>JAZKJV010007875.1:0-600000 GCA_037367405.1 Ottelia alismoides | reverse complement strand
TTCACCTTTTCAGGTATTTTTTCTGAAATAAAACAACACCTAACAAATTTTTTGATTTCTTTGATTATTTACAATTAATAAAACAAGGGGAGGATGTCAAAAAAGCCGATGAGCGACAAACACAATGATACATGTAGAGGTAGAAATGCCTACCTAACTCCAACACTCTACATGCAGGGTGATCCGTGCATAAAAGTAGACAAGAAATAAACTATCTATATGATGCATAAGGAAATCGACCTTAGATGAGTAACTTCTATTTCGTGAAGCACAATAGCTAGCTAATGAAATTTAATACCAGAATCCGATCTTGGGAGTAACTTGGTGCCCGCCACAACGAGTCCTGCTAGCATTGTATGTGACTCCTCACGGCACGTGGTCTAGTATCCAATCAAGCTAACTTTTTCAATTTTATTTTAGCTAAGTCCAATTACGATCTATAGGTACAAATAAGCAATTAGTTGTGGGGCCTTAGCTAATTACCTCACAATCAACAAAAGTCCTAAATCTAAGGCTAAATCCACGTGAATAAATTAGAAAGAAAGACGATGAAACAAAACCATGAAAAACGTGGTGAGGTCCCCTGAGTGCATCGGAACTCGGCAAAACATACCCAGAAGTCTATGTGTCCAATCAAGTGTACAAGTCCATAATTATACAACAATAAGGGTTCTGCAAGAAATGAAAATAATCTATCCAATATAACTACTTTCTCTCCTTCTGCTTCTCCTCGGATGCAGGCTCCTCCAACAGAAAGCCGAAACGTCCCTCGGGCAGTAAATCGCCTAAAAAGCGAAACAGAAAGGATGTCAAATGCAGTTATATCAAATAGATATAAAAAATGGCAAAAATGAAAAATGCCTACTAAGTCGTGCTCCCCGGCAACGATGTCATTCTGATGACATGATTTTCAGATCAACTAAGGAGGAAATATTGAAATGTCGTTTTCCTTAATCAATCAAATTGATCACAAGAAAAATAACCACTAAGATAGATTAATAAAGCAATATCGGTGGTTCGCTATCTTTATTTACCTGATATAGCCACCAGGGTCGAACACAAGGAGTATGAGAAAAATACAAAGTAGTCAAAATTCCCAAAATAAAATATTTTTTAGTGGATTTTAATTTTTAGATTTTTTATTTTTAATAAAACATACAAGCACTCAAATAGAAGAAAACAAACACAACGATCTTTTTGAATTTTCCTAAATAACTAAAATAATTAGAAAATAAAACTAAAAATATTTTTGGAATTTCTGGTTCATAAAGTGTTTTTGGTAATTTTCCTGGATTTTTCAAAGGTTCCTGTGAATATAAAAAAATCAAAAGTGCTCAAGAATCAAAATAGTACACGATGAGGACCAAATTGCAAATTAAAATTATCTAAATGCCCTAAAATCCTAGATAGCCATTTTATTCTAAAATATAGATAAAAAGCTATAAACAGGATCTGGAAATAGAAATTTTGGAATTTACTTTGATTTTCTATTATTTTATAAGATTTTGATTGTTTTGTAATTTTTAGAGTTTTTATAGAAAATTTTTAAACACAATTAAAATTGAAGGTAAAGCAAGCAAAAAGGCACAATCATAAAATTTTGTGGAATTTTTATACTATTTTTCAATTTTTATAATTATTATAAGGCAAGCAAGGGCATTTTTAAGAGTTTTTGAATTTTCAAAAAATAGAAAATGCAATCAAATTAATCCAACAAAATCGCAATAAAAGATACACCCTAGCAAGAGCTAATAGTGATTTTTAGGTGATTTTTTGAATTAATTTGATATTTATTAAGTCCAAAACAAAGCATGCAATTAATCACAATTTACAGGGACCTCTTTGTAAAAACTTTAAGTTTCTGGACCAATTAGACAACACTCAGGAAAAGCACAGGGTCAATACTGCAAAAATCCCAATCAATTCATGCACATGCTCAATATCCAATGCACATGGGTATAAATGCAGTTTCTAAAAAGTTAACATTCATTCCTTGATAGCAGATAAGTCCAAGATAGAAAATGCAAATAACCTAAAATACACATGAGCACGCACGTGCTTCAAACTCAAGAGTACTAAAGGCAAATATGACAAAATACGAGGTCCAAACTATAAGTATGCCTAATTATAACATTTATTTAATGGACTAAAGCAAAATAACAAAACTTGCAAGGGAAAATATGCAATATACCCTGAGGACACGTGGTGCGCGCACGAGAGGGCGACGGTGGACGGCTCTGATATTCCCTGGAAAAAGGATCTGACGACTCAAGAAGGTGGTGTAGGCGTATGGTCTGGATCAACCGTTGCTGAGCACATCTGATGGTTCTAAAGAAGGGAGTGAATTACGGCTCAGATCTATACTGGCGTGCTACGTTAGATCTGGCGGCAAAAAGGGATGCTAAACGAACTAACCCCAGACGAACTTCGTCGGAGCGATGCTGGAGATCCAGAGCACCAATAACAATACCAAGGCGTCGAGCATGATCGTGGAGGAGTTGCGCGTTGAATGACCGGCTCCGATGAGATGGATGGATGACGGATGAGCGAGACGAAGGTTGCGTCAAGGAGTTGCTCCGCCTAAGTGGGAGATGCTCCAAATGGTTGTCAAAGTGCCTCCAGAACTACATGGTATACTCAAGGCTTGAAAATCGAGCTTCGACTGGGGTTATTGTTCAAGGAAAGCAAAGGAGGCGGCGGTGGAATGGTGTTCGGTCTCCGATGTGCATGGGGGAAGGAGACCTGTCCTAATCTTGACCCGATGGTCGAGCCTGAGGGTAGTAGGTTGTGCAAGAAGGTGCAGAGCTGGTCGAGGGAGTGATCGATGCGGATGTAGGAGGATATCGAAGCACAGGTTCTGATGGTCGAAGAAAAGATGGCTGAGGGAGGCAGATGATTGGAATCGAATCGAACAATGAAATAGAAAGGGAATGGATGGTACCTGAGTGGTCTACGGTGCTAGTCGAAGTGTTGCGAAGGTGGAGGAGGGGTCCTGGACTCGATCTGTTGCGACAGACAAGAGAGGCTATATGTGGCGGTCGTCTCCGGTCACGTTGGTGAGCTGCGGCCGCTAAGCCACCAACCTTCGCTCGAAGAGCTCCTCCGGGCTGTTGTCACTCGGTTGAGGTGTCTATGGGGGAAGAAAGAGACGAGGCACGAGCTACCAAACGTAGAAGGCGGAAGAGGCATTTTATAGTCAAGCCAAGATTCCAAAAAGAATGGAGGCATATGCAGAACCCTAGGAAGATCTGGCAACACCTAGGGATCCACGAGGATCATGGAGGTCGGAGCTGCCATCGGGCGTAGGAATCAAGGCAGGAGGAGGTCGGGTTCGGGCGTGAAAATTTAAGGAAAATGCTCCAGCGAAGGGAATTCGACCCAACCCTGTCTAGATGGGGAAGTTGACTGAGGTCAACAATTCCTGCTGGATCAATCAGAATTGAGCATTAACAAAATTCAAAGAAAATAGATTTAAAAACAGCAAATGAATTTAAATTAAAGAATCGAGAATTTATAAAATTCAAAGAAAATAGATTTAAAAATAACAAATAAATGTAATTAAAAAGTAAATAACAAGGAAAGTGATTATTATTTTTCGAACTATTTTTATGTGATTTTTAATTATTTTTAATAAAAATAAAATAAGGTATATATAGTATATAGTATTATATACAAGTATAATATACCTATGTATTATGTACATGTATTTTTGTTTTATTATTTTCACAAAAATACTTTTAGTTTATATTTTATTTATTTACAAAATATTTATAGGAATATAAAATAATTTTATTTTATAAATTATTTAAAGGTATAAAATACATAAAAAATGTGGTATGTATATGTGTATTTCATATAAAGGTTTGGCGATTTTATTTTTATTTTTATTTTATTTTTATGATTTTTATTTTATTTGTATAATTAAAGATATATACAATGGTCTAAAATGAATAAAATAATTTATTTTATCAAAATAAATAAATAGTATGTACAGGTATAGGTGATATGTACAATTCATAGTGAACCCTTATCTCTCTTTGCTTATTTTATTTTGCTATCAGGTTAAGACTTGACCTTCTCTTGGGGTTTAGGTCAGTCTATATTTATTCTAAATACATCATTCTTTTTCTTTTTTTCTTTTATTCTTGTATTTTTGCAAAATACATGCTAATTATGCATTATTAATAAGGGCATGCAAAATGCTAAGTTATTGATTTTACAGGTATTTACAGGGTGATTTGCCAAAAAAAGAGCTAAAATAAAAGAATAAAGAGTGAGCATCATGGATTCATCATAGACATTTATTAAACATTTTGAAAACTTATTTCACCGATGATTTTACAAAGAATTTTTCAAAAACTTTTTATAAATGATTTTTACAAACATTTTCAAGTATTTTACAACAGAATATTTTTCAAAGGTTTGGAATATTTTACAAAGATTTTTCAAAGGTTTTTAAAAGATTTTTCAAAATTATTATTTAAAATACATAAAGTATGAGTTATAACTAACATATATATAATATATACAACCCACCTATACATAGTTCGAACTATGTCCTCATAGTGATCAAAGAGCAATAAAGGAAGATACAACTTGCACTAAATATAAAAAAGTCTATACTATAATGACTCATCATCCCCCCTATACTAAGGATCAATTAATCCTAAATATAGCAAACTGAACAACAAGCAGGGATGATAGAGGATTAGATTGTACAAAATCAATGTCTCAGCTTGTCTCCCCATATAGTATGGCATATCCCTAATTATAAAAAAAGATTATCAACAAGTTAGAAGATAAGCGAGGAAACAATGAAGAATAATTCAAATGTATTCACCCCTTCTATACTTAGGATGAAGTATAGCCTAAGCATAACAATGATGAATGGGATGAATAAAGTAATGAAAGAATGAAAGAATTGTAATAGAAATGCAAAAGAATGAAAAAGAAAGATATAATCAAAAATATGTTTGGTATCATCATCTAGATCTTTTGATGCTGTAGGGAGATCTTCTTCAAAAAGCACATTTATTGAATCGACAACAACCATGAATGTATGATGCTCTAGATACGGCTTCGGCTTGTGTCTATTGACCACGAATTGTTGTGTATCTGATGACAACTTGGATATCAATACTACCAATTTCATGCACAATTTTGACTATAAATGGCCATGTCCATGTTTTGACTATAAATGGCCATGTTCATTTACTCTTCGATTTGCCTAGGAATATGTTCAACTTAGCATCAAATAACTACACCTTCTGACCAGGATCGGAAGTCTTTCTTCTGGTATGCTTGTCGTACTGGTGTTTGACTTTCTCCTTGTACATTAGGTTGTTATCATATGCACAGTCTTCGAATTTCAAGAGTATATTAAGATCTATCTTCTAGTTCTAACCACAGTTTGTGAGTCCAAATTACAAATATTAACTGCCCATAAAGGTTTGTGAATCAATTCAACTGGCATATGGCAAGGTTTTCCATATACGAGACGAAAGGGAGAAATTCCTAATGGAGACTTGTAGGCAGTTTGATAAGCTCATAGAACAAAATCAAGAAGTTGAGACCAGTTCTTCATATCCGGCCTAACAAGTTTCCGCAAGATTTTCATGATCTCTCTATTAGATAAATCGACCACGCCATTCAATTGTGGGTAGTAAGGAGATGTGACATGATGATCAATGTCATAATCTTTCACAAGTTTCTTTACTTCTTTATTGATACATGACGAATCCACAATTCACTGCCTTTATTCTTTTTTTTAACCTCATTTCCTTAGTCAAACACCTGTAAATACCCATTAATTGCATAAAATTACCATTTTGCATGCATTTGTTAAATATGCATTTTTACCACTTTTTGTACATAAATAAAAGAATAAAGAAGAAAAGAAAAAGAAAAGGATGTGTTTTTGCAATAAAACAGACTGACCCGAACCTCGAGAGAAGGTCAAGACTTGACCTGATCGAACAGGAATAAAGTAGGGGAGATAGGGTCTTCTGTCAAAAATCCAAAAATATTTTGTAAATATTTTCCTGTATATTTGTACAAAACTTACATTATTTTATCTGTACATAATTTAACCTTAAATTAATTATTTTTGTAAACAAAAGTTGTAAATAAAAATGTGTTGCAAATAATAAAAAAAAGTGTAAAATAAAATAATGTACATATTGCAAATAATCAAACCCAGAAAAAGCCGCAAAGCGATAATTGAAATACCAATTCCGGCTCCATACGAGCTCAAATTGAATCAAAATCACTTCCATCATACTCTAAATTAAATTATCTTTCAAATGGGTGTGGTTTCATAATTTTTGGAATTATGGTTAAAAAGTCGGTTTTCTAGGGTGTTTTGTGTAGTTTAACCAATTTTTGTTGTACAAATTTTTAATATTTATATTTTATATAATGTATATAATTGTAAATATTGTTTTCATTAAAAATACAATAAAATAATTAAAAATTAAAAAAAGATCTTTTATAAAAATTATTTCCTTATTTGTACATGTATATACTGTATTATATGTACATAATATGTGTATACCACTAACTTCCTTTTATAAAAATCACCCAAAAAATTAAAATATCTCACATTATTTAATTAATTAATTTAATTACGAAATTGTATTTAATTATTTTATTTATTTTATTTATTTGATTTATTAGGTTTAAAAACTTGCCTTGTATATATGATTTTATTCCATACCTTAAATGGCCACCATTATGGCGGTTAATTGATTCCATTATTTATTTAATTTATTTAATTTATTTAATTTATTTAATTCCGAATTTTGAAATTAATTAATTTATTAGTTTAATTAATTAGTTATTTTATTAATTTTACCAATAAAAACATTCCCCGTTTATAGATACTTTCCATTTTATTTTTGTTCTCTTTTTAATGGGCTCCTCCTCCCTCATTTTCTTTTGATCAATCATTGGAGAGAGGAGCCCGATCTCTGAGAGCTACTCATCGCAAAAGGGTGCCCAGCCTCCGATCCAGTCGGTGACAGTGATTCGATCGTCGTCGAGGCCATCACGGCGTGTCCACATCCAAGGTGAGATCCCTATTTCATTTCCTATCTTTTTGCTTAGATAAATCCTAGAGTTAATTTTTACGTCGATTTTAGTCATTGTTAGATCTTAAAATCATTAAAAAAATCCGTACCACACTTCTTGATCCGACCTCGATTTTTCACCTCATCTTTCAATCTCTCCATTTCATGTTCTACCTTACGCAACCCATCATATCCGACCATGCACGGTGGTCGGATCCTCAGATTTATCTTCCATATCGCAAAATCCGTTCATTCACAAATCCCTTTTTGTTTATAAATAAAAAATAAAAAAAACATATTTGTTTTATCTCTCACATTTGTTTTGCAGGTAAAATAAAAAAATTAAAAAAATTGTTTTTATCTCTAACTTCTGTTTTGCAGGAGCATAAAAAAACTAAAAAAATCTCTCTTCCTATTTCTGTTTACATTTCCTGTTAAAATATATATATATATAATTTTTTTCTAACATTTTCCTACAGTTTAAAAAAACAAAATAAAAAAAAATTCCCAGCAGGCAGCGGGGCGGTCACCCCCTGCCGCCCACCATCTTCACTCCCGCGCGGATCTCCTCCTGCGACCCTTCTCCGTGCACGGCCCTCAGATCGCTGTCGCTCCAGTCCGCCAAGGCCGCGCGTCACCTCGGTCGCACTACCTCACGAGCGTTGACCTCCACCGCAGTCGACCGCGCCACCCGCACCTCTCTCCACGTGGCATCCATCTCCGCCTCACTCAAGGCGGCAGCACCGTGCGCCACCTACGCTGACCGCCCGACCGCCTCTCGCCACCACAACATCCGCCTTCCTCCATGGCAACGCACCGCCCAAGCCCCTCCTCTCCAAGCTCCACTCTCCAGCCATCCCGCTCTGCTCAGCGACTTCCCATGCGCGGCAACACGCCAAACCCAGGATCGTCCGCGCTGCTTCCCGACGTCGCCTTCCATGGCGGCTGCCTTCATCTCGCCGCCGTCCGTACGTGAAAAAAGAGGGGCGGCGGTCCCTTTTTCTCTTAGTGTGGAACAAGGAACGAAGAAGAGAGTTAACCCTAAGGGTTCGTTTGGTTGCAGGGTTGGGCAGGGTTGGGTTGGCCCAACCCGGCTCACCCCTCCAACCAAATGGTCCAATCCTCCTCACAATTTACTATTCACAGGGGTACCCCTACCCAACCCAACCCTGCCCAACCATGCAACCAAACGAACCCTAAGGGGGAATTTAATATTCGGGCAAATATCAATATGCCCCCAAATGTTTTTGAAATTTGCAAAGAGCCCCTGCACTATAAAAAAATCACATGCTGGGCACATGCTTTCTACGTAAATTGTAAAATTTCCTTTGCATTTTATTTCTGTTATCATTTCATATAAAAACTTTGTGAAATTACATTTTAGTCCCTATTTCCAGAACAATAAACTTAGCATGATCTTCTTGATAGAACAAATGTTTTATAGTTCTAAGAATTTTGCAAAAAATTATGTATGCTCTTGGTATGCGCCTTAATGTTGCATAAAATTTTCATTGCATTTCATTGACTTTTGAGATATTTAAAAAAAATCAAAAACATTGTATTTTTGCTTGTTCGAACTTTGAATATTCATAAAAATTCAAAAATTGCTTAAAAATACCAAAAAAAACTAGTGTAGGTGTATTTGGTGTGTTTTAATTTCAGACAAATTTTTGTGCAATAACCCTTTATAAAAACCCAAAAAATTGTGAAAAACAAAAATTCTTAAAAAAATGTAGAAAATTCTAGAAAAATCCAAAAAGTGTGATTTCAGTCTCTGATTGTAGATATTGCTTTCTAGTTTCTTTTCAAAATAATTTAGAGGATTATTGGGCCCTTAAAGTATTTTTAAGTTGCAAAATAATCATGGTTGTGCACTTTTTACTCTGTTTTTCACTGTTTGATTTTAAAAAAATCATAAAAATATTAGACAAATTCGAAAAAATTACCAAAAATATTTTAAAATATATAAAACACAAAAACATTTTCTTTGGTCTTTTCTGTACATTTTTTACTATTTTAAAAAATACAAAAAGAGCGGTGTGTGCATTTTCATCATTTGTGCTTGTTTCGAAAATTTAAAAAAAATAAAAACCACTAAAAATTAACTCTGAAAATTGACTGCATAGTTTTTAAATCGTGCTCCTTGTGTTCGACCCTGGTCGTTATACCAGGTAAAAAGACTAGTGAAAACCACTTACATTTGCTTTGCTTGATTCATCTTATTTTGAGTGGTATATTTATTTTTCTCGTTGACCGATTCGAGTGGTTGAGAACAACGACAACCTTGAATATTATTTATCCATCTCGACTTATCGATTTTCATGTCATCAGAATGGCGCTGTTGCCAGGGAGCACAGCTTTGTAGTCATTTTTCTATTTTGTCTCTCTATATTATAATTGTTTTCTGACCTTCTCTCTTTGATTTTTTTGCGAGGAACTGCTTGGAGGATGACGTGGAGTTTAGTTTTTGAGGACCCGCACAGGAGGAAGAGAAGGGAATTGAAGAAGATTTTTTTTATTATATTTGAGAGAATAAATATTTGTAATAATTTAGGACTTTTGAATTGTTGGACACTTGGACTATTATTCGGGGTCTGTTTCGCCAAGTGTCGGTGCACTTGGGGACCCCACCGCTGTTTTTCACCGGTTTTATTTTCTCGTATTTTTATTTTATTTTTGATTCACATAGAATTTGGCCCCTAGACTTAGGATTTTTATCTTGATTGTGACGTAATTAATTAATGTCACAACCTAATTATTTGTATGCACCTATAGATCGATAACTAGACTTAATTAATTAAATCACAAAGAAAAAACTAATTTAGATCACCTGAGAGGTCACGTGCCGCTAGAGGCCATACACAGCGTTGGCAGGATCTGTTGTGGCGGACACCGATCGGCATCAGAGATCGGACTCCGACCTCTCTTGTTGACTTATTAGCTATTGTTCTTCACGTGTAGAAATCTTTCGCCTAAGGCCGTTTTCTTCGTGCATCATATAAGTAGTTTAATTTCTGTATTTAATTTATGCGTGGATCGTATTGCACGTAGAGTGCTGGAGTAAGGTTCGCATTTTCTATATCTGCATGCATCATTGTGTTTGACCGTGCATTAGCTTTTTCAACTTCCTCCCATTATTTTCGACTCAAATTAATCAAAGAGAAAATCATAAAATTCGTTAGGCGTTGTTTGTCTTTTAAAAATTCTAAAAAAAAAGTGAAAGCAATAAAATATGGGACTGCTAATGCAAACTTGACCCTAAAACCCACCTCATTTAAAAATATTTGTTTTGGGGAGAGTCACCCCCTCATTTTCTGGTATGCTTGAGCGAGATAGTGACCCGAACACTAGGATTGAGCCACGCTTTAACTTCCGTTAGACTACTGGTCTTAGAGTTAGTCATTCTCCAGTGAGGATCTCTCTGATAACCGATAAAGCGGACCGTGACGTCCTTAACAAAGCGAGTTGATCGGGTAGTCGGTAAACAGTCCGCAACTTGTAATGGCTGGGAAAGATCTAGCTTTGGGATTGGGCCAGTCTCTTGGGAGCATCGGTTCCTAATAGCTCGCTTAATCGCTCTGCAAGATTGTTTTATCACTTAAATTAAAATTGACAAGATTAACGATCGATCGTTTACAGTCATCAGCTCGTGTTGAGTAGGTGAATTAGGGGTTTGACTTCTTATCTTGTTTGATTACCAGATCTCATATGCACTCTTCCCCACATCACGATGATGGGAATGAGATCCCTTAGGTTGCCTCTGGCAGCACCGCTATCGAGCACTCCTCCCCATTTATCTAGGGCGGTTTCGAAGATCCCCGACCCGCTCTCCGAATCTGAGTTCACTACCACCCTCTCCCCCCTCGACCACCCTTCTTCCACAAGTGCAGAGAACAATACAGATACATGTTAACATGACGGCACCTAAGCCTGGGTCTTTTGCCTTTGTAGAAACCTACAAGATGGCCAGTAGTAATAGACGAACCGATGGATCAGGGTGCCTTCAACAACACCTTGTTAGCCTCCCTAGAGATGATACGGCGATAGATTCGGGACCAAGGAGCATTCATGGCAGAGGTTCGTCAGGAATTAGCACAGATGCGAGCCGATAGAGGAGAGCCTAACCAAGCAGGCGGTGGATAGATTCCAGAGTTTGGAGGAGGATCAGACGAACACCCGGAGGATAAGCCGGAGCCAGCTAGACAGCCACGACAGATGAGGCATTTGCACAACCCTGCTGCAACTCTGACTCATCGATGGATTCAGCTCCCTAAGATTCAGGGTGATTTCAAGCTCCCCCCCTAGACTATTCAGCTTTTGCCCAAGTTCCATGGCCTAGCCATCGAGGAGACGCATCTTCACTTTCAAGAGTTTGAGATGATCTGCAGCACTGTCCACAACAGATATGTGGACGAGGACACTATCAAGATGATAGCATTCCCTTTCTCCCTGGCCGATAGATAGCCTATTGGCTGAAGCATTTGGGGAGATATGTTACCACTTGGGAGCAGCTCCGGACCAAGTACTTGAACAAGTACTATCCACTCGGTCGGACCAACACAGCATGGGCTCTGATCAACAAATTCTCAATTATCCCCAATGAGCAGTTTCATTAGGTATGGGATCGATTCCTTGAGCTCATTGACCGGTGTCCACACCATGACATATCCAAGCCCAATCTTGTCCAGAGCTTCTTTTGTGGACTGACACCAGAGCTGCAGGGGCTTGTCAACGCTTCTTGTGGGGGTTCTTACTTCGCCAAGGACGAAGACCAGGTGTGGGTGATCTATGAGGAGATGGCTGACAACTACACAGTGATATCCTAGATTAGGCTCTACGCTTAGGGGAAGCCTTCACCCCAGGATGTGTCCTATCAAAGGATAGCAAGGGTTGATGATGGTCCACCCATTTCTTCGTCAGCAGCAGCACAGGCAGAATCTTCAGCTGCTGACATGGGTATTATCAGTGAGAAGTTGGACCGTATAGAGATTATAGAAAAGAAGCAGTGCCAGGGCATGACACAGATAGATCAATTGGCACAGACTCTTAGTGACCTGAAGACCCACATCTTGTGTCTCCAGGAGGCACAGGCGGCTTCTCAGCCTCGTCCCAGGTCACGTGTTGATCCCAGCAACAACAGTTCTTCCCTGCACTCTGCTCAGTACCGACAGGTTTACCACATTCAAGCAGAGTCGGTTCAGTAGTTGCAGCAGTACTATTCTCAGCACCACCATCTTCGGACACCTAGATGGTGGTGTATCAGTCGGATCAGCCACTGGCAGTTCTTCCCCCATCCCCTTACGAGTAGGAGCCATTGATGGAAGTCAATGGGATTTGGTATGACCGGCAGAAGCGTGGGATACGCCAGGATCTTCCTGGATTCATTTGGTCCAACAGAGGCACCACATCCCAGTAGCATCCTCTAGCTCAAGGTGGACAGAACATCCAGCAACAGCAGCAGCCCCATTACTCCCATCCCCGGCAGCACTTCCGGTAGGGTCCTCGTCCTTACCATCAGGGATAGTAGTGGAGGCAGCAGCAACAACCTCAACAGTATTCTCAGCCTCCTCCTCATTTCCAGCGAGGAAACCCATCCGGTTCTCATGCACCTGTTTATAAGAACCCGGCCCTTGATGACCTCGCCTGCTTACTCACTAACCAGCAGGCGTCCTTCCAGCGAGAGATGGATGAGTTCCGATAGGAAATGAGGGAGATAATCAAGGGAAAATCTGCCATACCAGCTCAGATTGAACCTAGCCCAAACAATCTGAAGAGGAAATCTGAGCAGGTACAGTTTACAGGGACTGTCACTCCTAGTGATATTTTGAATGATATTTCCTCCTACATATTTGATGTTGATTTTGTAAAACTTAGGAGTGGTAGAAGGCCAGCCAGCGGCGCCTCGTTTGAACGATAGCCCCATGACGATTCCAGAGCGTTAGACGAGGAGGATAGCGATGCTGATGCTGCTGATGATGTTGGTGACAGTGGTGCTGACGCCACCAAGAATGATGATCCAGTTGATGGTACTAAGGCCGTCATTTCTCCAGATGTAGTTGGTGGTACTGATGCCACTATTAGATGTGATGTTGAGCCAGAGCACGGTGCTGATGCCGTGAAGACAGATGCCGTGGGTGATGCTGATGCCACCATTTCTAATCTAGTTGTGTTTCCTCCTATCTATGTATCTCAGGACATTATCAAAAATAACAAAAAGTGAATAAAGGAAAGGTTTCTTCATCTACTCCGAGTCCATATGTTTTGCATGATAACTCTTGTATGGGCTCCAGTCCTTCTCAGCAACAGGAATCTCTTCCTGACCCTCTATCTGAGGAGGGTCCAGCTATCCCCTTCCCTCAAGCACTCGGCTTAGGGCAAGGGAGGAAAACAGAAAATCCAAAAAAATCACAATAGTTAGAGTTCAGCCAGCAGATGATAGACAGATTCCACATCCAGCTGACACTACAAGAGGCACTAGAGCACATCCCTCTCTTCCAGAAGCACTTGAGAGAGAAGACCATTGTACGTCAGAAGAAGAGGAATCATACTGCAGAGATCCACATGCTGACTAGAGCCACATGTTTCTCTATCCAGAATCAATTGCCAGCCAAGAGACCTGATGCAGAAGCTCCACATGTCAGATGCCACATTCATGAGCAGCAATTCGATCATATGCTATTGGACAACAGTTCTTCGATTAACCTCCTGCCGGCTGCCTTACTCGATCGATTCAAGTTTGGCTCTCTTAGGCAGAGCAGGACGATCCTTTAGTTTGCTGATAGATCTGTTAAGAGGCCGAAGGGGTTACTTAAGGACATTGTCGTCACAATTCAGGGCATGAAATTCCCCGTGAACTTTGTTGTACTAGACACGGAGATCCCTGAACGTGTGATCGATGCCCCCATCATTTTAGGAAGACCTTTATTGGCCACAGCTAAGGCGGTGTCCGACCATGATAGTGGGAAGGTATACTTTCACATCGAGGGTGAAAGTATACAAATAGAGACAATCGAGGAGACTAGAGCTAGAGATTCAGAGTGCTGAGATCAGATAACCGACTCAGAGCAGATAACAGATACAGAGCTAGACATCCACCAGGAGTGTGACTTTGTGATTACAGATGACGAAGCAGTTTGGGCAGATCCCGCATCACGAGCTCTTGTCACATCTTCAGACAGTGTAGATTCACATATCATGGCAGATGAGAGTTCGGAGAGCACACTCATGGCACAGGATACAGTAGAGGTTGTTTATCATGATCAGGAAAGCGAAATCAATTCTGTCTCATACAAATCAGATTTAGATCCCTCAGACATAGACACCGATTTTGACTGGCAGGAGTTCGATGAATTTTTACCGTGTCTGGTGCCTACAGAGCCGACAGTTAGGGCGGAGAGTGAGCCAAGTCCGTTGACAGATATACCAGCAGAGCCATCTTCGTCTGATTTACCATTAAGCGAGAGTTCTCACATACAGATCTGGTAGCATTCACTCAGACATTCTAGAAGCCAAATTTACCAGCTCCCACTTGCCCAGAATTGAAGACCTTACCGTAGATCATGAAGTATAGATTCCTTGCGGGTGAGCCAGATATGTTCCCAGTCGTTATCTAAGTGGATTTGACTAAAGACCAAGAATATCGTCTGATGGAGGTTCTTGAAAGAAAGCGCAAGGCAATAGGATGGAGTGTAGCTGATCTCCAGGGGATAAGTCCGACCATGTGCTCCCACCACATTTATCTCAGAGAAGATGCCAAGCCATCGCGTGAGTTCCAGCGAAGGTTGAACCCGAATCTTCGAGAAGTGGTCATGAAGGAAATATCTAAGTGATGGAGCGCCGATTTTATCTACCCCATCTCCGACTCTAAGTGGGTTAGTCCATTGCATGTGGTACCTAAGAAGATGGGTATCACCACAGTTGTGAATGAGTTTGGAGAGGAGATAGCTACCCGAGTACCCACTTCTTGGAGGGTCTGTGTTGGACTACAAACGATTGAATCAAGCCACCAAGAAGGACCACTTCCCGTTATCATTCATAGATCAGATCATTGAGAGATTAGCTGGGAAGAGTTTCTACTGCTTTTTAGATGGGTATTCGGGATACAATCAAGTGGCCATAGCGCCCGAAGACCAGGAGAAAACAACGTTCACCTGTCCGTTTGGGACGTATGCTTTTCGACGGATGCCTTTTGGATTATGTAATGCCCCGGCTACATTCCAAAGGTGCATGCTCTCTATTTTCTCGGACATGGTTGGTGATTTTTTAGAGGTCTTCATGGATGACTTCTCGGTCTATGGTGACAGCTTTGATGCATGTCTTGATTACCTAGACCGAGTACTTCAGCGATGCATTGAGGTCAACTTAGTCTTATCTTGGGAGAAGAGTCATTTCATGGTGACTCAAGGGACGGTCCTTGGCCACATCATCTCCAACAGGGGCATAGAGGTCGACCCGGCCAAGGTGGATATCATCAAGAAGCTCAATCCACCGTCCAATTTACGAAAGTTGCATTCCTTTCTGGGGCATATCGGTTTTTACCGATGGTTCATACAGGACTTCAGCAAAATTACCCGACCGCTCACTGATTTGTTGACAAAAGACACAGAGTTCCTTGTAGATGATAAGTGTCTTGCATCATTTGAGACTCTCAAGAATCTAGTTGTTGAGGCTCCTGTCCTTCAGCCGCCTGATTGGTCTCTCCCATTCGAGATAATGACAAATGCCTTCGATTTTGCTGTAGGGGCTGTGCTAGGATTAAGGAGGGACAGATTACCATATGCCATTCACTATGCTAGTCGAACAATGGATGCCGCTCAGCGGAATTACACAGTCACAGAAAAGGAGATGCTAGTTGTAGTCTTTGCCTTGGATAAGTTTCGATCTTACATTCTTGGATCTAAAGTGACTATTTATACTGATCACACTGCCATCCGATACTTAATGGCAAAGAAGGATGCCAAAGCCAGATTGACCAGATGGATCCTTCTACTCCAGGAGTTTCATATAGAGATTAAGGATAAACCTGGAGTCAAAAATGTTGTGGCGGATCACCTCTCCCTCTAGAGAACCTTGAGGATTCGGATCAGATTACACCTATTACAAAGACATTTCCAGATGAGGCGATCCTTACAATCACCTCACTTTCATGGTATTCCGATATTGTGAACTATCTTGTCACGAAGAAAGTCCCACAAGATTGGCCTAGACAGCGACTTGAGACCTTTCTTGCAAAGGCCAAGTCATACCATTGGGAGAATTCTACTCTTTGTAATGAAGAGGGCATAGCATCTAGAGACGGTGTATTCCTCAAGAAGAGCAACATAGTGTCCTCACATATTACCACAAGCTTGAGGCAGGAGGACATCATTCTGAGAAACGGACAGCAGAGAAGATGCTTCAATCTGGCTTGTGGTGGCCTACTCTCTTCAAGGATTCAGATGAATTCGTGAAGAGATGTATTGACTGTCAGAAAATGGGCACTTGTCGACAGAGAGATATGATGGCGATGCAGCCCATTCACTTCTGTGAGGTTTTTGACGCATGGGGCATCGATTTCATGGGCCCATTTCCTAAGAGTCAGGGATTTGAGTATATCTTGCTTACTGTAGATTATGTGAGTCGTTGGGTTGAGGCCATCCCCGCTCGAACCGCAGATGCTAATACCGTTTGCAAATTCTTGAGGAAAAATATCATTTCACGGTTCGATGTACCTAGAGTATTGATATCAGATGGGGGGACTCATTCAATCAACGACAAGGTAAGGGCCCTTTCTAACGAGTTCAGCATAGATTATAGAGCTGCCACTCCTTATCATCCACAGATGAATGGTCTTGTTGAGGTTTCCAACAGGGAGATTAAGACTATATTGCAGAAGGTAGTCCTCCCAGACCAAAAGGATTAGTCACATCTCTTGGACTCGGTCTTGTGGACATATCGGACATCCTTCAAGACTCCATTGGGTACATCTTTATTGCGACTCGTTTATGGTAAACCATGCCACTTACCAGTTGAGCTGAAGCATAAGTCACTATGGGTTGTTACTGAGATATTTTTGGATCCTGAGAGTGTAGGAGATCAGAGAAAGGCAGAATTGGCAGCCCTGGAGGAACTTATAGATACAACCTTTTCGAGTAACCTACAGTATAAGGAGCGAGTGAAGATATGGCATGATTCCCATATCAGCCATAAGTAGTTCGAGCCGAACCAGAAAGTATGGTTATTCGATGCAAGGCTAAAACTATTTCCAGGGAAGTTGCAGAGCAAGTGGAAGGGACCATACTTGGTCCAGAAGGTGCATAACAATGGCAACATTGATATATCTGAGATGTCATCTGAGTCTACCCTCCGAGTTAACGGTCAGTGCCTGAAGCCATATCTAGATCATGATCCGCTGACTGTCGATGTTGCCCCTATTCATTTTGCATGAGATGTGATTTTTGACTCACGTCTTTTGCATCTCATGCATGATTTTCACTTCCTCCTGCAGTTGTATAGATCCAGATGTCCATATCGCACATTCTTTTGTCTAACACCCCATCTCCATCTTATGATTATGCTATACTTAGGGTGTACTTTACCCTAAGTATAGGGGGTGTCAGACTTATGATTATTCTTTTTATTTCTTTTACCTCAGTTTTGCTGCCTATACTCAGGGATATTTTACCCTAAGTGTAGGGGAGTTAAACTCTGTACATTCTACTCCTTGGTTTTCCCCTTGTGTATAGTCTTCTATACTTAGGATTACTTGATCCTAAGTATAGGGGGACCACCGACTTGTATTGTTTATATTCTTTTATTCGTCATTGTAGCATAGTATTCTTTTAGCTTCCCAATACTTAGCACGAGTTACGTCTTTCTTTCCAGCTCTTTGATCACTATGAGGACATAGTTCGAGCTAAGTATAGGGGGGTTTCGTATATATTGTATATATACTTTAGCCATAACTCGTACTTTCATATCTATAATATGGCTAAAATACCGTGTAAATACTCAAAAGAAAAAAACTACTAACTAACTAATAAAAATATGCAGATATTTCCTCAAAAATCTTTTTGTATATACTGACTAATAAGTCAAGTTAAAATATTTTGAAAAATATTTTGAAAGTAGTTTGAAAACCTATTTGAAAAATCTTTTGAAAACTGTTTGAAAAATGTTTGAAAAATATTTTCAAACTTTGTAAAAATATTGTGGTTGTAAAAAATTTTCTCTTTATGTGAAATGAAACGATTTTGTAAAAAATATTTGCAAATGTTTGGAAAAATGGTTGAAAAATTATTTTGAAAATCTATATATATTGTTTGAAAAAAGTTTGCAAAATAGTTTTCAAATGTGTGTAAATGTTTGTAAAATTGTTTGAAAAATTACTTTGGACTATTGTTTTCAAAATGATTTGTAATTTTTTTGCAAATAAATTTGAGAAATATATGCATCACACAAAAAAATCAAAAATCAAATTGTATATACCTGTATAAATTACTCACATTGTAAATCCTTTCATCTTATTCTTGTAAATAATTAACTCACCCTTGTGTAAATATGTATCTCATCCCTAACTTTTTTCTAAAATAAAAAATTGTGTATATACTTGTAACTATTTGCATAAAAAACTTTATGCATGTGCATCATCATTTTTCAAAAATCCATAAAAATATCAAAATTTTGAAAATGGTTTCACAAAAAGATTTTATTTTCTTTGCATGTTCATACTTTCTTGCATTTGCATGAGCATTTTTCAGGATGATTCAAACATTTAAACTAAGTCTGGAATAAATTTGAAGAATGGAGCTTAGTTGAACCTTAATCCACTTAATTTCAGAGGAACCTTATAAGAAATGGAGTTAAGACTTTTCAGGTCCTAGTGACTTAATTCTTTGAGTCCATAAGACTATGTTCACATGTCATCTTGATTAGTCTAAGTAGAATATTTAACAACACACGCATGATTCTTTCAGACTGTGGCTTACCTTGGACAATGCACTCTACACGTAGCTCTTCATGGAGGAGGTAGTGAGGGGGTAGATTCTTTTGGCTTGGGGTAGCATACGAGGGTAGTACATCTAGGCAGAACCTCTCGTCCTCCTCTAGGGAGGGAAGTGCGTCTCAACCTGGTTTGGTGATGTTGAGGTCTAAAGACAGGATGTTGTGGGTTGCAATAATGCTTCAAAAGAGGGATAGTCTACTAGCTCAAAAGGAAAAACTCCTTATGTACATGTTACACCTTGTATATATCTTCAAAAAAAAAGAAAGAAAAAAATGCAAAATCTCCAAAAGTGGACATGCCTGATAGAAAAGTAAAATGCCTACCGGAGTGTATATACAAGTGAAAAAAAAGAAATAAGAGCTTCAAAGTCAAATGTTTGTGAGCTTGCAGCGGGTGACATGGCTACATTGGTCATGCATCCAAGGATAGGTATCTACACTGGTTACCGTCCATTCTCTTCTCCATCCCCTCTTCATGAGCTTGTTGTACTTGAACTTGGAAGGGAATAACCTCGCTCCTCGAGGAAAGAGTTGTCAGACTGGGGGATTAGAGTTACCTTGTTGAGAGATGTTGTTTCTTTGCTACTTTTGAGATGAGGAGCTATATCTCACTTACACCGTACAAGTAAGAATTCATAGTCATAAGAATTTGTGTATGTAGACTTGTTCTGATCTAACTTTTGAGGAGACCTGAATAGGAGTCTTATAGAACTTAGAGGCTGTTAGGTTTTAAATCCATTTTCCATTAAGGTTCCGACACACTAATAATCCAAAGGTCTGACAGAGCTCCATACTACATTTCTATGAAGATAAGTTTAAAAGTCAATGTTGTTCTAACTTCTTTCCTTTTTCTTTTCTTTATTTTTGTTTTCACTTATTTTCCAAATAAGTGTTTGCTAAGGGACTAGCAAAGGTAAAGTATAGTGGAATGATGAATCCACGATTCATCGCCTTTATTCTTTTATTTTAACCTCATTTCCTTAGTCAAACACCTATAAATACCCATTAATTGCATAAAATTACTATTTTGCATGCATTTGTTAAATATGCATTTTTAACACTTTTTGTACATAAATAAAAGAATAAAAAAGAAAATAAAAAGAAAAGGGTGTGTTTATGCAATAAAACAGACTGACCCGAACCCCAAGAGAAGGTCAAGACTTGACCTGATCGACTAGGAATAAAGTAGTGGGAGATAGGGTCTTCTGTCAAAAATCCAAAAATATTTTGTAAATATTTTTCCTGTATATTTGTACAAAACAGACATTATTTTATCTATACATAATTTGACCTTATATTAATTATTTTTGTAAATAAAAGTTGTAAATAAAAATGTGTTGTAAATAATAAAAATAAGTGTAAAATAAAATAATTTACATATTGCAAATAATCAAACTCAGAAAAAGCCCCAAAGCGATAATTGAAATACCAATTCTGATTCCATACGAGCTCAAATTAAATCAAAATCACTTCCATCATACTCTAAATTGAATTATATTTCAAATGGTTGTGATTTCATAATTTTTGGAGTTACGGTTAAAAAGTCGATTTTCTGGGGAGTTTTGTGCAGTTTAACCAATTTTTGATGTACATATTTATTAATATTTATTTTTTATATAATGTATATAATTGTAAATATTGTTTTCATTAAAAATAAAATAAAATAATTAAAAATTAAAAAAAATCTTTTATAAAATTTATTTCCTTATTTGTACATGTATATATTGTATTATATGTACATAATATGTGTATACCACTAACTTCCTTTTATAAAAATCACCAAAAAAATTAAAAATATCTCATATTTATTAATTAATTTAATTTAACTACGAAATTGTATTTAATTATTTGATTTATTAGGTTTAAAAACTTGCCTTGTATATATGATTTTATTTCATACCTTAAATGGCCACCATTATGGTGGTTAATTGATTTCCATTATTTATTTAATTTATTTAATTATTTAATTCTGAATTTCGAAATTAATTTATTTATTTATTTTATTATTTTATTAATTTCACCAATAAAATATTTCTCGATTTGTAGATACTTTCCATTTTCCTCTTTTTAATAGGCTCCTCCTCCCTCATTTCCTTTTAATCAATCTTTGGAGAGAGGTGCCCGATCTCCAAGAGCTACTCGTCACAGAAGGGTGCCCAGCCTCCAATCCAGTCGGTGACAGCGATTCGGTCTTTGTCGAGGCCATCACGGTGTGTCCACATCCAAGGTGAGATCCATATTTCATTTCCTATCTTTTTGCTTAGATAAATCGTAGAGTTAATTTTTGCGTCGATTTTAGTCATTGTCAGATCTTAAAATCATTAAAAAATCCATACCACACTTCTTGATTCGATCGCGATTTTTCACCTCATCTTTCAATCTCTCCATTTCACGTTCTACCTCACGTAACCCATCATATCTGACCACGCACGGTGGTTGGATCCTCGAATTTATCTTCCATATTGCAAAATCCATTCATTCACAAATCCCTTTTTGTTTATAAATAAAAAAATCATATTTTTTTTATCTCTTACATTTGTTTTGCATGTAAAATAAAAAATAAAAAAATAGTTTTTATCTCTAACTTCTATTTTGCATGAGCATAAAAAAACTAAATAAAAAATCTCTCTTCCTATTTATGTTTACATTTCCTGTTAATATATATATATATAATTTTTTTCTAACATTTTCCTGCAATTTACAAAAAATAAAATAAAATAATAAAAAATGTCTAACAGGCAGCGGGGTCGTCACCCCCCGCCGCCCACCATCTTCACTCCCGCGTCGATCTCCTCCTGTGACCCTTCTCTGTGCACGGCCCTCAGATCGCCACCGCACGATCGCTCCATCCCGCCAAGGCCGCACGCCGCCTCGGTCGCGCTACCTCACGAGCGCCGACCTCCACCACGGTCTGTCGTGCCTCCTGCACCTCTCTCCACGTGGCATCCATCTCCGCCTCACGTGAGGTGACACCACCATGCACCACCTGCGCTGATCGCCTGTGGCAATGTCTGCGCTGCTCCGTGGCAACGTGTCGCCACAACGTCCGCCTTCCTCCGTGGCAACGTGTCGCCCAAGCCCCGCCCCTCCGAGCTCCTCTCTCCAGCTGTCCCGCTCCACTCAGAGGCTTCCCACGCGTGACAACACGCCAAAACCAGGACCTCCCGCGCTGCTTCCCGACGCCGCCTTCCACGGCGGCTGCATTCATCTCGCCGTCGTCCGTGTGTGAAGGAAGAGGGGGAGGCCTTTTTTCTCTTGGTGTGGAACAAGGAACGAAGAAGACCAATAACCCTAAGGGGGATTTTAATATTCGAGCAAATATCATTCCGCCCCCAAAGGTTTCTGAAATTTTCAAAAGACCCCATGTACTATTAAACAGATCACATATTGGGCACATGCTTTTTGGGTAAATTGTAAACTTTCCCTTGCATTTTATTTTTATTACCATTTCGTACAAAAACTCTACAAAATTACATTTTAGTCCCTATTTCTAGAACAATAAACTTTGCATGATCTTCTTGATAGAACAAATGTTTTATAGTTCTAAAAATTTTGCAAAAATTTGTGTATGCTCTTGCTATAAGCCTTAATGTTGCATAAAATTTTCATCGCATTTCTTAAATTGTAGTATATTGAAAAAATCAAAAACATTGTATTTTTGTTTGTTCAAACTTTTAAAATTCATAAAAATTTGAAAAATTGCTTTAAAATACCATAAAAATTAATGTAGGTGTATTTTAGTGTGTTTTAATTTCGGAACAATTTTTGTGCAATAACCCTTTATAAAACAAAAAAAGTGCGAAAAAGAAAAATTCTTAAAAAAATGTAGAAAATTCTAGAAAAATTCAGAAAGTGTGATTTCAGTCTTTGATTGTAGATATTGCTTTCTGGTTTCTTTTAAAAATAACTTCCAGGATTATTGGGCACTTAAAGTATTTTTAAGTTTCAAAATAATCTTGGTTGTGCACTTTCTTCTCTGTTTTTCATTGTTTGATTTTTAGAAAAGTATAAAAATATTAGAAAAATTCGAAAAAATTATCAAAAATATTTTAAACTATATAAAACACAAAAACATTTTCTTTGGACTTTTCTGTACATTTTTAACTATTTTAAAAAATACAAAAATAGCGGTGTGTGTGCATTTTCATCATTTGTGCTTGTTTCGAAATTAAAAAAATAAAAATTCAAAAACCGCTAAAAAATAACTCTAAAAATTGACTGTATAGTTTTTAAATCATGCTCCTTGTGTTCAACCTTGGTCACTATACCAGGTAAAAAGAATAACAAAAATTGCTTACGTTTGCTTGATTCATCTTATTTTGAGTGGTATATTTATTTTTCTCGTTAACCATTTCGAGTGGTTGAGAATAACGACAACCTTGAATATTATTTATCCATCTCGACTTATCGATTTCCGTGTCATCAATACAATTTCTACCCATGTCTGAGATTAGGATCTTTTGAATCTCAAACCTCGAAATAATTGTGTCCTTGAGAAAGTGACAAACTGTACAACTACCAGCAGATCAGGCAGGAATAGACTCGATCTAGTGACTCACATAATCAACGGTAAGTAGGATGTATTCGAATCCTTGACTATTAGGAAATGCATCCATAAAGTCTATTCCACAAGTATCAAAAATATCTGAGATCTGAATAAACTTGAGAGGCATCAAATCTTTTGAACAGAGTGCTCCTCTCATTTTATGATAGTCGACGCAGCCTTTCACATAAGCTTCGGCATCCTTGAATAGTGTAGGCCACCGGAGGCCACAGTGCAATACCTTTGCTTTACTTCCAGAATGGTGTCCTCCATATTCGAGCTTATGATAGTGCTCGGGGACACTGATGTATTCCTCTTGAGGAATGCACCGACACCAAATGCAATCCGCACCTTCCCTGAAAAGGTAGGGATCTTACCATTTGTAGAAATGAGTCTGACAAATAATTTTCCTTCTTTACTCTTGTCCAATCTTGTGGAAATTTCTCAAAAATGAGATAGTTTACCGTATTGACATATTAGGGGAGAGAAGCAATACTGAGAATTGATTCATCGTGAAAGTTTTCAGTTATCGACACACTACTCAACGGAGTCTCTATACATTCAATTCTAGATAAATGGTCTGTTACCACATTCTTAACTCTAGGTTTATGTCTTATTTCCAAATCAAATTCCTGGAGGAGAAGGATCCATGTGAGTATATGTGACTTGGCATCCTTCTTCTATTGTAAATACTTGATAGCAAAGTGGCCAATGAAGATGATTACTTTGGAATCGAGGAGATGGGATATGAACTACTCAAGGGCAAAAACAACTTCCAGCAGCTCTTTCTCTATAACTGTATAGTTCTTCTGTGCTTCATCTAATGCTCTACTAGCATGGTGAATGTCATAGGTCAATCCTTCACATCTTTGTCCCACTACAGTCCTAGTCGTGATCTCGAATGGGAGAGATCAATCAGATGAATGTAGGATAGGTGCATGAGTAACAAGTTCTTTTAATTGATTAAAGGCTTGGAGGACTTCTGATCAATAATGAAATTTATCTCCTTGCCATGCAATCAATTAGAGGTCGATCAATCTTGCTAAAGTCCGTAATGAATCTTTTGTAAAAACCAATATGCCTCATAAATGATATCACATTCTTAACTATTCGAGGTGGCTCGAGTTTAGCAATCACATCCACATTCATTAGGTAGACCTCTATACCTTGTTTGTAGACGACATGGCCCAATACAATTTCTTCGGTTACCATGAAGTGACTATACTCCCATGATATAACCAAATTTACTTCACGATATCTCTAAAGTACTCGGTCTAGGTGCACAATACAAGCATCAAAACTATCACCATAGACCAAGAAATTGTCCATGAAAACCTCAAGAAAACCATCCACCATGTCGGCAAAAGTAGCCAACATGCAACTTTGGAATGCACCGGGTGCTTTACATAATCCAAAGGACATACGCTTGAAATCATAGTGCTGAACAGATATGTGTAAGCTGTTTTCTCTTGAACTTTAAGGGTAACTGCCACTTAGTTGTACTTGAAGTATCCATCCAAGAAGCAAAAGAACTCTTTCACTGCCAACCTTTCAAATACATGATAAATAAAAGGCAACAGAAAGTGAAACTTCTTGATAGCTAAATTGAAGCTCATGTAATCAACACAGAAGCGCCATGAAATAGGTAATCGAGTAGAGATCTCCTCTCATTGGTCATTTACAACCATCATAATATCGTATTATTTCATAACTATGTGCAATGGGCTAACCCATTTTGAGTCGGAGACGGGATAAATGAAGCCAACCTCACACCACTTCATTTTCTCTTTCATGACTGTGTCTCGAATATTAGGGTTTAACCTTCACTGAAATTCACGGGATGGTTTACAATCATCCTATTAGTAGACATGGTGTGAACACAAGGCTGGATTTATCCCTTGGATATCAGAGACCTTCCAACAAAGAGCCTTGCGATTTTTCTCTAGAACCTCTAGCAATCGAGATTCTTGATCTGTAGACAATCTGCTAATGATGATGATCGGATATATATTAGGCTCACCCTCAAGGAAAGCATACTTTAGATCTGACAAAATCTACTTTAATTCAGGTATATTATGAGTTGGCTTCTCGGATACTTTCGAAACTGTGATGGTTGGTGCATGGTTTGCTGATAATAAAGAGGTGATGTCTGCCTCTGTCACTCTTGGCTCATCTTATAATGTATTGAACATATCTGTAATGATTTCTTCTTGTTCGATTTGGCATGAATCTTCTTCAAATAATTGGATCAGATCTTCTGAATCATTCTCCCTATTGGCAAAGGAGCAAGAATTGACGGTGCTTTCTAGATCTTCCTCTACGAAGAGGATTTCCTGTGTCAAAATATCAATCAGTGAAATACTTTGTTCTATCATCTACTCAAAAATATCATAGTCTTCTGCATATGGTTATGGTTCTCTTCTCTCAAATGTGCTCTCTACAGCTTTCGACTCGTTGATCATATCCATTGTGACTTCATCACTATATGAGTGGAACATGATCTTTCCAGATCCATAATCAAATACCACTTCAATTGTTCGAAAGAATGAACGACCAAGAAGCATAAGGGTCTGAAGTAACGGTGTAGGGGAATCCATGTCCAAGACAACAAAGTCCAATGGGAATTTCATGTCCTTCACAATTACAATAACATCTTTCAATAAACCTCTACGTCGCTTAATGGATCGATTAGCAAACTGAAGGATCATGTGTGTGGGTTTAAGAGGATCCTTCCTAAGTTTTTGAAGCAATGATGAGGGCATAAGGTTAATGCAAGAATTGCTATCAAGCAAAGTTCACTTAAAAATATGAAAAAACTCACATCCGATTAAAGGTGCTCCCTTATTTTTCCTCTTAGTTAGGAGGTCACTGATCGTGATCACAGTAGTCATGGTCAATATGTGTTTCTCTTATGTGCTGCGTCTATTTTTGCGGGGCTGATGCTTTGATGTATGTACCTCTTTAAATCCTTTCTTAACACTAGGAATGTATTCCATGGCTTTTATAATGGCATTTCAAGAAATATGTTCTGAAGAATCTCAACAATTGTAGGTTCAGACAATGCATTTTTCAATTTTCTGATTTTTTTGGAGTTTGTCATAACATCAAGAAAAGGAATATTTACATAACTAAAAGAATTATTCTTATTTACAACAAAATCATCATGTACATGTGAATGACTAGAAGGGATACAATCATTTATAACAGATGGAAAACTAGAAGAAACAGAATCTTCGTCTTCGTCGATCGACACTGGATCTATTGTTGGGGTTGGCATCACTTGCTCGACTCAACCTTGGATATTATTTTCTTTTTGATATTTTTTTATTTCTTGATTTCTTTGGTATTTTTCATCTAGTGCAGCTCATCCTCCTCCTTCTTAACCCGACCCTATTATTGGATCGGATGAAGCAGAAGATGATGATTCACCAGGTAAAGATTTATTTTTCTCCTTAGCGGTAACAGACGGCTGCGAGGTCCTGCCGCTTATGAGAGTCACATCATTAGATAACATAACATGACCATTTATACCTAACTCGATGGGATTGGAGGACACATCATGAACTACCTGCTCTTTGCGCTTGAAATTAGTAGGGTTTGCCTCGACCGGCGCAAGAATGATGATCTTCACAGTAGTGAGGTCATCGATCTTCTAGCTTGTCTCTAATAGGATCTTTACCAACTGAGCCAAACAATCAAGGACAGGGTTTACTGGCGCGGCCTCATTCTGTTCATGCTGACCACACTGACTTTGGTAATGGTGAAGAGGATGAGACTGATAGCTTGAAGAAAAATGTTGAGGGGGATGTTGTTGTAATATTAAGTAGGAGTGGGATACTGGTTGTGAAATTGAAAAATTGGTTGTTGTTGATGAAATTGATGTTGCCTATATGCCGGTTGCTGGTAATTCTGTCTCCAGGTGTTAGCTTGGGTTGGAGATTAATGTGACTGAGGCTGATGCTGGACAAATTTCACACCATAAGATTGGTGGTACAACCGAATGGTAGATGACTGACCGAGTTGATGTCCGCCAGGATGGGTCAGTTGTGCATTGTTGTTTCAGATGTAGTTCACCTCTTGAATTTTGGGCGTAGGTGGGGAAAATGGCTCGACATACTATGGTTGAGGCTCAGGATGGTAGACAACCATCTGCTGTTGTGGTTGATGTCATGGTGCTTGATCAGGGGCTAGCACATAATACATGTGTTGTACCGACAAAGGCTACCCTAGACTCTACGATTGTGCATACTCTTTCTGCTTGACAGAAGTCATGTCTGATGGGCTCGCAGACTGACAAGAATTTATTGTACTAACCAACAGCTCCAGTTGCTTGGTGTTCTAGTTGAGTTTGTCTAGGTTTTTTTCATTCGATCATAGCTAATTTCTTCAGATCCTGTGATCATTTTTCAATGATATCAACTTTGGACAGGTGTCTCCCAATGATGTTCAAGTTTGAACTCTCGTCCCGGTCCTCATCATGCGATGCCGCCATGTTGACGGTCTTGTGGTGGACCAGTGGTTGCTTCTAATAGGCTCGGGATGAAGATAGGTGGTCTATGCTTCAGTCATTTCCTCAAAAATTGCTAAACACCATCTTCATCCTTATTGAAGTGAGAGGCACCACATGCGACATCAATCAGCCTCTAACCCTCTTAAGTCAGCCCCCTGGAGAAGTATTGGACCAAGATGGTCCTCGGAATATCATGGTGGGGGCACTTCTCTTGCAAATCCTTAAATTTCTCCAAAGCTTCATGTATGAATTCATGGGTACTTTGAAGAAATTCGAAATCATGGCACACATCTGATAGAGATGGACTAGACGATAAAACTTGTGGAGGAATGTTGAATTGAGTTCCTCCCATGTTATCACAACCTTTCCCAAATGATTAATCCAGTATAATGCTTTGTCATGATGGTTCAATGGTTAGTCAATCATTTTGATTACACCTAAGAGGATGTTAGGGTAGTGAATGGTTCCACAGATGCATCCGAACTGCTGAAGATGGATATAGGATTACTCATTTGTGTTACCGTGGAATGAGGGAAGAAGAGACAAGAGATGTGATTTCAACTCAAAATGTTCGTGGATCGGGGGAATTCGGATCTACTCAGTTATCTGGTCAACACCAGGATTATATGTCTCTTTCAATATATGCATAGGAGCCTCTCTTCTTTCCTCTTCCTCCTCTCCACAGGGTCCATTGGCATGTGCTTCTTCTCCTCCTCGTCCTATGTTCTCTCTATCTCTCCTCAGCTCCAATAACATTTCCTGGAAGACATCCTGTGCTTCAGCCTATGCAGTCAGTTGCTATTGTATCACCTATATGGAGGCGAGCATATGTGCATTAACTTCATTCTTCTCAACTTATTGTGCCTTCTCCTTTAGAGCCATCTATGAATCAGAATAAGATTAGATGCAGTCCAGATCGTATTCTTCGATTGCACAAGGAAATGTATCCTGATCAGACTGGAAATGAATACCAGATGTAGAAAAGTGTTCGGAATTAGGTTCAATTCTGAACATTATTGGATTAGGCAATGTGTATGGAGATAGAGTGACATATATCCACAAAGGAGGAATTTTGAGACAAGAGTGATCTTGATTATTATATGAAAAAGAGAACGAGGAGTCATGTGAGTGGCTCACAAAATCTGAATCGATCTTGCAGGAATCTCCTCGAGATATTGGAGATGTCAGAGTTGTGGAATTGATGTTGGTATCCGTAGAGTCTAGACTAAGCCATCCAGGACCTATCTTCTTGGAAAAAAGGAGTATAGATAATGAATAATGAGCATGGAGATATACAAGTAACAGAATAAAGATAAAATGAGATAAGGCTCAATGCGAGCAAAATAAAAAGAAGTGTTAGAAAGAAGCGAAAAGAAAAGGTGCAAGTGCGCGGAACTGAGATCCTTGATCTAAACTAGATCCAAACAAACACCAATGCAAGTGGGTTCACCAACTCAACACATGTGAAGATTTGAACGTTTGGCTTTTTATCTTGTCAATTTTATTGATTTTTTTGGGCAATCTTATCAATCTTAGTCCTTAGCACTACCCATATAGGTGAATGAGTACTACCATAAAAGCATCATGTACTTCCCACTGCCTTTATAACAAGTAGTCTGCACTTTTTGAGGTCCTTAATATCCAATCTGGGCATGCTACTCAGCCAAAGAATAGAGAGAGGAAGCTGATGTATAGAATCAAATACTTCCACCTTGCAGAGTACTGATGAATCTCCATTCCATCACCTTTATTTTTTCATTTTGGCCTTTAAATCCTAGGTAAATGCATGAATGTATCAATAATTTGTCAAAAAAATGATCATTAATTCATACAAAATACTATTTAAAATATTGTATGTTTATTGTATTTATTGACAAAATAAAAGAATAAAGGAAAGGAAAGAAAAAGAGAAAAGTGTCAAAGACACTGAAGTGACCCCAACCCCCAAGACTCAATCATCATGATGACTTAGTCAACAAGGAATAAAGTAGGGGGAGATAGGGCGACTAATTATACAGAAAATGCAGAACGAATCACTCTACAAAATAGGACATTAATTGTTTTTTGGGGCCTATTTTATTCTTTATTATTTACACCTCAAATAACAAAACTTTGTATATAAAAGTTGTATATAACAATATATAGAAAAATATAAAATTTATTTCACACAAAAATAATATACAACGTATACTTTACACACAAAATAAAATTCCAAAAGCCAAACTTCACAGACCCATATCTCCCAAATAAAACTCAAAATGTATCAAAATCACCTTTAATTGTAAATATCTTTTAATAAGCTATTTTATGAAGGCGGTTTCATATTTTTTGGAGTTAAGGTGTGAAAGTTAGGTTTTGGACCCCTATTGTATAATATACCCGATGAAAATAATCATTTTATTCATTCTTTATTATTTTTACAATTTTATATTTTTATAATTTTGTAAATATTATTTGTAACATATGTACATATTAATATAGAATAAAAACACAAATAAAACACTAAAATAAAATATGTATAAAAATTATATAGATGAATATACAATGGTTATACCTATATAATAAATGCACCTATTTATTTATGTGTATATAATATATTAGAAAATTATAACAAAAATATATTTAAGTATATAAAAATAATTTATAATTTTATAAATAACAAAATAAAATAATAAGATAAAAATACAAAATAAAAATAAACTACCTAAAATATATGTAAATATACATATATATGTACCCTAAAAAAATAACTTGTAAATAAACAACTCAAAAAAATAAAAATGCACATATAATACTAAAAAATTAGAAACATTCTTTATTTTATAACCTAAAATTAATAAAATAAATTCTATTTATTATTCATTTTCCAAGGCATTTTTGCCTTGGAATTTCCTGGTTGGTCCACGTGGACCAACCAGGTGCGTTCAAATGTTGACCACCGGTCAGCTGTCTAGCCTCCCTTCTGACGCATGTCAGAACTCACGAGGCTACCCTTTTAACCATTTTCTACACATCTCTGTCTTCACTCATTACCCTCGATACCACCACCATCCTGTAGCCCCTTCGTCCCATATCCACGTCCATCCTTGCATCTCCACCTACCCACACTCGATCGCACGCCATCGCCCCTCTAAACTTGTTACAAAATCGCCTAGAAATATTCCCCCCTCGCCCATTTTAACTTTTTAATTCCATTTCTTCGAGCTTTAGCCTCTCAGTTCTCTTCCTTGAGTTTCGCCATGGTGACAACAAGGTGAAGCTTGTGATTTGCAACGAGGAGAGCGAATGGAGAAGGTGTATCCAACCCACCGCCGGTCGGTTCTACTCCTAGCCTCTCAGGTTGGTTGAGCCATCTTTTACTACATTCCTAGGTAATTCTATAGTTCCCTTTTCAGTCCGTACCTTCAATTTTAGTTTAATCGAGTGGGCAACGCTTAAATTAAAAACCCCCAAGTCCTGGACCATAGATTCCAGGTCTAATTCATCGTAATCTGACCATCAATCCATCCTGATAATCCATTGCCATCTTGTTTCCCTCCGTCTTCTCCATTGATCACCCACATCATCCAACCCAGATCCATCGTGGATCTGGGATCTGAGCTCCCTCCACAGCTACATGTCGGAGCTCCCCCTTCGTTCCACTTCCCCTACCATTTCACGTAAACCTCGGGTCGAGGAGATAGCCCTCGCACCCAGGGATCTTTTGGTGTTATTCTGTAGGTCTGTAGATTCACTTGGAGCCTTAACGACCACCTGGTGCTCCTCCAGGTGCTTCAACCTCGCCGGAGCATCCTACGCAGCCTCGCCTCGCTTGAACCCTGCATTAGCATGCATACGAAGCCCGTCTATATGTTGGGTTCGTCGGAGGAGACAAAGATCGTCGGAGACTCGAGAAATGAAGAATCAAAGTTCGTTGGAGGGGTGTGCTTGCTTGTTCTTCTAGCACCCTCTCCGTCGTTTGGTCAAGAACAGCGGTCCAGATCTAATCTGGACCATTGATTTCAATTAGCGGTACGTCAGGAGAACCACATGATCAGCCACGTGGTGAACTCAGGATGCTTGAATCCCAGCGTATAAGTGGGTAATTTGCATAACCTCCCTCTGTTTTTTTGTATTCACTAAAAGGTCCTATAAATATTTTATGTAGTTAACAACTTTTGGATAAATTGCGTATAACCCCTTGAGGATTTCGTATATTGCAATTTAGTCCCTACCTACGTCACGTATAGGCAAACATGTATCTTGTAAATATTGCATGTAAACCCTCATGAGATTTTTCTAATTATCTTTTAGTAGATAAAGTTTAAAATTAGTGTTATTGTTTGGGTAAAATTGCACTCGTCTTTATTTATATTTACAATTATACCCCTGTCGGGCTAACTATTTTTGTGATTTGTAATCTATTTATTAAAATTACTTGTCATGCATCAGAAATCAATAAAAAATAGGAGTAGGTACTTGGATGCATTCTTGATTAAGTTATATATTTTTATTTGCATTTTATGCCCTTTTCCTTTTTCAAAAATTCGAATAGTACGCGATCAATCCTTGTTTGCCTTAAAAAAGCTAAAAAATACAAAATCACTTCAAAAAATCCCCCAAAAAATATATTATGCTTATTTAAGTATTATTAACCTCCAACCCAAAAATAACTAAAACTAGAAAAAGAAACGCTTAAAAATTAAAAAAAATCAAAATACTAATAAAAATCTACAAAATTCTTAAAAACATCAAAAATTATGTTTTCTATTTTATATTTTTCTCTATATTATTATTTATATATTAAAATAAGTTTGGAGAAATTTTGATTCTGTTTTCTATTTTTAACACCATTTTAATTCAGCCTATTTAATTAAACCCTAATTTAGGGTATATTTGACTTTAAAATTCATAAAAATAGCAAAAATTCCTAAAAACCACAAAAATAATAAAAATATATTTTAAAACCCAAAAAGATTTTATTTTCTTGATTTTGACTGTATTTACTTTTATTTATATCTATAATTGCTAATATTGTATATATACTTATATATATTATATCTTTTTTATAAAAATAAAAAGAAATATAAAAATATAAAAAGAGAATACAAAAACAAAAAATTAAAAATCAAAATATAAAAATATAAAACAAGAATAAAAAAATGTTATTAAAAACCCATATTACTAGATAAATATTATGCATAGTTATATATACATACACTTATATTATTTATTTATAAATAATATATAATACTACATCGTGAGTTTCCTGTGTTCGACACCCTACTCTGCTTGTCACTATAAACATTTTATTGTAGGGTTTATAATAAATTTTAATCCACACTGTCTTTATTACCTAATATTTAATTGTGGGTTTATTTTTTAACTAGACTGGGATTTGTGATTTATAATAAATTTTAATCCACACAGTCTTTATTGCATAATATTTAATGTGGGTTGATTGTTGAACTAGATCGGGTTTTGTGAGCGGTCACTGCACCGATTGGATATCTCGCCTTGTAATATTTCTAGACCCTCGTTGAAACCCTCCTGTTTCAAATGGCACTGTTACCGGGGAGAAACAGATTGTAGCACATTTTTTTTATATATAGTTGTCCATTGTTTAATCACATTTTTCTGTTATTTATTCTTTGATAATTATTTGATTATTCTAATCCAATTTTCTTATTAATCTTTCTTGTGAGGGATCGCTTGACGAGGACTACCTCTTAGGAGGTGGGTGCACCCGAGGCGAGTGGGGTCGGCTTTCTTCTTTTGAGCTGGCCAGGAGAGAGCAGAAAAGAAGAGCATGGAAGGAGGAGAAGAGTAGCATAGAATTTTCCAATTTTTTTTAGTGAGAGAGAGAGATTTATTTCTTGCAAATAATTTGTAATTAATTTGGATACTACTCTCTCCACCACATGAGGTCCAGTGCCCGGGTGTCTGTTCACCTGTGGGCCTTGTACCAGATTTTTCATGTTTTTGCTACCTTTATTTATTTTTCCCGTGATTTGAGTTTCCCGCCTTTGTTTCTAATTTTTTCTGTGAGTGAGCCCTTAGATAGTAGGTTTCTTAACTCGGTATCTAGGTCCAAAGCCTTAACAACATTGCATGCACGTATAGCCTATCTTGCTTGGACTTAGTCAAAATTAATTGCAAAACACTTAAATTTATAACCACGAGCCGTAAGAGAACTCATACAATACTTGCAGGACTCGTTGTGGCAGGCACCGAGAGGTCTCTGAGACCGGACACTAGGATCCATTTTTGAGTGATTGGCATTTGGTTCTTCCCGATAATAGCTTCTACTGTTTACGATGTTTTCTCACTTTTCATATCACCTTGTAATGTAAATATTTCAATTTCGCCTTGCATCCCACATGGAGAGAGCTGGGAAGCCCTGTAAGTAATTCTATCTTTGCATGAATCATTAGTCACTAAGGTAAGATTTGTACCTTAGTGACGACTTGCATGGATTTTCCGTCTCATCTCCCCTGTCTTTATATAAAGAAAAAATACAAAAAAATCATTAGATGGCTTGCTCTTAAAGATACTCAAAAATTGAAAACCCAAAAATTAAAAAAAGGGACTCTTAAATAAACTTGATCTTAATTAAAATTCGTAACGAACCATTCATTTCTTAGGGTTCATAAAGCTTACATTGTTTTCAGGTACACTCCAGATGGAGTGAGGCACTACCCACTAAGGATAAGAGCCCAAATCACGATCTATGGCACCTTGGTTATCACCTGGGTTAGTGATGTATTGGCACTTCTATCGTACCTGACGGAGTAGGGCCTTGTCGAGCACTATGTTCCCGCTGTGTATGGAGCATCCAACTTGGTTTGAAGTAGTGAGCTTATACCACGCCCTTACATGTGTGTCTATCTCATCAGTTTGCGTCCGAGTAGGTCCTTGCCTGCTCACGGGTGATTATGTTGCAAGTGAGGTTTGAAGTATTGGTTTTAGCTATTGGCTTCCTTTCTCTATTTCTTTAGTTGAGTAGCCACCCAAGAACAAGATAAAGGACCTTTAAGCATGTAGATCACAGGTTACAAAGGAGATGGAACAAGTACGGGCAGTCGCCTGGTAGTACAAACACTCCTGTAGGGTTAGCGTACTTAAGGACTTGTTATAATATTGCCTGAAATAAACAATAAAATTGAAAAGATAAAAATAGACGAACTTTTATGGCTTCACAAGTGTTGAGTGGGTGAATTGATCCTTGTTTTGTGTTTGTTTGATTTAGATTAAGGTTCAAAGATCAGTCCTGCAGAGTGTGTGCTTTTTTCTTACTTTCTTCTCTTTGATCCACTACTTGACCCTCTGCTCCATTGGAGCCTTCTACTGTTTTACACTCCCTTTATTTCTTATTTGACCTCAGTATCATTCCTCCATTCTCAATCTCCTCTTGACCTCCGAGATGGAGACACATGGATGGCTTAGTCGGGACCCGCTGACATCAACATCGATTCCATATGCTCGCCACATCCAATAATTTGAGACGATTCCTGAGAACCCAGTTTAGACTCTGTGAACCAATCTCCAGACTTCCCGTCTTATCCAATAAACCGAGATCACTCTCATTTCTAAACCTGCCCATTTTGGATGGTGATTGGTTTCACTCCATACACACAGTCATCCTTAATGAAATTATGTGTTGACCTTAACATAGACCGATTTGCTACTTATGGTGCCTCCATACATACTGATTAGGGCATTAATTCATTTCCAGATCAAGAGCCCAATCTGGAGCCAGATATTGTGATAGAGTTGGACTCAGGATTGGATAAAGAGATGGCTCCTGAAGGAAAAGGGAAGGGACCACAACCACCATCTCAGCCAGATCAGAGTCCGCAGCCAGATCAGAATGTAGTGAAAACTCATATCCTTACTTCTATTCAAGCTCAGCATCTCACAGATCAGGCCTTAGCATAGGTAGCCTTCCAAGACATGCTCAATGACTTGAGGAGAAGGGGAGGAAACCAAGGAGGATTCGAAGAAAATCCTGAAGGTGGAGGCGGTGGAGACCCAAACGAGCCTAGAGTAGAGCGGACCAAGTCAACTCTAAAAGAAACATACAATCCTGAGGCGGGACAAGTTACTGAATGGGTTTAGATTCCTGCAATCCATGTCCATTTTGAGTTGAAGCCTTAGATACTAGCACTCCTACCTACCTTCTATGGAAATGCCAACGAAGAATCGTATATTCATCTACAACAGTTCGGGTGCATCTATGGCACAACTTACTACCTTGGTATACCTCTTGGGGTAGTGAAGATGAAGACATTTCCCTTCAGCCTTTAGTACAAGGCCCTTCATTGGATCAACCACTTAGGGAAGGTCATCACCACCTAGGAAGAATTGAAGTCTGCATTTTTGCACAAATATTATCCTCTTGGGCGACTCAATGAGATGTGTTCCCATATAGAAAACTTCACCCAAGCCATGCATGAATCCATTCATGAGTCTTGGGAGAGGTTTACTGAGCTACAAGAAACGTGTCCCCATCATGAGATTCCTAGGACCAACCTGGTCCAATGTTTCTTTGGGGGATTTACTATAGAAAGTCAGAAGCTTGTGGATGCAGCATGTGGCGGCTTCTATTTCAACAAAGATGAGGACATCGTCTAGAAGATATTTGAAGAAATGGTTGAAGGAGAGGTCGCTCTATCGTCATCTCGTGCATATCAACGCCAACAACAAACTATTCAAAAGACTATGCACATGGAAGCATCCCATGAGCCAGATGGGGATGAAAGCTCCAGTCTGAGCATTATTGGGAGCCACCTTTCCAAAGTAGACATCATTGGAAAATGATCACATGACCTGGAGAAACTTGCTGGAACGAAGAACTTGGACAAGATAGATCAAATCACCAAGCAGTTGGAGCTACTGGTGAGTACAATCAGCTCCTGCAACTCTATGTCTGCATCGGCCTCCACTCCAACTGAGACGAAGGAACATGCACAACCACAATATCCTCAGTCGAGTCAGCCCCAGTCAGCAGTTCAACACGTCTATTACGTTCAAGTCCCAGAGCCAACAACTCCCCAATAGTCACAACAGCAGCTGGTTGTCTACCAGCCAGAGCCTGAGTACATTCCGGATCAGTTCTCCCCTCCACCACCTATTAGTCAAGAAGTAAATGGCGTATGGTCCAATTATGTGCAGTCAACCCGTCCAGACAGACCTCAGCAGGGTCGGGCTGCTAACTCTCGTCAATTCCCTCAACAAAAAGGAGGGAGGTTTGTCCAGAACAACCAACCCCAACACCAATAACACCAACAATCTCCACAATTCCATGGCAATTAGAGACAAAATCAGTATCAACAACTGCATTATCGGCAGTACTAGCAAAACCAACAGTACGTGGTTGTGGCCTATCATTAGCACCCTCCTCAGCAGTATCAACAGCATCACTCTTCTCCTCAGTATCATTCGCAGTATCCCAACCAGCAGTACCAGCAGTCCCAGTACCATCAGCAATACCAGCGTACCCAACACGCTGAGGTATCTGAGGTTGTATATCCTGTGAACCTCGCCTTAGATTGTATGGCCTAGCTTGTCAAGGGTCTTGCAGATCTTAGTCAAAAGTTGGACGATTTCACTGCCGCCGAGACCTCCATTCCCACACAAGTGGAGGCAAATGCCAATAACTTCAAGACGAAAGAGCAGGTAGTCTGTAAGGTTCCCTCTGGTCTTATAGAGTCGGATATGAACGAATTGTTTTTATCTAATGTTTTCACTCTCAGGAGCGGTAGGACCTTGCAGCCATCAACCACTTGCAAGGGGAAGAATAAAGCAATCACGAAGGAGTTGTTGTCTTCTTCTAAATCATTCGGACCAACAACTGGGCCAGGTTAGGAAGAAGAAGGAGCACTGTCAAAAACCTAAAAAATCAGCAAAAGCAAAAATGCTAAAAAGATAGCACCAGCAACAGCAGCCGAAGCACGAGCTAGCCATCCTTAGAGGAAACCGCACCTACAGTTGATCCCATGCCAGCCGAAGGAGCCTCGCCTGAAGATTTTGGATGCCCGCCTTTCCTAGTTGAACCTTCTCATTTTAGTCATCCATATGTATAGCCTGATGTGGGCACCTATTTTGTTGTAAGTAAGAACACTATTTCCACCGATGCATTTGATTCTGTAGATATATCGTTTCTTGGTGCAATGAGAAAATCCAAAAAAATAAAAATTTGAAAAATGCCTTCTCTGATCCTGATGTGGGGAAATAATTCAGAATCTTATTCTTGAAATGCCTCTTCTCAAAGCCATCAAGTACATGCCTAACATCAAGAAGGTTTAAAGGAGGCGTGTACTTCGAAGAGACAACCATGTAAATATCATGAAAGAAATGTGAAGCACATCCTCACTGTGGCTACAATAAATGCAATCAGAAAATCTCCCAACAAAAGAAAAGGATATGGGAGCACCTTTAGTCAAATGCCAGATGTTTGATCAAGAGCTCGAACGAACTCTACTTGATAGTGGATCCTCAATCAACATGATGCCTACTTCATTGCTCAAAGAATTTGGGTTGGGGCTGCTCAAATCTACAAGAATGATTCTGTAGTTCACAAATACATCCATTAAGCAGTCTCGAGGAATTTTGGAAGATGTCATCATCACCATTCAGGGAACGCAGTTCCCTGCGGATTTCATAGGCCTAGATATGGACACTTCAGTTCCTCTTCTTCATACGTTGATAATCCTTGGATGACCATTCCTTTGAACAACCGAAGTAGTAGTGAACTATGGCATTGGGCAAATAACATTCCGCTCAAATAGTGATAAAGTACAGATTGAGATGATCCAAGTGTCGAAACCTTCAGCATCTGCATTAGACGAGAGTGTGCCAGTAGAGCAGCAAATAGAAGACTGTGATTTTTTTGCTTAAATCTGCGATACAAATCTATTCATGGATGATATATGGACCCAAGCATTCCTTTCCACAAAGACAACCCTGGATAGCACAGTCGAGTTCCCAGATATCCTTGATGATGAGATTTTTGCTGACTTGCCTGATGAATACATTCATGGCCACCTGCCCTCGGCTGAGCAAGAGGACATCATTGAAAATTTCTGCAAACAAGATTCAATTATTGAAGAATTTTGTACAGCACTGCACTCAGAACCTACAGTGCCCATGGTGGACACACTACAGATGAAAGATCCAACACCATGGCCTTGTGCAGTAACAGAAGTCACCACTGAGCTGAATCAATCCCCACCTGAGCTCAAATCACTTCCAGAAAACATGAAGTATGCCTTCCTTGCGGGCGCACCGAACATGTTCCTGGTAGTCATCAATTCACAACTAACCGAGGATCAAGAATCTTCAGCTTGAGGTTCTAGAAATAAACCGTAGGACCATAGGCTGGAAAATTTCCGATCTCCATGGGATAAACCCTTCCCTATGCTCGCATCACATATACCTGGAAGAAGACAGCAAACCCTCTCGTGAGTTTTAGCGCAGATTAAATCCAAACCTGCGGGAGGTAGTGATGAATGACATAATGAAATGGTGTGATGCAAGATTCATCTATCCCATCTCTGACTCAAATTGGGTAAGTCACGTGCATGTTTTGCCCAAGAAGTCAGGGATCACCATGGTCAAGAATGACAAAGGAGAGGAGATCGCAACTAGGGTTCCGACATCATGGCATGTCTGTGTAGATTACAGATGTCTGAATTTAGCATCAAGAAAGATCATTTTCCACTCCCCTTCATTGATCAGATAGTCGAAAGACTGGCCGCAAAGGAATATTTCTGTTTCTTGGATGGATACTTAGGTTATAATAAAGTTGCCATTGCTTCTAAAGATCATGAGAAGACAACCTTCACCTATCCATTTGGGATGTATGCCTTCCGCAGAATGCCATTCGGATTATATAACACTCTAGCGATGTTCCGGTGATGTATGTTGGCAGTATTTGTAGATATGGTTGTAAGTTTTCTTGAGGTCTTCATGGATGATTTCTTGGTCAATGGAGACAGCTTTGATCAGTGTTTATCTTATCTAGACCGTGTTTTGAAATGATGATGTGAAGTGAACCTTGTTCTCTCATGGGAAAGAGCCATTTTATGGTGACTGGAGGTATTGTACTTGTCCATGTCATCTCAAAATGTGGCATAGAGGTCGATCTTGTGAAGGTGGAAGTGATTTCAAAGCTAGAGTCACCTACCAATTTGAAGAAGGTCAGATCATTCTTAGGGCACATAGATTTCTATCGATGATTCATCAATGATTTTAGCAAAATCGCTCGACCCCTGATCGAGCTTCTAGACAATAAGGAAGATTTTATTGTCAATGATAGAGTCCTTCCGACCTTTACACAGTTGAAAGAAATAATCACTAAGGCCCATGTCCTTCAACTGCTAAATTGGTCTCTACCGTTTGAGATCATGGCTAATGCCTCGTATTATGACATTGGGGCAGTTCTGGGACAAAGGAGAGATCATATTCCATTTTCTATTCACTATGCCAACAGGAGTCCAGATGAATCACAAAGAAACTACATTGTCATTGAAAAAGAGCTGCTAGCAGTAGTATTCGCCCTGGAAAAATTCAGATCCCATTTGCTTGGATTTAAAGTCATTGTGTATACAGATCACTCAACCATCAAGTATCTACAAGCCAAAAAGTATGCCAAACCATAGTTAATCAGATGTATCCTTCTACTCCAGGAAATTGATCTTGAAATTCGTGATAAACCTGGAGTTAAAAATATGATGGCCGATTACTTGTCTAGATTGCCAGAGCCATACACTCCTGAGTAGAGCCTATTGCCAATCACAGAGTCTTTTCTAGATGAAGCCATATTGTCAGTAACCTCACTCCCCTGGTTCGTTTATATTGTGAACTATCTTGTATCCAAGAAAACTCCACAGTATTGGCCTAAGATGAAAAGAGACAAGTCTTGTCAGAATTCCATTTCTACCAATGTGAGGACCCATATCTTTTTCGAGATGGGGCAGACTGCATCTGGAGAACATGCATTCCTCAGGAGGAAGTCCACAGTGTCCTCGAGCATTATCGCTCTAGAGAACCGGGAATACATCACTCTGGAAGAAGAACGATGGTGAAAGTTCTACAATGTTACCTTTGGTGGCCACCTTTATTCAAAGATGCAGAAGACTTTGTCAAGCATTGCACTGACTGTTAGAGACTGGGTAGTACCATCGGAATGAGAGACACAATGCATCTTAAGTACATTCAAATTTCTGACATATTTGACGCCTGGGACATTGATTTCATGGCCATGTTCCCTAACAGTCAGGGATTTGAGTATATTCTGCTCATTGTCGATTATGTAAGCAATTGGGTGGAGGCTAACCCAGTCTGAGCTGCCGATAGTCGTATCGTCTGCCGATTCCTAAAGGATCACATTATTGCATGGTTTGGGATCCCTAAAATTCTGATATCTGATGAGGGCATCCACATCGTCAACAGAGAGGTGAAGAAACTGACACAGGAATTTTGCATAGAACATAGTGTCACCTCTCTGTACCACACACAATCCAATGGCCTGGTCGAATGTTCAAACAAGGAGATAAAGACAATATTGCAAAACATGTGCACCTCGATAGGAATAATTGGTCGTAGTTGTTGGACTCTGTACTTTGGGCCTATCGGACCGCATACAAGTCACTGTTAGGAATGTCTCCCTACCGCCTGGTATATGGCAATCCATGCCATCTGCCTATGGAACTTATCCACAAATCATTATGGGCAATCAACATCAGTAATTTGGATTCCAAGAAGGGAGGACAGAATAGAAAGTTGGATCTGAATCAGCTCCTTGAATTCCGTGAGTATGCATATGAAAACAACTTAATGTATAAAGAAAAGGTCAAAAAGTTGCATGACAAACACGTCCGCCGCAAGACCTTCGAGCGAGGATAGAAAAATTGGTTGTTCGATACAAAGCACTAACTATTCCCAGGGAAATTGAAGAGCAAGTGGATAGGGTTGTTCGTGGTGAAACAGGTGCGTGACAATGGAAGTATCGTCATATTTGGTCTGTCAGCTAACGTACAACCATTTATGATCAACGGACAACTGCTGAAGCCTTATCTCAAATGTGACACATTTTTGCCCGTGGTCGATTCAATTAAGGTGGTCCACGAGAAGAACTCACATCCATAGCATCCATTCACGCAGACGATGCCAGCAAAAATAGTTTTGAATAGTTAATCATTTTCTTCTTTTCTTCTTTTCTTCTTTTCATTTTCTTATTGTTGATTCCTCTGAAAAGTTGTATTTGTCCCATACATCACTATTATACTTAGGATATGCTTCAACCTAAGTATAGGGGGGATGAATACATTCGGGTGCTCATTCCTCGATTACTCGCATGTCTACTCAACTTTTGACATTTTTTTTATACTTAGGGATATTTTACCCTAAGTATAGGGGGATACAGGCCAAGTCGTTGGGTTAGTAATTTATTCGTTTCCCACCCTCGACCCTCCATGCATTGGTATACAAACTGCTATACTTAGGATTAATTGATCCAAAGTATAGGGGTACAGTCAAATTCTGATTCTTTAGTCATTGTAGTATAGACTTATCTATATTTAGTACGAGTTATGTCTTCCTTTCTCTTCGATTTATGAGGACATAGCTTAAGCTAAGTATAGGGGGTCAATATATACTGTGTATATATTTTAGCCATAACTCGTATTTTCATATTTTCAAGAGATATACCTAAATAGAGTAAAATATATATACAAATTCATCAAATTATTTAATTAAAAGATGTTTAATATTCCTCAAAGAATTTTTTTGTACATACTGGTTAATAAATCAGGCAAAAGTACTTTTGTAAAATGTTTGAGAATAGTTTGAAAATCCTTGTGAAAAATCTTTGAAAACTTTTTGAAAAATATATTGTAAAATGTTTTCAACCTTTGTAAGATATTTTGTTTGCAAATTTTCTTTTTCTTTTTGTGAAATAAAAATGTTTGAAAATTTATTTGCAAATGTTTGGAAAATGGTTGCAAAAATATTTTGAAAAAGTTATATATACTGTTTGAAAAACCTTTACAAAATGATTTTCAAATGTGTGTAAATGTTTGTAAAAAATATTTGTAAAAATTATTTTGGACTATAGTTTTCCAAAATTTTTGTAAACTCATTTTCAAATAAGTTTGAGGAAAATGCATCACTCTAAAATTCTTTATTAAATGTGTAAAAACGATCACTTATCCCTTGTTAATTCTTAAAACCCTAACTCTTATAAATATAAGATGCATCCCTGTGTAAATATTTCTACCTATTTTCTTAGCCAAAATGTTTTATTTATAAAAAATACAAAAACATTTGCAAAAATGTAAAAAAATTAAAAAAAACCTATGTATTTGCATCATCTTTTCAAAAAAACCATAAAAAGATCAAAAGACTGAAAATTGCATCACAAAAATATTTTACTGTATTGTACATAGCATGAGCATTTTTTGGAGTAATCTAGGCAATTGAACAAGTCCGCATAAAGTCTAAAGATTGGAGCTTTATGCAGACCTTAATACACTTAATTTCGGAGGAACCCACTGAAGACTAGAATTGGAGATACTTCATGTCACCATGATTTAATTCTTTAGATTCCATAAGACTATGTTCATGAATCAATTCAGTGTGCCTAAATAGAACCCTTCATATCATCCATATGACTCTTGAGACAGTGACTTGACTAGAAACCTCGCACTTAACACTTAGCTCATCCTAGATGGTCTGTTGAAAAATCTTAGGGACTAGGTCGGGACATGCAAGGCAGCTTCGTCAAGGGTGGCTCAAGAACCATTCTTGTAAATTGCCGACACCGATATTATAACCCATTTGTTCTGATAACAATGATATCTAAAGACTGGAGATGGATTGAAATAATGCTTCGGATGAGGGATGGTCTATCGGTGTAACTTTTTCTAAGACCCCAAAATAGTGGGTGGACAAAAGATGTTATATCCATCGGGCACAAACAAGAATGCATAAGCTATGCAAAGTCAAAGAAAATATTCAAAGAAGCCTTCAACCAAAAATTCCACAAATATGAGCTTAAGAAAAAGCCTACTTCTTGGTGAAGATCCGGTTACACTGACCGACTTCACAAGGGAATGAAGACTACACTGGTCCATTCCCACTTCTCTTCCCATTCTTCTATCTTCTTATCCCATTCGGTTGTAAAGAACAAAAGAACCTGACCTTAGAAGGAAATATCTGACTCCATGAGGACGAGTTATCAGAAGAGCAGACAACATGGTAGTTCAATGGTTTTATCTGGGGAGAGCTAAACCATTTCGCACACATGGTTCTTTCATTTCAAGGTAGTAAGAGTATGCAACTGAGAGGATGGTTTTGACCTGGCTGTGAATTGGACTGGATAATAGGAATATGGAACCTAAAGGTTGTTGTGTTAAAAATCCTAACCTCTAAGTAGTTCTGATCACATCATTAATCCAAAGGTTTTTCTCTGAGCTCCAAACTTTGACTTTATTAAGACAAGTTTAAAAGCCAAAAATTACTCCAAGTTGTTTCTTTTTCTTTTCTTTATTTCTTCTCCGCACTTATAGGCATAAGTGTTTGCTAGGGACTAGCAAAGGCAAGTATACGAGGTGATGAATCTCCATTTCATCATCGTTATTCTTTTATTTTTGGCCTTTAAACCCTAGATAAATGCATCAATGTATCATTAATTTGTAAAAATAAACGATCATTAATTCATACAAAATACTGTTTAAAATACTGTATGTTTACTGTATTTATCGCCAAAATAAAAGAATAGAGGAAAAAAAAGAAAAAGAGCGAAGTGTTAAGGACACTGAATTGACCCTAGCCCCTGAGACTCAGTCATCATGATGACAATCAACAAGGAATAAATTAGGAGGAGATAGGGCGACAAATTGTACAAAAAATGCAGAACGAATCACTCTACAAAATAGGCCAATAATTGCTTTTTGGGACCTATTTTATTCTTTGTTATTTACACCTAAAATAAAAATCTTTGTATATGAAAGTTATATATAATAATATATAGAAAAATACAAAATTTATTTCACACAAAATAATATATAGTGTACATTTTATACACAAAATAAAATTCCAAAAGCCAAACTTCACAGACCCATATCTCCCAAATAAAAACTCAAAATGTATCAAAATCACCTTTAATATATAACTTTTAATAAGATATTTTATAAAGATGATATTTTTTGTAGTTAAGGTATGAAAGTTAGGTTTTGGACCCCTATTGTATAATATACTCGATTAAAATAATCATTTTATTCATTATTTATTATTTTTACATATTTATATTCTATAATTTTGTAAATATTATGTGTAACATATGTATATATTAAAACTAGAATAAAAATATAAAGAAAACACTAAAATAAAATATGTATATAAATTATATAGATGAATATATAATGGCTACACCTATATAATAAATACACCTATTTTTTAAGTGTATATAATATATTAGAAAATTACAAATATATATATATATATTTAAGTATATAAAAATAAGTTATAATTTTATAAAATGACAAAATAAAATAATAAAATTAAAAATAAAAAATAAAAATAAAAAACCTAAAATATAGGTTAATATACATATATATGTACCCTAAAAAAATAACATGTAAATAAACACCTCTCAAAAATAAACAAAAATGCGCATAAAATACTACAAAAAATTAGAAAAAAAAGTAATTTTATAATATAAAAATAATAAAAATAAATTCTATTTATTATTCATTTTCCAAAGCATTTTTGACCGGGAATTTCCTGGTTGGTCCACGTGGACCAACCAGGCACGTGCAAATGTTGAACGCCGGTTGATAATCTCCAAAATCACCTCTTTAATTATCTAAAATTGTAGTATAGGAGATGATCTTCGATTCAACAAAAACCACAATCTTTGAATGTTGTAGATTATTTTAACTTGTCAGGTGTACCAAGGTCGAACATAGGGAACAATGATTTTTAGTTGTGTGGTTTTAAATTAATTTTAAATAATTAGTTAATTGCTCGATTAATTTCTATGTAAGAAAATAATTAGAAAATGTGATGAAATGGAATGCAATGCAGAGGAAAATAAACAGAGAAGATGATGGAGTACAGGATCTGCGATTTATAAAATCATTCCTCAAAGAAGTCTATTAGTTAATCCTCAAAAATAATCAATTTAAATCCAGATGCATGAGAGAATTCAGATGATTAATCATGTAATTAGTGAAATCACATAATGATTTTATCTCCAATTTTTTCTCTAATTTAATTCACAAGTATATTGAGTTTTACTAAGATAAAATATTGTGAATTGCATTCATTTCAGCTCAATTGAATCCCGTGCACAAATTAAATCCTCAAATTAAATGTTCGATAATTACGAGAGGAATGAAGGAAAATTTTCTCGAAAATTTCTGTGCAAAATAATTTCTTTTTGATTTTCCCCCTGAACAGATTCATTTCTCAAGATAATAATAATCATGACTGGTAAGAGAATTAATCTTATTAAAATTCCTCAACCGAATCCCTGCAAAGCAAATCGCTAATTTCTCAATGAAATATAGCATAATATGTCAATAATCAGCCTATACTTGTCAACATAGATCCTCAAATGATATATCCTAATAAATAGCCTCAGATTTGTCCACAAAATAAGCAAAGTGATATAGCATGAAATAAGCTTCAAAATGACATATTATGCGCTAGAAACGGACTTTGTTTGAGAAAGATATGCTAAAATAAATATCTATGAACTAAAATGCGATAAAAAGTCAAGCTTTCTTCTAATTGGGTCCTTGGAGGACTTATCAGCAATTTCTGAAATTTGGAAGGGTTCCTCTATAATTTACCCCTAGCAGGGGTGTTTATGCAATTTTTTTGAAGTTGAGAAGGTCTATATGCAAATTCTCCAAAGCCACATGCAAAGCACGTGACGATGATGTCTGCTAGGATCTTCTTGCAATTTTGGAGGAAGATGAGGGTGCGACTGCAATGTTTTCCCCCACACACATGTATCATACACGTGCGCGTGAGGTTCGAGAGCCCAGGCGGTAGGTTCTGAATCCGAGCCTTGATGCAGTCGCTTCTAAGAGGCTCGGACCAGTCTGGCTTGGGCATAGGCTTGGAGTGCCCAAGGAGGAGGTGTGAGCCAAGGAGAAGGCTCGGAAGGGAGACGATGTGGCTGGTGCAGAGCTTCGGGCGCCTGAACCTCGAGGCTAGGGTCGAGGCTCGGGCTAGACACGTGTTGCCTGGTAGACCGTAGGATCAAGGGCTTTGGCCCTATCCTACGGTATCTGGGGGCAGCATTGGCCAGGCTGAGACGGGGGCCGTACGCATAGTCAAGAAGCGAGGGGGACTAGCGGAGTCGCTGGTGCCAGCTCAGGAAGCGACCGAGGGTGGAGGTGATCGCTGGCTGTCAGCGATGGTCGACTGAGCGGTGGTGTAGAAGGCAGTCATCGCCGTCAAAGAGGCGAGGCTTCAGGTAGATCGAGGTGGAGAAGCAGGACCTGCAAGTAATACAAAGGGCACAACGGGGGAGGGAGCAAATAACTGGCAAGGGGCGTCGTTGTCGGTCGGCATAGAATACATAAGCGGAATATGATGGAGATTGATTGGAGGATGGGTAATTAACAGAGGCGGAGTGTTGGATTGGAGTTGAAGGAGACGTGCGTGAGGCGAAGGAATCGAAGGTGGAGTGGCGATAAGGTTGTGGAGAAGGGGTACCTGGAGGAGAAGGGCTCAACGGTGCGAAGTTCGGAGCGGAGCAGCCTCGCTGGAGGAGAGCTACGACGAGGTGCAACGCACCTCGGATCACGCCAAGCTGAGGGGGTGGTCGGTGCTGTCACCACCAGAGGACCTTAGCTGGTCGAACGGCGGATGGGGTGGTAGGAGTACGAAGGCGAGGCTTTAAAGGAGAGGATCGGGGACGAGCTTACACACTTGCGGCCGTTACGAGGAGGAACAGGTGGTGGAATGATGGCGTCATTATGAGGAGGAGTAGGTGGCAGCGACCGTTTGCATGAGGAGAGGGAGATCACGAGCCGCGCACGTGCATACGTGCGGCGGTGGTGAATGGCAGGTCACGTGCTAGGAACGTGACTTGGGGAGAAGAGAGGAGAGATAGATAGTGGGGGTGACACGTGGCACTCCTAGGGACAGCCACATGTCACCACAAAAGAATTCCAAAATACAAAGATGGAGAAAATCAGAAAGAATTAGAGGGAGACCTTGGATCGAAAATTTTTCTTCATGAAAGTTGTTTATCTTGACGAGATCTACAACTTTCTTGAAGGAATCAAGATAAACCGAGGTCATCTGTAAAAAGTGGTATTTTTGGGTGGTCTCCAAGTGAATAGAAGACCGATTTTTTGGAGTTTTGTAATTTTTGGTGTTTTTAAGGAGGATAAAATTATAGAAAAATATGATAAAATACAAGAAAATGAATTCATATAATCCAATTTTTTGGATTTTTAATAAATAATAAATAAGGAAATAAAATAGAGGTACGAAACACACAATTTTTGTACAGACGCACAAGGGTCAATTGGACACAATCAGTTTATTTGATTCCATTGTTAATCTAGATCTGGAATTTTATGTCGTTTGATAAAACTTTCATCAAAGAATACAAATAAAGATGAAATAAAATTAAAAGGGTTAGTTATATACACAAAAACATAAGTCAAAAATAGCAAAAGGTTAAAATACGCAAAAGAGGCCCAAAACCCAACTTTCACATATGAGCTCTGAATTTTACAAAATTGGTCTTATTTTGAAGGTATTTGAAAATGGAGTAATTTAAAAGTGAATAGGCCAAAATCGGTCAATGTATGAGGAAGATATGTGCGTTTTAGTCCGTCAGATGTGAAATTAGACTTTTGGATTATTTGACACTTATTTGAGTTAGTAATTTTTTTATTTTTTTATTTAATCTTGTTAGTAATATTTACACAATGGAGTAAAAGGTTTGAGGTCAATTGGAGTTAGGATGAATTATCTAAAAATCTGGAAAGTTAGCAGCTTTTGAGGCTAATTTACATTTGGATTTTCGATGCAATTATGCATGATGAAATGTGAATATTATTAACACATGCATGAACTCTAATGATGTTATATTAATAATTAAATGCAGATGAATTATGGGGAACGGAGTCTAATTGAGCAATTTTAGCATGATGAATACAAGATTCATCATACCCCTATACTTAAACCATGCTCGTCCCCGAGCATCAATGAATGAAGGGATTTTTACACCCATAACCCTGAGTAATTTCGCAATTACAATCACAACCCTGCATAATCATGAATTACATGAGAAACCTTGGATAGTCACTCCGTCTCACACTCATAACCCTCCGTTAGTTTAACATGTTAACTCAACCATATGAACGAGCTAATTTAACCAACCTATGATCTAACGGCTAAGATTAGCCAAAAAAATCACAGGAAAAAAGGTAAATGACAAAGTTTCGAGCAGGCTTGCAGGCCCTAGGGGAGCTTCGAGCATTCAACGGGCTTGCAGTCAGGTCGGAGCTTGCGAAAGCAGAGGCAAGCTTGCAGGTCGGCTTCAAGCTTCAGCGGCGGGCTTCGAGAGAGGCGAAGCTCAGCGCGGGGTCTCGAGCAGGGGAAGGACCTAGGGGGAAGGGGATGAGTTTGGGGGGGAGGGGTGGTTTTCTTCCTAGCGGCGGGGGTCGAGCTTCTGCGACGGGCGGGGTGGGCGGGGGAAGCTCGGCAGGCTGCAAGGTGGGAGACGGGAATGCTCGACACGAGAGGAGGGCTCGAAAGGGGAGAAGCGAGCTCGACGGGGGAGGAGCGGGCTGGGGGAGGGAGGGGGCTTCGTTGGGGTCAGCGGGGTCCTTGCACCAGACTGTCAGGGATGGTGGCGTGGGACTTCGAGCTTCTGCGACGCGCGGGGCGGCTGGGGGTGGGGGGCTTCGTTGGGGTCAGCGAGGGCTTGCACCAGGCCGTCAAGGGCGGTGGGTGGGACTTCGAGCTTCTGCGACGTACGGGGTGGGCGTGGAGGGGGGAGCTCAACAGGCTGCGATGTGGGGGAGGGGAAGGCTCGGTGTGGGGGGGATCAACAGGGGAGGAGTGGGTTGGGGAGGGGGCTTCGTTGGGGTCAGCGGGGGGATTGCGCCAGGCGGGAAGGGGCGGTGGCGTTGGGGAGGTGGGGAGCTCAGTGGGCTACTAGGTGGGAGGATGACCGAAGGCTCGACGGCTGGGAGGTGATGACCGAGAGTTTCCCACAAAATTCGGGTAAAGGTAAACAAGGGTCGTTGCGACCCAGATCTCACGATATCGGTCATTCAAGAAAAATAAAAGACCACCAAAATCAGAGATAAAATCAATAAAAACAAGCAGCGGTCCTTGCTAATTTTATTAACCTGGTATAGCGACCAGGGTCGGACTCAGGGAGCACGAGTTGGTCTTACGGCCTACGAAGTAGTCAGAATCAATAAAAATAAAGAGAAAATATTTTTAATAGATTTTTAATTCTTTTGAATTTTTTTTGTATTTTTAATAATGACGAAAAATAAGAAAAAAGGGGAAACAAGCAAATACAACAATTTATTTAAGCACTCAAAAATACTCCAAAATTTTAAACAAATTATTTTTGTGTTTTTAATGTTTTAAGTGTTTTTGTTGAATTTTTCAGAATTTTTCCCTTTTTAGTTAATTTTATAAAAACTGAGAAAAGGGAAAAATATGGGCTACTGTGCAACCAGACTTGAAAGATCAATTAAAAATATAAAATTGATCTATAAAACTCTGGAGGTAATTTTTATGAAAACTATAAACAAAAATTAAGCTATAGGAAAAGAGTTTATATTTTTTATTTTTATAGAATTTTTTATAATTTTTATAAGGTTTTAAATGTTTTTTTAATTTTTTTTGTTTTTAATAAATCCAAAAAGGATAAAATTTTGATAGAAACTAAAAATAATAAAATTAACTATCACAATTTTTTTTAGAATTTTTAAAGAAGTTTGAATATTTTTCTTTGATTTTTCAATTTAGATAGTACCAAAAATCAATGTTTTTAAATTTTTAAAATATCAAAAAGCCTCAAAAATGTCCCACAATTTTAGGGAAATTTTTACATAGTGGCAGGAGCCACGTATCCAAATTTAACCTAATTTGGATATATTTTGATATTTTATTTAATAAAAATAAGGCACACAGCTTCACAGGGACCTAAATGCAAAGAAAAGTATTTTCAAGGATCAAATGGTAACAAAAATAGAAAGTTCAGGGGCCCTTATGCAAAAAGTCCACAAAAGAATGCGCAAGGCACGTGAAGCAGGCATGGAGGGGCATAAATGTAAATCCTATTTAAAAATATTCAATCATTAACACCAAGGAAATACAGGAGTTAAACTGTAAATAACCCAAATCCTCACGTGTCGATGCACGTGGCTCACATACACAGGGGCTACAATGTAAATAACAGAAACATCGAGGTCCACAATGCAAAATATCCAGATTAAAAACAACAATGCTAAATATTTACAGAACTAACTAGAAATATCAAAACAGAAGAGGGCCTAAGTACAAATTACCCCTTTATTAAGAGCTGACGACTGAAGGGTTGCCATATGGAGGATCCGACGGTGGGAGGGTGTGGCTAACCCTTCGCGGAATCGACGGCGAGGAAGACGCCACGTGTAGATCAGACTGTGAGGGTAGCAAATGCCTCTCGCGGATGAACGCCCTCGATCGAGTCCCAGATGGATCGAACTGTGGAGGCTCCTCGTGAATGGATGGCTTTGATCAGATCTGGAGCGGGAGGCTCGATCGAACGGCAACTGGAGATTCTCCAAGAATAGCTCGCCGGCGAACATCGCCGGCTCAGTGCGCGTGGTGGAGACCTCATCCTGGGCTGCTGAGATGGTCATAAGGAAGCTTGAAGATGCCTGCAGCTGGTGGGCTCCTCCGATGAGGCCGGGTACCACCTAAGTGGCCCGGCGACGGTGGAGGGGCTAAGCTCATGTGCTCAAATGACTCGACCCCCAGATGGGGTCCTTTGACCTGCAAAACGGCACAGAGCAACTCCTAGGTCGAGGGCAAATTGCCTCGACCTGGTAAGGGGTGGAATGGTGATCGGAAAGGGGGCGGAGCGGGGTCTCCGGCGAAGCAACGGCGGAGGAGACTCGACTCTTGGTTCCGGGGTGAACCAAGTTGATCGGATGGGTGAAGAAGGTGGGTAGGAGTCTCGCGAAGGTGAATCGATGATCGGATGAGTGAGTAAACGGTCGGGTTGGTGGGAATCGGTCGGCGACGCGATTGGGCATAATCGGAAATTAGAGGATCCTAGGGGAAATCGAAGATACCTGGTGGATGAGGTCGACTAGGCTGAAGCTGGCGGAGCTCCTGGGGTCTTTGCCTCAAGGGTTCGTCGGAGTCCCGAGGCTTGGCGCACCTCACAGCGGCGCACGGCGATGGACTCGCCGGATCAGTGGCTGGAGGCACCTCCTCCTCACTGCAACACCTCCGTTCGATAGCTGTCACTTTATGAAGGAAGGTGGAGGTCCTGGGGTAGAAGGACGGAGCCAAAGATGCCATGAAAAGTGAGGCAGAGGTGTGGCTTTATACTTGGAAGGGTCCGGCTAGATGGAGATCGGGCGAGATGGTCGGAGCTCGGATCCCTAGAAGGACGATCGGGTGAGGGTCTCGGATGTATAGAGTGTAATTAGGACCCGGGGTTTAGGCGAATGGAGGTCGGGTTATATGGGGAAAATTAGGAGAAGACGGGTCGAGCGCAAGATCCTCGGGCGAAAGTGGTCCAGGGGGGGAGTTGACCGGAGGTCAACATTCCCCGTAGACCAATCAGGAACGACCATTTAATAAATATGTGTAAATTAAATAAAAATAGTAAGTGATGTTATTTCAAAATATTTTCAAAATAAAAAATATTTATTTATTTTCAAAGAATTTTTTAGTGATATTTATTTATTTTTTTGAAAAAGAATTTATGTATTTACATTATATTATTATTTATAGGTATATACATAAAAGGATTTTTTATTTTTATTTTTAATTATTTATTTTTGTACAATTATTCCAATTTTATATTTTTTAAAATTTAGAATAAAAAGGTATTTTTATTTTATTTTTACTATTTATTTACATTAGTTAAATAAATAGGTTTATATACATATTTACATGGTATATGTACAAGGTAGAAAATTTATTTTTATTTTTATTTTTCTGATTTTTATTTTATTTTTATAAATATGTACAAAATATGAGAAATACTTTTTATTTTTATTTTGAGGAAAATAAATTTATTTATATACATAGGTATATATAAGTGTGATTGACCCTATCTCCCTCTACTTGGCTTCTTTTGCGGTCAGGCCCATGCTGAGCCCTCCCTTGGAATTAGGTCACTCAATATTTATTCTAAATATTTCCCTCCTTTTCTTTTATTTCTTTATTCTTTATTTATGCACAAAAACATGCTAATTATTGCTATTTACACAATGCATGCATTTTGACAATTTATGATATTTACACATATCTACATGGTGTTTTGCAAAGGTTTTGTAGCTAAAATAAAAGAATAAAGAGTGATGAATGGGTATTCATCACCCCCCTATACTTAACTTTGCTAGTCCCTTAGAAAACACTTATTTGAAAAAGAAGTGAAAAAGAAAGGAAAAAGAAAAGGAGAGGAAATGCAAGGATCAATGCTGATTATTAAACTTGCCTTTATTAAATTGAAATATGGAGCTCGGTCAGATCTTTGGACTATTAATGTGTCGGAATCTAATTTGGACTTAGGTTTAAAACTCAACAGCCTCTAAGATCCACTAATATATAGTCAAGACTCATCAATAATCCACATCAGAACAAGTCTACATACACAAACCCTGAAGACCATGAATCTTTCCTTGTATAGTGTAAGTGAGGTATAGCTCTCCACCTCAGAAGTAGCAAAATGACAACACTCCCCAACAAGGTAACTCTATGACCCTAGTCTGGCCACGCTTTCCTCGAGGAGCGGGGTATTCCCTTCTAAGTTCAAGTTCAACCGGCTCAAGAAGAGGGGGAAGAAGAGAATGGACCATGGCCAGTGTAGCCATGTATCCTTGGGAGCTCAACCAATGTAGCTAAGTCTCCCTGTTGCAAGCTACATAAGATAGAACATGAGTCTCAAGCTTTGCTTATTGTACTATATACACTCCGGTGGGATTATCATTTTCTCTCAGACCCACCACTTTTTTGGAGTTCTTTTCTTTTTGCATTTTTTTTCAATGTGCATCTGTACAACATATCTACAAAGTGCGGCATATATACATAAGGAGTTTTTCCTCTTGAGCCAGTAGACTATCCCTCTTTTGAAGCATTATTGCAACCCACAACTCATGTCGTTAGACCTCATGGCAACCAGACCAAGTTGAGACGCACTTCCTTCACTATAAGAAGAAGAGAGGTTCCGCCTAGAAGTACTACCCTCATATGCTACCCCAAGTCAAGGAAGATTGCCTCCTCACCACCTCATCCGTAGAGAGCTCGATGTAAAGTGTGGGTCCAAGTCAAGCCATTGTCTATATGAGTCATGTGTGTGTTGTTAAGTGCTCTACTTAGGCTCATCGAGATGACATATGATCATATCCTAGTGGACTCAAAGAATTAAGTCACCATGGACCTGAAAAGTCTCAACCCTAAGCCCTATAAGGTTCCTCTTATAATTAGGTGGATTAAGATCTTAATCAAGCTCCATTTTTCAATTTAATTCCAGGCTAGTTTAAATGTCAACTATGATCCAGGAAAAACTATACAAATATTTACAAAGATGCAATTTATAAACTATTTACACATGTGCAAAATTTTTGAAGAATGTTTTGAAACCATGGATGTATGCATGAATGCACGTTTTGCAAAATATTTACACAAATTTACACAAGGTTTTTGCAAACTTTTTATTTTCAAAACATTTTAGAAAAATTTTGTACTATATACATAATTTTGATATCAAAATATTTACACAATATTTACACAAAAAGTTTTTACAACATTTTTACAAAAATAATTTATGCACTAGCTATGTATGTGCAATAAAAGAATTTTATTTACAAGGAAAAAATTTTTAATTTTTATGGATTTTTGGGTTTCAGCCATTTTTATTTATTAACACACTCACACAAAGTACGAGTTATGGCTAAAGTATATATGAAATATATACACCCCCCCCGCCCCCTATACTTAACTCGAACGATGTCCTCAGAGTCAAGAGCGATGAAGAAGACATAACTCGTACTTAGTATAGGCAAGTGAAAAGGAAGGCTATATACAAAGATGAATGAAAGAATAGAAATGCAAGAGGATCTCTGCGTTTCCCCCTATACTTAGGATCAAATAATCCTAAGTATAGCAGGTTGTACACAAAGAAAACGCCGAGTGAGGATGTACAGGGTCTACCCCCCCCCCCCATACCTAGGGTAAAATATCCCTAAGTATAGGCAGCAAAACAAAGGTAGAAATGAATTGAAAGAAACTCAAAAGTCTCACACCCCACTATACTTAGGGTAAAGTGCACCCTAAGTATTGCAACGTCGAAGATGTAAATGGGGTGTTAGATTGAAGAATAGTGTGATATGGATAACTGAATCTATACAAGTCGGGAGAACAGTGGTAATCAGGCGTGAGATGCAATAGATGTGAGTCAAGAGACCACATCTCACGCAAAGTGAATCGGGGCAACGTCAACGACCCGCGACTCATGATCTAGATATGGCATGAGTCGCTGACCATTAACACGAAAGGTACTCTCAGAAGACAACTCAGATATATCGATACTCCCATTGTCGTGTACCTTTCTAACCAAGTAAGGTCCCTTCCATTTGCTCTGTAGCTTCCCTGGGAATAATATCAACCTGGCATCGAACAACCATACTCGTTGTCCTGGCTCAAATCGCTTGTGGCTGATATGAGAATCATGCCACTCTCACTTTCTCCTTGTACTGTAGGCTGCTCGAAAAGGCTGTGTCACGAAGCTCCTCCAGGGCTGCTAACTCTACCCTCCTCTGATCTCCTACATGCTCTGGATCCAAAAGTATATCAGTAACAGCCCAAAGTGACCTTTGTCTCAGCTCAACAGGTAAATGGCTCGGCTTGCCACAAACGAGGCGAAAGGGAGATGTACCCAAAGGAGTCTTGAAAGACGTCCTATATGCCCACAAGACCGAGTCCAAAAGCTGTGACCAATCCTTTCGGTCAGGGCGGACGACTTTCTGCAATATAGTCTTGATCTCCCTGTTCGACACTTCAGCAAGACCATTCGTCTGAGGGTGGTATGGAGTGGCAACTCGATGGTCTATGCTGAACTCTCTAGCAAGGGCCTTCACCTTGCCGTTGACGAAATGAGACCCCCCGTCAGATATCAACACTCGAGGGACCCTGAATCGTGAAATGATATGCTTCCTTAAAAATATGCAAACAGTCCTAGCATCTGCAGTTCGGGCGGGGATGGCCTCAACCCAACGACTAACATAATCAACGGCCAACAAAATGTACTCGAATCCTTGACTCCTAGAGAATGGACCCATAAAATCGATGCCCCATGCGTCAAAAACCTCACAGAAGTGAATGGGCTGCATCGGCATCATATCATGTTGTCCACAAGTGCCCATCCTTTGACAGTCAGTACACCTCTTCACGAACTCATCAGAGTCCTTGAAGAGAGTAGGCCACCATAGGCCGGATTGGAGCACTTTCTATGTCGTTCTCCTCCCAGAGTGATGTCCTCCTGCCTCAAGCTGATGGCAGTAAGTGAGGACGCTGTGGTGCTCCTCCTGAGGAATGCACCTACGCCAGACACTATCCCCTCCTTCGTGATAAAGGACGGGATCATCCAAGTGGTAGAACTTGGCCTTCGCGAGGAAGGTCTCAAGTCGCTGCCTGGGCCAATCCTGTGGGACTTCCTTGGCAACAAGAAAGTTCACAATATCGGCGTACCATGGGAAAGAGGCGATAGCAAGGATCGCCTCATCTAGGAAGGTCTCACAAATAGGCTCGGCCTGCTCAGAATCCTCAAGATGCTCTAATCAGGAGAGATGATCCGCCACCACATTCTTGACTCCAGGCTTGTCCTTAATCACTATATCAAACTCCTAGAGTAGAAGGATCCATCTGGTCAATCTAGCTTTGGCATCCTTCTTTGCCATGAGGTACATGATGGCGGTATGATCAGTTTAAATGGTCACTCTAGATCCAATGATGTAAGATCTGAACTTATCTAGGGTGAAAACTACGGCTAGCATCTCCTTCTCAGTGACGGTATAGTTCTGTTGCGTGGCATCCAAAGTATGGCTAGCGTAGTGAATGGCAAATGGGACTCCATCCCTCCTCTGTCCCAGCACGGCCCCTACGGCAAAATTGGAGGCTTCAGTGACGTTGGTAGCGGCTTCAGCTCTGGACAAGTAGGTGCCGGCGGATCTGGCCTCTGAAAAGTCTGAGTGAATGCTGCTAAATCTGCATGGGAGAACGGAAACTCTCGCTCACAATCAGTATCTGGAGAAGGCTGCTCTACTGGATTGTCTCTGCTCTGCATGGCATCAACCTCCTCCTTAGCTGTAGTCTCAGTGGAAGTCAGTCACAGTATAAAATCATCAAACTCTTCCCAGTCAATATCTGACTCCGAGGGATCTGTATCATACTCACAAAAATTTGTCTCGCGATCGAGAACCGGCTCTACTGTCTGAAAAGTATCCTGGACTAGGAATGCGCTCTCGAAGCTCTCCTCTGATGGCGTCTCTGCATCAGTGAACTCTGAAGGTGAGAGGATGGCCTGTGCGACTGGATCTGCCCAAACTGCCTCGTCGTCTGTAATCACAAAATTGCAGTCCTGGTGGATGTCTCACCATGCCTCTGTCATCTGCTCTGAATCTGAAGTCGACTCTGAGCAAGCTGAATCTCTGGCTCTAGTCTCCTCTACCATCTCTATTTGTACACTCTCACCCTCGACGCAAAAGTATACCTTCCCTCTATCATGGTCGGTCACCGCCATGGCTATGTCCAAGAACGGGCATCCTAAAATGATGGGGGTATCGGTCACAGACTAAGGGATCTCCATGTCCAACACAACGATGTCCGCAGGGAATTTCAGGCCCTGAATCATGATGACAACATCCTTCAGCAACCCCTTCGGCCTCTTGACAGATCGATCAGCAAACTGAAGGACTGTCCTGCTCTGTCGTAGAGTGCCCAACTCGAAGCGTTCGAGAAGGGCTGTCAGAAGTAGGTTGATGGAAGAACCACTGTCTAATAGAGTGTGGTCGAACCTCTGCTCATGGATGTGGCATCTGACATATGGGACTCCTGCATCTGGCTGCTTGGCTGACAGATGATTCTGAATTGCGAAACAAGTGGCTCGAGTAAGCACATGGATCTCAGACTGATGGTTCCTCCTCTTCCTCCTGATTGTGGTCCTATCTCTAAGTGATCTCTGGAGTAGAGGGATGTGCTCCAAGGCCTCCTGAAGAGTCAGCTGAATATGGAATCTATCTATCATCTGCTTGCTGACTCTATCTGATGGTTCTTTTGGGGATTTTCTTTTTTCTGCCCCTTACCCATGTGAAGTGCTCGTGGAAAGGGGATCACAGGGTCCTTCTCAGATGAAGGACTAGGAGAGGATCTAGGCTGCTCAAGTCCGGCAGAATCCACACATACATCATCAAGCACCACAGGTGGATCAGAATAAAATAAACCCTTTCCTTTATTTCTAGAAACGTCCTGAGATACATGTACAGACGGAAAGACAGCAGGACTAGCAGAAGTGGAAATGGTGGCCTCAGTACCACCCTCGGCATGTCGACTGGCGGCATCAGTACCGCGCTCTGGCTCAGCAACTGTACGGGTGGCGTCAGTACCACCTCCTCCAACTGGTGAAGCGACAGCCTCAGTACCGTCGGCTGGATCAACATCCATGGTGGTGCCAGCACCACTGTCATCATCTCTAGCGGCGTCAGTACCGTGCTCCTCCTCGCATGGCGCTCCTGAAGTGGTGTGGGAACGTCGCTTAAGCGAGGCACCGCCTGCTGGCATCCTACTGCTCCTAAGTGTAACAAAATCAGCATCAAACATGTATGCAGACAAATCACCAAATGAATCACTAGGAGTGGTAATCTCTGTGAACTCTACCTGCTCAGACTTCCACTTCAGATTGTTCGGGTTCGGCTCAATCTGGGCAGGGATGGCGGCCTTCCCTCTCACGATCTCCTGCATCTCCTGGTGGAACTCATCCATCTCCCGTCTAAAGGTAGCCTGCTGCTCTGTCATGAGGCGGGCTAGGTCGTCTAAGGCGGGGTTTTCATAGGCTGGCCCATGAGAACCTAACGGGTGGCCTCTCTGGTAGTGAGGTTGCAGCTGCTGGTGCGGGTGAGAGGGGTACTGTTGTGGATGATACTGCTGAGGCTGCTCTCGCCTCCAAGACTGTCCCTGCTGATAAGGACGGGGACCATACTGCTGGTGGTGCTGTTGGGATGACTGTTGCTAGTGCTGAACTGGGGGCTGGGGTTGTTGGTGCTGCTCATGCTGATGGCCGTACTGGCCACCCTGAACTGGAGGCTGGTGCTGAGAACTGGTGCCTCCGACCGACCAGCAGAATCCGGGATGGTCTCGTCGGATACCGAGCTGGGGGCGGTCATACCAAATCCCGTTGACATCCATCAACGGCTCCGGCTCGTAGATGGGTAGAGGGAGTACTGCCAGGGGCTGATTTGACTGGTAGACCACCATCTGGGTGTCTGGGGATGGTGGTGACTGGGAGTATGGTTGTGGCTGCTAGTACGGCTCCGCCTGTACGAGGTGAACCTGTCTAGGCTGACTGGAGCGCAGGGACGAGCTACCACTGCTTCTCAGATCTCCTCGTGACTAAAGACGGGGCTGAGAAGTTGTCTGTGTCTCCTGGAGACACATGATCTGTGTCTTCAGGTCACTAAACGTATGTGCCATCTGATCCATCTGCGTGATACCCTAGCATTGCTTCTTCTCTATCAGCTCGATCTGGTCCAGCTTCTCGTTGATGATCCCCATGTCTGCGGCTGTAGACTCGGCCTGTGCGGCTGCCACGGACGAAGTAGAAGGACCGGCATCGACCCATGCTATCCTCTGGTACTGCACGGTCTGTGGCTGTGGTTGTGGGCGTCCCTGAGTGTAAAGACGGGTATGGGACATCACTGTATAGTTCTCGACCATCTCCTCGTAGATGGCCCAGACCTGGTCCTCATCCTTGGCGAAGTAGGAACCGCCACACGAAGCATTCACCAGGCCTTGCAGCTCTGGTGTCAACCCGTAGAAGAAGCTCTGAACTAGGTTCGGCTTCGTGATGTTGTGGTGCGGGCATCTATCGGTCAGCTCTCTGAACCTCTCCCATGCCTCGTGAAACTGCTCGTTGGGGAGCATGGAGAAGTTGCTAATCATAGCCCTCGTTGCATTCGTCCGCCCAAGTGGATAGTACTTGTTCAAGTACTTGGTGCGGAGCTGCTCCCAGGTGTAAACGAATCTCCCCAAATGCTTCAGCCAGTTGGATGCTCTATCTGCTAGGGAGAAGGGAAAAGCAATCATCCGAATAGTGTCCTCGTCCACCTGACGATCGTGGACGGTACTGCAGATCATCTCGAGTTCTTGGAGATGTAGATGGGGCTCCTCAGTGGCGAGCCCGTGGAAACAGGGTAGAAGCTGAAGTGTGTTCAGGGGGAACTTAAAGTCCCCCACGATCGCTGGAAGTACCACCCACTGGTGTGTTAGTGTCGATCTGGGGCTATGCAACTCCTGCATCAGTCTCGGCTCTACTTCTGCTGCGGCTACTGCTGCTGCGGCTGCTGCTGTTGCCGGCTCATCGGGTCTCCGTGGTCCGTCTCCTCTGGGCCCGTGCTGCTCACGGTCGGCTCTCATCTGCTCCATCTCTCTCCTCATCTCTATTATGAACGCCCCCTGATCCCTAATCCGTTGCTGCATCGTCTCGAGGGAGGTGAACAGGGTGGTGTTGATCGCACCCTGGTCCAGGACGTACGTCTGCTCAGGTCGGGGACCTCCAGTACGATCATCGCTGCTGCTGGCCATGGTCTCTGCAAAGGCAAAAGATCCAAACTCAGGTGCCGATAAATATGTCTGTTGTCTCTCATCTGGCACTGGCATCTCAGGAATAGAAGAAGGGTGGTCGAGGGAGAACAGGGTGGAATCGAACTCGGGTTCGGAGAGCGGGTCTCAGCTCTCGCGAACCAACCTAGATGAATGGGCTGGAATGCTAAAAAGAGGGGCAGCCAGAGGCTGCCTAAGAGACCTCCTGCCCATCATCTTGATATGGTGAGTCGGGCGGATGTCTCATCTGGAAAACAACCAAGGTGAGCAAACAAACCCCGAGTTCACCTACTCCACGCTGAGCTGAAGACCGTAAGAGTTCGATCAATTATCTTGTCAATTTTATTTAGGTGATCATGTTAGGATATCAGAGCGGTTACGTGACCTGTTAGGAATCCGACTCCCCCAGGAGACTGTCCCGATCCCGAACTAGATCTTTCCCAGCTAGTACAAGCCACAGACTGTTTATCGGCTACCCGATCGGCTCGCTCTGTTAAGGATATCGCGGCCCGCTTTACCGGAGACCGGAGCGTTCCTCACTGAAGAATGACTAGCCCAGAAGCAGTAGTCTGAAAAGGGGCTAGATATGGCTCTAGCCTAGGGTGTGGGTCACTCTCTCACGCAATCAAACCAGATAATGAGGGGGTTGCTCTCCCCAAGACATATTTTTAGGTGAAGTGTCTTTTAGGGTCAAGTTTGTTTAGCAGTCCCAAATTTTATGATTTTTGTTTTTTAAGTATTTTTCAGAACAAACAATGCCTAACGAATTTTTTGATTCTCCTGGTCATTTAAGTCCAAAAACAGGGGGAGAAGCTGAAAAAGCCGATGCGCGGGAATCAATGATGCATGCAGAGTAAGAAATGCGTACCTGACTCTAGCAGTCTACATGAAGGGTGATCCGCATATAAATAAAGACTGAATATAAACTACCTATATGATGCACGTGAAAACCAGCCCTAAGCAAAGCAGTTCTACACGAAAGAATAGATGACTAAGCGGTCAACAAGAGGAGTCGGTGTTCGGTCTCGGATGCTGATCGGTGCCCACCACAAGGGGTCCTGCCAACGCTGTATACAACCTCTAGAGGATCGGGACCCCTCAAGTGACCAAGTAGCTTTTCTTATTAATTTTATTTAGGTCCAATTACGATCTAATAGGTACAACCAGATTATTAAGTGTGTGGACCCTAATTATTACGTCACAATCAATGAAAATCCTAAGCTAGGCTAAAAACTACGTAAATCAAATGGTAGTAAGTAAACGGTCAAAACTTGAAAAATCGACAAAAATCACGGTGAGGTCCCCCGAGCACACCGGTGCTCGGTGAAACAGACCCCGATCTCAACCAGGTCTAAGTCCAGGTCCATGTATTATTACAATAAAATAATTCTGCTGAAAATAAACTACACTAAGTCTACGGCTAATCTACGGTTATTTCGAGGCTATTCCGCAGCTCCCGAACCTTGGCTCCTCCTCCTTGCGCTCTCCTACAGCTTCGTAGAGAAAGAAGCCGCCTCTGACTCCCGCAGTTGCTTCGGCTCTTCGAGAAGCGCCGCCTCGGTCCCCAGGCCCTCACAAGAAAATAAAGCAAAGTGTCAAACCAAGTTATTATATAAAAATAAAAGAAAAGCAACAAAATCAAATATATGAAAAAATGGAAATAAAACAAACAAAAATAAAATAGAGAAAATCAGAAAGCCATGAAAAGCCGTGGAAAACTGAAAAGATAGCCGCGGAGAAAGCCGTGAAAAATAAAAGAAAACAAAAATTGAAAAACGACTACTAAGTCGTGCTCCCCGGTAACGGCGCCATTTTGATGATCGAGAGTTTCCCACAAAATCCGGGTAAAGGTAAACAAGGGTCATTGCGACCCAGATCTCACGGTAATCGGTCAATCAAGAAAAATAAAAGACCACCAAAATCAGAGATAAAATCAATAAAAACAAGCAGCGGTTCTTGCTAATTTTATTAACCTGGTATAGCAACCAGGGTCAGACTCAGGGAGCACGAGTTGGCCTTGCGGCCTACGAAGTAGTCAGAATCAATAAAATTAAAGAGAAAATATTTTTGGTGGATTTTTAATTCTTTTAAAAAAATTTGTATTTTTAATAATGAGGAAAAATAATAAAAAAGGGAAAACAAGCGAACACAACAACTTATTTAAGCACTCAAAAATACTCCAAAAATTCAAACAATTTATGTTTGTTTTTTAATGTTTTTAAGTGTTTTTGGTGAATTTTTCTAAATTTTTCTCTTTTTAGTTAATTTTATAAAAATTGAGAAAAGGGAAAAATATGGGCTACTATGCAGCTAGATTGAAAGATCAATTAAAAATATAGAATTGATCTATAAAAGTCTGGAGGTAATTTTTATGAAAACTATAAACAAAAACTAAGCTACAAGAAAAGAGTTTATATTTTTTTATTTTTATAGATTTTTTTATAATTTTTAAAAGGCTTTTAATGCTTTTTAATTTTTTGGTTTTTATAAATCTAAAAAGCAAAAATTTGACAGAAACTAAAAAACATTAAATTTAACTATCACTAATTTTTTTAGACTTTTTAAAGAAGTTTTAATATTTTTCTTTGATTTTTCAATTTAGACAATACCAAAAATCAATGTTTTTGAATTTTTAAAAATATCAAAAAGCCTCAAAAATGTCCCAAATATTTAGGGAAATTTTTACACAGTGGTAGGAGCTAGTTATCCAAATTTCACCTAATTTGGTTTAATTTGATATTTTATTTAATAAAAACAAGGCACGCAGCTTCACAGGGACCTAAATGCAAAGAAAAGTATTTCCAAGCACCAAACAGTAACAAAAATAGAAATTTCAGGGGCCCTTATGCAAAAAGTCTACAAAAGCACGTGCAAGGCACGTGAAGCAGGCACGGGGGCATAAATGTAAATCCTATTTAAAAAGATTCAATCATTAACACCAAGGAAATACAGGAGTTAAACTGCAAATAACCCAAATCCTCACGTGTCGATGCACGTGGCTCACATACACAGGGGCTAAAGTGTAAATAACAGAAACATCGAGGTCCACAATGCAAAATATCCAAATTAAAACAACTACGCTAAATATTTACAGGACTAACTAGAAATATCAAAATAGAAGAGGGCCTAAGTGCAAATATTTACGGTTGAAGGGTTCCCACATGGAGGATCCGACGGTGGGAGGGTGTGGCTAACCCTTCCCGGAATCGACGGCGAGGAAGATGCCACGTGTAGATCGGACTGTGAGGGTAGCAGACGCCTCTCGCGGATGAACGCCCTCGATCGAGTCCCAGATGGATCGAACGGTGGAGGCTCCTCGTGAATGGACGGCTTTGATCAGATCTGGAGCGGGAGGCTCGATCGAACGGCAACGGGAGATTCTCCAAGAATAGCTCGCCGGCGAACTTCGCCAGCTCAGTGCGCGCGGTGGAGACCTCCTCCTGGGCTGCTGAAATGGTCAGAAGAAAGCTTGAAGATGTCTGCATCTGGTGGGCTCCTCCGATGAGGCCGGGGACCACCGGAGTGGCCTGGCGATGCCGGAGGGGCTAAGCTCCTGTGCTCGAATGACTCGACCCACAGATGGGGTCCTTTGACCTGCAAAACGGCACAGAGCAACTCCTGGGTCGAGGGTAAATTGCCTCGACCTGGTTAGAGGTGGAATGGTGATCGGATCAGTGGCTGGAGGCACCTCCTCCTCACTACAACACCTCCGTTCGATAGCTGTAACTTTATGAAGGAAGGTGGAGGTCCTAGGATAGAAGGGCGGAGCCAAAGATGCCATGAAAAGTGTGGCGGAGATGTGGCTTTATACTGGGAAGGGTCCGGCTAGATTGAGATCGGGCGAGATGGTCGGAGCTCGGATCCCTAGAAGGATGATCGGGCGAGGGTCTCGGATGTATAGAGTGTAATTAGGACCCGGGGTTTAGGCAAATGGAGGTCGGGTTAGATGGGGAAAATTAGGAGAAGTCGGGTCGAATGCAAGATCCGCGGGCGAAAGTGGTCTAGGGGGGAAGTTGACCGAAGGTCAACATTCCCCGTCGACCAATCAGGAACGGCCATTTAATAAATATTTGTAAATTAAATAAAAAATAGTAAATGATGTTATTTCAAAATATTTTCAAAATAAACAATATTTATTTATTTTCAAAGATTTTTTAGTGATTTTTATTTATTTTTTTGAAAAATAATTTATGTATTTACATTATATTATTATTATTATATATATGTATATACATAAAAGGATTTTTATTTTTATTTTTAATTATTTATTTTTATACAATTATTCCAAATTTTATATTTTTTAAAATTTGGAATAAAAAGGTATTTTTATTTTATTTTTACTATTTATTTACATTAGTTAAATAAATAGGTCTATATACAAATTTACATGGTATACGTACAAGGTAGAAAATTTATTTTTATTTTTATTTTTATTTTTATTTTTCTGATTTTTATTTTATTTTTATAAATATGTACAAAGTATGAGAAATACTTTTTATTTTTTTTGAGGAAAATAAATTTATTTATATACATAGGTATATATACAAGTGTGATTGACCCTATCTCCCTCTACTTGGCTTCTTTTGCGGTCAGGCCCATGCTGAGCCCTCCCTTGGAATTAGGTCACTCAATATTTATTCTAAATATTTCTCTCTTTTTCTTTTATTTCTTTATTCTTTTATTTATGCACAAAAACATGCTAATTATTGCCATTTACACAATGCATGCATTTTGACAATTTATGATATTTACACATATCTACATGGTGTTTTGCAAAGGTTTTGTAGCTAAAATAAAAGAATAAAGAGTGATGAATGGGTATTCATCAGGAGGGGGCTTCGTATCGAGGCTTCGAGAAGATGCTCAAGTGAATGATCGGCATGAGTTCGAGCAGGGGAGAATTAGGGCTTCAAGCACCTGCTTGGAGCTTCAAGCAGGGGAGGATGAGCAGGCTTCGACAAGAGGGAGAGGGGCAGGCATGAAGAGAGGATGGCATCTTTTGTAAATAAAAATGAACTTTAGGGTCACTTTGGTCTTTTTCAATGGAAACCGTCTAATATAACAGGAGTTATAAACGGAATATAACACTGGGTTGTATCTTGTAAAAGTTAAGCATTACTCAGGATTTCTCATGTAATTCAATATTATACATGGTTATGATTGTAATTACGAAATTACCCAGGGTTATGGGTGTAAAAATCCCATGAATGAATGGCTTAATTGGATAAATCCCTGACTATGCATGTGAATATTCAAGGCTCGGTTCATAGAAGACCTTTAATTTGAGTGATCCTAAAATTCTGGGTTCAACCATGCTTTAATCAAAAGGAATCCAACTTCTTTATTTATTAGACTCTCTGTTTGTACATATAATAAAAGGATATGACATTTAGTGTACTGCAATCATGAGAGTTGAGTCGAGACATCACCTAAAGTTCCAGTCCAGGAGTCTCTCCTCTAGACCTAATCCTCAACACTAGGGAATAAGTCGGTTTTGGCATTCAATCCACCGTCTCATTAGTTTGACAGACTTGAAAGTGTAGATGGACGGCAAGATGGTGGAGGGCATAGGATTGTGTATATTTTTCTCTCCCTCACATTGGAATGAGGGGCCTCTCGGGTGCCTTATTACTCAACACATGTATTTTTATTTTGTTGATCAATGTATCCGTCAAGAGAATTCGGAGTCGTCTGCACGTGTTTTTCTGGGAGGACACCGAGATGTGTCTCTTTTGAGTATCTAAGATACCTTCGACACCCAAACTTGTATCACTATATGATGCAGAGCCCTTTTATGGTGCTAGCCCAACTACTTGGTCCTAATTAGCGCTTGGTCCAAGTGGACACTTTGAAAATGGTTGGGAGCGCTCGCCATTGGTGGAAGCTCATTTGTAATTTGTCTTTTGGAGAATAGAGCTTTTCTTTGGACATTTGATTCTTTTCTTTTCTTTTTGGCTAGCTCCACTGCTTTTACCAAAAGTTGGCGCACACTGATCAACAATTAAATTAAGTTTCATTACACCCTGGCACATAGGTAAATATCAAACGATAGCACGTGAACTTGTTCACATACTGGCTAGTGGTTGCTGACACACAGGTGTCTTGAAGCCTTCATTAACTTTATCCCATCAGGTCTAGACTCAAATCACCAGTCCTGGTTCCTCAAGTGATAACGCAACTCATCTCATCAATCATGTAGTTGTGAAAGTGATGTGCTGATCATATTCTTTAGAAGGTAGAGATGAAGAGTGCAATATAGCGCTCAAATCTTTCCAACTAGGGAAGTGTGGATTATGAAGTTCAAAAACCCTGATGACTAAGGTTGGCTAACTCAGACTCTCAAAATCTCAGAAATCCAGTGTCTTCAAATTCCTCAAGCCTTGAGTGATAGTGAATGTGTCGGGAATATATCAATGAAGGGATGCATGAGATGCTTAATGAAATGGAAGACAATTAGTGATTTTTTATGCAAAAAGATTTTTTTGTTTTTTTAGAAAACAGTTATTATTTACAGAAAGAATTTAGTATAATATACACTACTTGTACCCATCCTCGATGTTAGATGAAAACAATTAAAGTATGAGATATGGATAAAGTAAGTAAAATATATACAACACATCCCCCTATACGTAGCTTGTGCTATGTCCTCGTGGCACAAAATGAATGCAGGCATAGCTCGTACTAAGTATATATGAGCGCAAAAGAAAAAGAAGATAAGCGATGTATAAACAATGGTACCGGTCCCCCTATACTCAGGTCAGCCCAAGTATGATCGGATAATCACAAGTGGGGTCGAGTAGATGAGTAGGTTTAGGAATATACAAAAGAGTGATTTAATTAAAGAGGTGGTTTATATGGGTAGTTTGAGATTTTCGTCTAGTACAATGCCCTGAGTGAAGGAAATCTATTCTACTTGCACAAATTGCTCACTAGATTTGACAAAGTGTTTAAGCAGCTGACCATTGACTATAGAAATTTGTGTGTTGTCTGTGGTCTCTAAGATCTCAACACTTCTGTTATTGTGCACCTCTCTTACGATGAAGGGTCCCATCCATTTGGATGTCAATTTACCTTGGAAAATGTTTAATCTTGCATTAAATAACCATACTTTCTGCCTTGGGACAAAGGTCTTTGTTCGAATGTTCTTGTCATGCCATTTCTTTACTTTGTCCTTGTAAATGGTATTGTTTTTGTAGGCATGATTTCGGATTTTGGATAGTTCATTCCAATCCATCTCTCTGTTCTTGTTTACTTGGTGACAGTTCCAATTGATCTTTTTGATTGCCTATTCTGATTTATGCAAAAGTTCTACAGGCAGATGACACGTCTTTCCCTATACCATTCGAAAGGAGGAGGTGTCCAATGGGATCTTGTATGTTGTCTGGTAAGCCCATGGAACTTGTTCCAGGATTTGGGGCCAGTTCTTCCTGTCAGGGTGGACTAGCTTTTGTAAAACTCCTTTGACCTCCATGTTTGACACCTCGACCATGCCATTGGATTGTAGATGGTAAGGACTAACGACACGATGCTCAATGTCGTATTCCTTAGTCAACTTCTTCACCTCCCAATTGACAAAGTTGCTACCCGCATCAGATATTAATACCTTAGGGATTCCAAACCTTGAAATAATGTGATCTTTCAAAAACTTGCATACAGTCTTGTTGTCTGCCTCCACCCACCTAGATAAATAATCTACTGCAAGAAGAATATATTCAAATCCTTGACTGTTAGGAATTGGGCCCATAAAGTCAATGCCCCATGCATCGAATACATCACAAATGATTTTTGGTTGCATAGGCATGGCATCTTTGAGATCAATGGTCCCTCCCATTCTCTAATAGACCGGGCATGACCTGACAAAATTGTAGGCATCCTTAAAGAAGATCGGCGGTAAAATCCAAATTGTAGTATCTTCTCAGCAATCCTCTTTCGGGAGTGATGTCCTCCTACCTCCAAGGTATGATAGAGATTGAGGATAATGTGTTATTCCTCTTGAGGAATACATCTCCTCCATATACAATCCGGTCCTTCAAAGAAAATGAGCAGATCCTTGCAATGGTAATTTCTAGCTTCCGACTTGAGTTGGTCGATTCTGTTCTTGGGGCAACCCTGAGGAACTTTCTTAGAGATAAGACAGTTCACCATGTCAGCATGTCATGGGAGAGAGTCAATAGCAGAAATTAACTCGTCTGGGAAGGTTTCACTGATGGATTCAGACTCCGGGATTTTGTTGTGTCCGGTCCGTGATAAATGATCAGCCACGACATTCTTAACTCCAGGTTTATATTTAATCTCCAAATCAAATTCCTGAAGTAAGAGTATCCATCTGAGGAGTCGCGCTTTTGCATCTTTTTTCTCCATTAAGTATCGAATGGCAGAATGATCTGTGTAAATCGTCACCTTAAATCCTAGAAGTATAAATCGAAATTTTTCCAAGGCAAAGACTACTGCAAGCATTTCCTTTTCGGTCATAGTGTAATTTTTCTGAGTTGTGTCTAAAACTTTGCTTGTGTAGTGAATAGCATACGAGATTCCATCTTTTCTTGGTCCTAACACCACACCTACTGCGAAGTCTAAAGCGTGTGTCATGATCTCAAAGGGAAGAGACCAGTCGAGGGCTTGTAGGACAGGAGTCTCAATGATCCTCTTTTTGAGAAGCTCGAAGGCTTCAAGACACTTATGATCTACAATGAACTCGGTGTCTTTTCCTAAGAGGTCAGTCAGCGGTCGAGCAATTTTTGAAAAATCCTTAATAAATCTCTTATAAAATTGGACCTGCCCCAGAAAAGACCGCACTTGTTTAACATTGGTAGGTGGCTCGAGTTTCTTGATCACATCCACCTTGATAGGGTCAACCTCCATTCCCTTCTTGGATATGGCGTGCCCCAATACAATGCCCGCTTTTACCATGAAATGGCTTTTCTCCCAAGAGAGCACCAGATTCACTTTCCTACACTTTTGGAGGACTCGATCTAGGTGCACTAAGCAATCACCGAATGAATCACCATGGACCGAGAAGTCATCCATGAAGACTTCCATGAAATCTTAGACAATTTCAGCAAAAACCACAATCATGCACCGCTGAAAAGTGATGGGGGCATTGCAAAGCCCAAAAGGCAAGCGCTTGAATACGTAAGTGCCGAAAGGACATGTAAAAGTAGTATTTTCCTGGTCCTCCGGGGTGAAGGCCACCTGATTGTAACTTGAGTACATGTCTAAGAAAAAGAAGTATTCTCTCCCTGCCAATCTCTCCAAGATTTGATCAATAAAAGGCAGCGGAAAGTGGTCCTTCTTCATTACGACATTCAGGCGCCTATAATCCACACAGACATGCTACGACGTGAGTACTTGTGTCATGATCTCCTCTCCCGCCTCATTGGTGAGAATCTGAAGTCCTGACTTTTTCGGGATGACATGCAAAGGTAACACCCACTTGGAGTCTGAGATGGGATATACGAATCCAGTCTTAGACCATTTTTCGATCTCAGTCTTAAAAACTTCCCGTAAATTTGGATTCGACCTTCGTTGGCATTCACGGTAGGGCTTAGAAAAATCCTCAAGGTAAATATGGTGTGAACAGATGGCTTGGTTAATCCTTGGAAGATCAGACAATCTCCAGCCTATAGCCTTGCGATTTTTCTCTAAAACATTAAGCATACGGATCTCCTGCTCTTCGATCAGATGTGAACTGATGATGACCGGAAACTGTCCCTTATTTCCTGTAGGGAAGGCATCTTAAGAGTAGGGGCAATGGGTTGAGCTCGGGTAAGTCTGTATCATTCACAGAATCTAGCTCTCTCATTATTAATTCTGGTTGTGATGTGGATGTTTGCTGTGTATCAATATCAGCCACCATCTTAATTGTTTTGGGGATCGGATCGCTAAAGATGGAATTAGATGTGGCAAGCGTCATGTCCGATCTGTGTTCCTTACTCTGGGATTGTCCATAATGAGAATGGACTGACAGGTCAAGAGGGACCTCTGAGTCTCCAGGTGTATAGGTAGATGCATGGATGAGCTGGCAGACTAAATTATCAACAATGTCCTCCCCAAGTGAGAGTAATTCTATCATTGTGGTTGGATTCTGTCTCTAGGGCCCAACAGTTGCTTCCATATTTTCTGCCTCAGGTTCTAATTTTTCAAACCCGATGCTAGAGTCAGTGTTAGGTCGTTGAAACCTAGTTTTCTTCATTTTAAGTTCAACATTTCCAAACTGGATTCTCCTGAATGTGTAATCGAATATAGCTCTTGCGGTCCTAAGAAAGGGTTGTCCTAGTATCATTTGAGAGTCTTCCAATTTCTAGGGAAATCCATGTCAAGTATTGTTAAATCTACTGGGTAATTTTATCCCTCTATGTTGATGACAACATTTCGAATCTCCCCTTTAGGTCTCTTAGTAGATGTATCTGCGAATTAAAGTACGGCTGTAGATTGCTTAAGAGGACCTAGATTTAGATGCTCAAATAGAGTTGTGGGCATGAGATTGATGGAGGGGCCATTGTCTAACAATGTTCAGGCAAACTTAATTTCGTTGATCTGGCTAGTGACAAAGTGAGCACCCATGTATCTTTTCTTCCTTGGTAACTCATTTCAGGCAAGATGTAGCAATAGAGAGTATGTGCTTCTTTGTTCGGCTAGGGTTCTTTTTGTTGGCCCTTGTTGGTGTGTATCTCACTTTAAGGCCTTTCCAAAAAGACGGGTATTTTTCTATCATCTCGTCTAGGGATAAAGTGACCTTGATGTTTTCTTTGTAAATGTGGGCCATGTCTTCATCATTATTTTGGTTTTTGAAGTTTTTCTTCTTTCCTGATGTGAGAGCATGGGGAAAGGAATGGACTCATTGTGATAAAAAACATCACTTTTATTGAATGAGGAATTAAACTTATTTATCGAACTCGGACTGACTGATTTAAAAATAGGGAAATTGGTGGTCAACTGTTGTGGATGTCTTGGTGGAGCTTCTTCGTCAGACTCAGATTCTGACTCTCCATGGTCCTCAGTGGTGTAATGTACGATGGGTGGTGTGGGTGGGGCTTCTTCTTTCTCTTCCTCGTGCATCTCCTCCTCAATTCCCCCAAGATTGTGTGAATTTGTGGACATTGGGGCTATGTCACTGTGTTCTTTTGGTCGATCAGGCATGGGTACAGTCTTTCCGCTCCTAAGATAAATATGATAAGTATCATTATATGAAGAGATCTCGTATTCAGGTAAGGAATATTCAGAGATTATTACCTGATTCTGTCCAAGGCTATTTGGATTAGTCTGGACTTGAGCTGGAATCACGGTTTGGGGTGCAGATACCTCGTCTCTCCATCGAGAGAGTCGATTTATGTTGACTCTCATATCATGAAGTTCGTCCAGCACTCGCTGGAGTTCCGGAGAGATTGAAGAAGAGGAGGACCCCTAGCCCTTCTTGCCTGAGGCTGCTGATATTGTCTGAATTGGCCCTATTGGCCATGGCATTGATATTGTTGTTGTTGCGGTTGCAGGTTCTAATAACCTGTACAGAACTACTAACGCTGCTGTTGTTGCTACTGAGGTCGGTAGATGGGATGAGCTTGTGATGGACGAGGATTTGGAGTATTGTGTGGATCTGGTCGGTTGACAGGATCCAAGTTATACCAGACTCCGTTTATCTCCATGACTTGTGTAGGTTCCTCATAAATGGTGTGAATGGAGGTTTCTTCAGTTTGATGGGAAAAGACTTGATCTCCCCCCCCCCAATGGCTCTACTGTCCTACCCCTTTCCCTTAAATACAGTTAATTTGGTGTATGGGGGCAGGGGATGAAGTCAGGGTAGGTATCTACATCTTGGATACCTTGTCAGCCAGTTCCTCCAATTGTTTAGGCAATTTAGCCAATTTCTCCATATCAGATGATTTATGGAGTTCATCCACCTTCTTATAAATCTGATCGAACAAAAGTTAGTTTGTCAGTTATTATTCCCATATCAGCGCTCTAATCAAGCGTCAAATTATTCACTATCTTTTTAGAGCCAGCTATGTAAGCTCAGCTAGTGGTATGTGTATGACTGGATTCAGCAAGTCTCTCGAACACCTTGTAGACGGTGTCCTCGCAACATCCCATGTAGCTTTCTTCGTATGATGCACTCACTAACCCTTGGGTCTTAGGGTTAAGTCCACTGACAAGACTTTGGACCAGCGTCATTTTGCTTATCACGTATCCTGGGCATTTTTGGATTAGATTTGTGAATCTTTCCCAGGTTTCGTGGAATGGCTCGCTCGGGTGTTGGGTGAAGCTTGTGAGTTTGATCCTTATCTGATTAATTCTACTCACTGGGTAGAATTTCTTTAAAAACAATGTCTTGAAGGTGGCCCATGTCGTGACCACTTCCCCTAAGTTCTTTAGCTAGTAAGCCACCTTATCAGTCAAGGCGAAGGGGATAGCTCTCAGCCTTATGTAGTTTGGACTAACCCTAGGGTGGCATAGGTTAGCGCAGACTAGCTCAAAGTCACGGAGGAAGATGTATGACTCTTCATGATTATTCCCTCCGAACTTAGGCAATAATGCGAGAAAATGCAGTTTACGTTCGAATGCATCCTCGTAGAGTACCGGCCTCAACCAATTATAATCTTCATCTAATTCAGGGAGGTACGTATCTTCCATAACAGCCTCACCGTGTTGCAGTACCTCCATTTGTGCTCTAAGGAGTTTATTGTGTTGTTCAACGGTAGTTATCCTAGCCAGAAGAGCACGAATAGGGTCATTGTCGCTCTCATCCCTTTTTGGAGGCATCTTGTCTTCTTTTTCACCTTCAGATGCAAATAAATCTGAGTTAGGCTCGTGCTTGGAAGGTTTAGGAGTTCTTCCAAAGATGAAAGTTTCTTTGGTAGAAAGGGAGTAGGAGAGAGAATTAGCCGGGGGTTGACAAATCCCTGTGGGAGTGGGGTGAACCATGGTTTAAAGAAGAGGGTTATCTCCATACCATGGGGTTTCGAGAAGAGGGTCATCTCAAAACTGAGGAGATGAGTTACATAAGGAGCTTGGGGAATTGTTTGCAGAGTCCGAATGAAGAACTCCAAAAGAATCCATCTTGGAAAAAGTAGTAGTTTGGAGTACAAATGAATATCCATGGAGAGTACAAATGTACAAGAAACTCACACAAAACAAACACAATTCAAAACTCGTCAATTCACCCACTCAATACTGGTGAAGGCACGTTAGGGCTTGGTCACTTATCTTTTCAATTTTAATTTAATGATAAAGCAATCTTGAAAATTTAAGTGGAGCTGTTAGGTGCTGAAATATTTCACAAAGAGTGCCCGAGTTCATACAACTAGTTGCATCCACTTTCAGCCAGTATGGGTGTAAGTACGGACCGTTAGATGGATACTCGTGTTACTTGAGGATGGATCCTTTCATGGTGTCATCTAAACTACCCACCCGTAAACGGCTACTTGAAACCCTCAATGAGAAGTAGCTGGATGTTTTTAAAAATAGTAGTATGAGTAATAAATTTCGGTTTTTGGCTTTTTCCTAAGTGTGTGATATGGTCATCACAAATAATGAGTGGCTTAATCTCCACAAGACAGAATGGTTAATTTCATGTAAGTTTTATTTACATTCGCCTTGATTAGCAGTCCTAGTTATAGATTAAGGTGATCACTGAAGTTTAAATGAGCACAAAAACTCACGCCTAATGAGCATTCACAATTCCTTTAATTCCTAAGTTGTAAAATTGAGGAGTGAGAATCGGAAAAAAAAGCCAATGCAAGCGTAAATTAATGGTGCATGCTTAAGAAGAAGACTTACAATGATTCCTCGCGTTCTTCATGCAGGATACAATACAAGGAACTTAAATTATACTAAATGATATGCACAATGAAATTTCCCTAAGCAGATAGTTCTATTAGCATGAAAAAACTGATTTAAACAATCGAGCTAAGTTGAACGATCTACTAGTGCGTATAATTAGTGAAAGTGTGCCATAAGAATTACGAGCACATTCAATGATAAACAAGCAAGCGTATATGTGCCTAATTCCTACACCACTCAAGTTAGGTCCCAACCACACGAAAGGGGTTGAAACAGACTCGACACACCACAAAAAGTACAGTCCTGAATTATTACAATAATTGAGAGAGAGGGACCCTAAGAATAATGCAGGAAATTTAACTAAACTATCTCTCTCACACAAAGTTAAAAATTTGATCTTCATTTTCATAGATCCTTGATTAATATTCGAAATAGCTCCGAGTAGTTTGCGAAGAGAGAAATGCGGTTAATAGTAGAAGTGAGAGAGAAATGCACAGAAAATAAAATGCAAATAAAGTAAAAAAATGACAGAGAAATTAATTTCACAAAAAAATAATACAAAAAATAATTTAAAACCCTAAAATTCATCATTCCCCGGCAACAGTGCCATTTGATGAGCTCGAAAATTGCTTCTTTAATTATCTAAAATTATAGTATAGGAGATGATCTTCGATTCAGCAAAAACCACAATCTTTGAATGTTGTGGATTATTTTAACTTGGCAAGTGTACCAAGGTAGGACACAGAGAACAATGATATTTAGTTGTGCGATTTTAAACTAATTTTAAATAATTAATTATTACTTGATTAATTTCTATGTCAGAAAATAAAAAGAAAATGTGATGAAATGGGATGTAATGTAAACGAAAATAAACATAGAAGATAATGGAGCATAGGATCTGTGATTTATAAAAATCATTCCTCAAAGAAGTTCATCAGTTAATCCTAAAAAATAATCAATTTAAATCCAAAAGCAGGTGAGAATCCAAATGATTAATCTTGTAATTAGTGAAATCACACAATTATTTTATCTTCATTTTTTTCTTGGATTTAATTCACAAGTAAATCATGTTTTAATCACATAGAATATTGTGAATTGCATTCATTTCAGCTCAACTGAATCCCTTGCACATAAATACTTAAATTAAATGATCGATAATTACGAGAGGAATGAAGGAAAATTTCCTCAAAAATATCTATGCATTTTAATAATTTCTTCTTGATTTTACCCCTGAACAGATTAATTTCTCAAGATAATAATAATCGTGACTAATAAGAGAATTAATCTATTTAAAATTCCTCAAATGAATCCTTGCAAAGCAAATCGTTAATTTTTCAATGAAAATATAGCACAATATGTCAATAATCAGCCTATACTTATCAATAGAGATCCTCAAATGATATATCCTAATAAATAGCCTCAGATTTGTCCACAAATCAAGCAAAGTGATAGAGCATGAAATAAGCTTCAAAATGACATATTATGCGCTAGAAACGGAGTTTGTATGAGAAAGATAAGATCCAGGGACTAAAATGAAATAAAAATCAATTTTTCTTCTTTATTGGGCCCATGGAGGACTTATTTGTAATTTCTGAAATTTAGAAGGGTTCCTCAATAATTTACCCCTAGTGGGGGTGTTTATGCAATTTTTCGAAGTTGAGAGGGTCTGTATGCAAATTCTCCAAAGCTACGTCAACTAGGGTCTTCTTGCAATTTCAAGGGAAGATGAGGGTGCGGGTGCAATTTTTCCCCACACACATGTCGTTTACATGCGTACGAGGTTCGGGAGCCCGGACGACAGGTTCGGAACCCGAGCCTCGACATGTCGCTTTTGAGAGGCTCGGACCAGTATTTGGCTCGGGTACAGGCTCGAAGAGTCCGAGATGGAGGTCCGGACCAAGGCGAAGGCTCGGAAGGGGGATGACGTGGCTGGCATAGAGCTTCAGGTGCCCGAACCTTGAGGCTAGGGCCGAGGCTCGGGCTAGACTCGTGTCGCTTAGCAGACCGTAGGATCAAGGGCTTGGGACCGATTTTATGGTATCTGGGGGAAGCGTTGGCAAGGCTAAGGTGGGGGTTGTATGCACGGTCGAGGAGCGAGGGGGACTGGCAGAGCCGCTGGTGCCGGCTCAGGAAGCGACTAAGGGTGGAGGTGATCGCTGGCTGCCAACGATGGTCGACTGAGCAGTGGCGTAGAAGGTGATCGCCAGCGTCGAAGTGGCGAGGCTTCAGGTAGACAGAGTTGGAGCAGCAGGACCTGCAAGCAACATGAAGGGCACAATGGGGGAGGGAGCATATGACTGATGAGGAGCAGTATTGTCGGTCGGTGTAGAAGACACACGCAGAATATGATGGAGATTGATCAGAGGACATGTGATTAACAGAGGCGGAGTGTTGGATTGGAGATGAAGGAGACGTGCGCGAGGTAGAGGAATCGAAGATGGAGTGGCGATAAGGTTGTGGGGAAGGGGTACCTGGAGGAGAAGGGCTCGACAGCACGAAGTCCCGAGCGGAGCATCCTCGTTGGAGGAGAGCTGCGACGAGGTGCAACGAACCTCGGATCACGCCTAGCCAAGGGAGTGGCCGGTGCTATCACCGCCAGGATGAGGAGATTAGCTGGTCGAACATTGGATTGGGTAGTAGGAGTACGAAGGAGAGGATTTAAAGGAGAGGATTGGGGAGGAGGCGTTACACACTCGCGGCCGTTACGAGGAGGATCGGGCGGTGGAATGATGGCGGCGTTACGAGGAGGAGCAGGTGGAGGTGACCGTTTACGGAAGGAGAGGGAGATTACGAGCTGTGCACATGCGTACGTACGATGGAGGTGAATGGCGGGCCACGTGCTAGGCACGTGACCTAGGGAGGAGAGAGGAGAGATAGAGAGTGGGGGTGACACGTGGCACTACTAGGGACTGCCACGTGTCACCCCAAAAAAATCAAAATACAAAGATGAAGAAAATTAGAAAAGAAATAGAGAGAGACCTCAGATCGAAAAAATTTCTTCACGAAAGTTTTTGGTCTCGACGAGATCTACAACTTTTATGAAGGAACCAAGAGAAACAGAGGTCATCTGTACAAAGTGGTATTTTTGGGTGGTCTCCAAGTGAATAGAAGACCGACTTTTTGGAGTTTTGTAATTTTTTGGTGTTTTTTAAAGAGGATAAAATTATAGAAAAATACGATAAAATACAAGGAAATTAATTACATATAATCTATTTTTTATTTTTAATAAGTAAAGAAAGAAGCAAATAAAATAGAGGTACGAAACACACAATTTTTGTACAGACACAAAAGAGTCACTCGGACACAGTCAGTTTCTTTGATTTCAGTCTTAATCTAGATTTAGAACTTTATGATGTTTGATAAAGCTTTCATAAAAGAATACAAATAAAGAATAAATAAAATTAAAATGGTTAATTATGTACATAAAAGCTTAGTTCAAAAATATCAAAAAGTTAAAATGCGCAAAAGACGCCCAAAACCCAACTTTCACATATGAGCTCCGAATTTTACGAAATTGGTCTTGTTTTGAAGATATTTGAAAATTGAGTACTTTAAAAGTGAGTAGACCAAAATTATACACTTGTTTTAGTCTGTCAGATGTGAAATTAGACTTTGGGATTATTTGACACTTATTTGAGCTAGTGATTTTTTCTGTATTTTTTATTTAATCTTGTTAGTAACATTTACACAATGGAGGTGGTTTGAGGTCAATTAGAGTTTGGATGAATTAATTAAAAATATGGAAAGTTAGCAGCTTTTGAGGCTAATTTATACTTGGATTTTCGATGGAATTATGCATGATGAAATGCAAATAATATTAACACATGCATGAATGCTAATGATGTTATATTAATGATTAAATGCAAATGAATAATGTGTAACAGAGCCTAATTGACCAATTTTAGCATGATGAATACGAGATTCATCACCGGCCAACTGTCCAGTCTCCCTTCTAAAGCCTGTCAAACTCACGAGGCTGCCCTTTTCGCCATTTTCTCGACACCTCTTCCTTCACTCAATACTCTCGAGACCACCACCATCTTGTAGCCCCTTCGTCCCTCATCTACGCCCATCCTTGCATCTCCACCTACCTGATGAATCTCAGTTTCATCACCTTTATTCTATCATTTTGGCCTTAAAAATCCTAGTAAATGTGTGTAAATAGACTTAATTTAGGCATTTTATCATCCATGCATATTTGTGTAAATAGTGTATAAAACATTGTTTTTAATGCCAAAATTATAGAATAAAGAAAAGAAAAGAAAAAGAATAAAATATTGCAAATATTTTATGACCCGAAACCCCGAGACTTAGGCATCTAGATGAATAGGTCGACAAGGAATAAAGTAGGGGGAGATAAGGGCCAGAATACAATAAAAGTCCCTTTTATTTAATTCATTCTTTATTCATTTTTGGACCTATTTTTGGTTTTACTTTTTATGCTTCAAATAAAGAAACTTGTATATGAAAGTTGTAGATAATTAAATAAAGAAAAATACAAAATTGATTTCATACAAAAATAATGTACAGATAAAAAGTTATGATCTGAATAAGATTCCATGATCCCAACTTACCAGACCTGTATCTCTCAAATAAAAACTTGAATTGTATCAAACTCACCTTTAATTGTATATATTTTTTAATAAGCTATTTAATGAAGGTGGTTTCATATTTTTCTGAGTTACGGGTTGAAAGTTGAGTTTTGGATCCTTATTGTATACTTGTACCGATTAAAATATTCCTTTTAATTATTATTCATTATTTTTTATAATTTTACATTTTTATAATTTTGTAAATATTATTTATAATGTATATGTATATTAAAACAGGAATAAGACATAAAGAAAATACAAAAATAAAATAACTGTATAAAATACATAGGTATATGACCTATATCTATACCTATATAATTACTTCTTCTATTTATTCAATCGTACAAAACACTTTAGAAAAATAAAATAAAAATATATTTAAGTATATAAAAAATGAGTTATAAATATATAAAATAAAATATAAATTAAATTAAATTAAATATACAAAAAAATAAATTATTAAAATACATAGATGAATATACATGTATATAAGCTATAAAAGGAAACTTGTAATTTTGTACCTCTAAAAAATAAATAAATATCATAATAAAATAATTCAGAAAATAAGGAATATTTTTTTCATTTTATAAGCATAATTAATAAAATAGTTTATTACTCTTTATCGAATTAATAAAACATTTTTGCCAGGAATTTTTTCGGTTGGTCCACGTGGACCAACCAGAATCTTCCGTGGGTTGACCTCGGTCAACTCTCTGACCGAGGTCTAGCTCTGTGTCAGGCGTGGTTTTGTCCCCTTTTTCTCGATTTTTTCGAGGCTCTTCCTTTCACCGTATCGTGTCGATGTCTTTAGAAATTTTGATCCTCGTGGAACGAACTTACACGCCATGGGTTCTCTTGGGCCGAGCATCATCGATTCCTCAAAGATTCGCCTCGTTCTTCGCACGCCCGTAAATCACTTGTACATAGCCTACTCGACCCTTCCTTCCTTGTTTGAACCCTTTTTGCCCCTGCCGAGCATCTCCTGCACAGGCCCTGGATCGAGGAGGTGACAGGTCCTCTCCGGCCCCTTCGCGGAGGCGTTTGGCGGAGTGATTCGTGGTATCCACCCACCTCCGACGAGCTCTGCCGTTGAGGTCTATTTCCTGGATTTCCTGGCCAGTCGAGGTCCTCTTTTTTCGCATTCTTAGTGTAGGGTTAATCCTTGGTTTATTTCCCGCATTTAATCTATATTTAATCACGCAAGTAGCTTTAATCTCGGCCATCGAAGCTCGTTGGAGCCCCTGCTCCGGCGAACCTTCTCTTGCGCCATCCACATTTCTTCCGCACCTCAAAGGTCCTGGAGACTTTTTATTGTGATTCTTGTTCTTCCTTTGCATGTCCCAGGACCCAAAGGACCCCATCTGGGGTCGTTTTTGTTGACGCCCGAACCTCCTGGAGCCACCCTCCTTCGCCGACTTCGCGGCGGTGCTCCGGCTGCTCCTTGGCCATTTTGAAGCCGTCGTCCAATCGAGGAAGCCTCCAGGAAGCTTGTGGATCCATCAGAAGGGAACATACAGCTCTGAGCATCGAGATTTTGCCGCTCCAAAGTCATTCTGGTCGTGTTCTTTGGTTGTTCTTCCTCCATGCTCCAGAGCCGCTTGATCTCCCTTTATTCTTGACGTGTTACACCCACCGTCAGATTCAGCACTTGTCGGCCGTAGGATCCATCAGTGATCTTCTAATCTCGATCGTCAACGGGCAAAGGGTTATCAAGCACCGGGTCGCAACACGTGGCGTTAAGTGACTCTCCATCAGCCGTCCAATCCGTTAGCCTTGGGAATTTTGCAACACTAGCCGAAGTATTTTTGGATTTACGTATTAGTCTTTAATCTTTCCTTTGGAGTTATTTAGTTTTTGTATAATTTGCATACATACCCTTAAAACTTTGCAGTATTACAGAAAGGTCCTTGGCCACGTCACCTCACGCGACTCGCGAATGTGAGGTGAGTGGCTACCCCCTTAGGTTTTTGTTATTGTTATTGAGTTATCAAAATTTTTATTTAATTTATAAATTTTGGGATAATTTGTAGTGTAGCCCCTATTTTTTGTAAAAATTGCATATTGATCCCCACCGGGGTATTGCGTGTTGAAGCACGTGTTTTTGGTGATTTTATAGGGAAGAGCCTAGGGCTTTATGTATTTATAATTGATCCATTAACTTTTACACTCTATTCTATATTTTTGTCAAATTTGTACTCAGGTCCCTATAGTTTTTAACTATTTGCAAATTAGCCCTGACAAGTAGTGTAGTTTCTTTTTGTTGTCTCTAATTAGTTCATGCATCTATAAAATTCGAAAAATCACAAAAAAGTAGGCATAAGTTCTTGTTGCCTTGTGCTTCCATGCCATATTTTTACTTTGCATTTTGTTGCATTTTATTATTTATAAAATTCAAAAACATGCTTAATATTCGTTGTTTGCATTAGAAAATACATAGAAATTATAAAAACCCTTCAAAAAATTCCAAAAAAAATTATATGTTATTTGTTTCTATGTGTTTTAACTTTAGTACAAAAACTATAAAGAAAATATAAAAGAAAACTCCTAAAAATAGCAAAACCCCTAAAATATTCATAAAAATCTTAAAAATTCTACAAAAATCCTAAAAAATAATTTTGTCTCTGAATTTTCTCTACTTTATTGTCTTTACTTTAAAATTAATTTGAGGAATTTTGGACTCTGTTTGATATTTTCATCCTCATTTTAGTTTCAGCATTTTAGTTTATTCACTGTTTTCAGTATTTTTTACTTTAAAATACCATAAAATTAGGAAAAATATAAAAAAATTACAAAAACATTAGAAAAATCTAAAAAACAAAAAAATATTTTATTTCCTGAATTTGCTTATTTTTACATATTTTTATAAATATCTTATCTCTCTCTTTTCCTACATATCTTATAAATTAAAAGAAAAATATACAAAAATATATATATAATACAAACATAAAATTAAAAATCAAAAAATTAAAATCAAAATATAAAAATAAATAATAAAAAATAAAAAATAGAAAATTAAAAACCCAAAAAAAATAGCACAAGATAGACAAAGACACCGCAGTCACATTTTTTAGCATTATTGCCCCATTCTACCTGTCTGCTCCCTGTGTTCGACCTCTACACATACTTGCACCTATACACATCTTTGTTGTAGAGTTATAATAAATTTTAACTCTGCTCCGTTTTTCATTGTTTGATCTCTGTTGTGGGTTAATTGTTGTCTGAATCGGGATTTCTTGCGGGTAGACACAACAACTGTGTCTCCGCATTGTGTGAGACGTACTTTAGACCTGTGAAAAATCATGTTCAACGAATGGCATCATTGCTGGGGAGCAACAACGTTTAGTTCAGCTTTTTGCTTGATTGTGATATTTATCTATATTTGTCCTTCATTTATTTTCTTTATTTTTGATATTGATTGTTGAGATTTCTAACCTCCTCTCTTCTTGACTTTGTGCGAGGAACCACGGATCGAGGGAGAATCCTAGGCGCCTGGGCACCCACGTGAAGCCGGCATCTGCCAGCCTAGCACCAAGGAGATGAAGAGGGATTTTTGAAGACTGAGCTCCATCGTTAGTTGTAGCATTTTCTTTTCTTTATATATTTTTGTAATTTTAGTGAGAGAGAGACTCTATTATTGTAATAATACAGGTACCTTGAACTCTGGACATTCGGGCCTAATTTCCAAGTGTTTGTACACTTGGGGGCTCACCGCGGTTTTCACAGTTTTCATCGCTTCTTTTTATTTTGTTTTCTTTATTTTGTATTATTGAGACCTTAACTGTAGGAGTTGCTTGACGTAGTATTAGGTCCAAACACCTAAGTATATTTGCATGTGCCTATAGTCTCGTTTGGATCTAGTCAAATTGGAAATTGTTCTTCACGCTAATAGCAGATCCTCATCCTAGGGCGATTTCATCGACTTGCATCTGCATATAGTTTAGATTTCAATTCTGTTGAGCATCTTTACATGTAGAGTGCTGGAGGCAAGATGAGCATTTACGCGTTAGCATCCATCATTAGTTTGCCGCTTGCATTGCTTTTCCGCCCCTTCCTCTGATTTTGACCACCTAGGTACTTAAAGGAATTGACTCCTCGTTAGGCTCGTGCATTTCTCACTAAAAAATCCAAAAAAGTGATAACAAATAAAATTGGGACTGCTAACATTACTCGACCCTAAAATCAGTCAAACAGAAAATCTTGTCTTGGGGCGAGTAATCCCCTCATTATCTTCGCTTTTACTTGCACGTGCAATACACTAAGGATTAGTGCCAAAATCTCATTTCAGCCCTCTAAGTGTTTGTGAAATTCTTGACTTCTCACCTAACTCTATAACAGACAAGATAAAAAGATCGCATTTGCGATCTTCATCGAGTTGAGTAGGTGAATTGAGGGTTTTTTTTGTGTGCGTTTGTTTGTGCTTGCTTGTGTGCATTCTAGATCATCCATGTGCATGTGCGCCTTCTTCTTCACTCTCTTGATTTACCCTTCGTGCTCTCCCGATCATTTTCTTTTGTTTTCGAGATGGACCCCTGGAGCATTTTCTATCCGGACTTTGCGGATCCCTCGCTCACTCCAGCCGGTCCACCTCCCTTTTATCAGGAGGATTCTCCTCCGATTTTTTCTGATTTTTGTACAAATCCACCTCAGCCACAGTAACAGGACTCGGACTTCTACCCACACCCACCTCCACCTCTGTATTTTCCACTTCACATCCACCCGAGACTGAGTTGTTGGAGTCACCTTTCATGGAGTCCACCCTTGAGCACTTGACCAAGATGATGGATCATATGAGACAGAGGATTGACCATCTCACTAGTACAAATAATAGCCACCATGATATTCCACCATTTGATGATATGGGTTCACTCGAGGATTTCCATGAGAGCTTACAATTGCCCAAAATCCAAAAAAATGAGAAAATTTTAAAATCCAAAAAGATTTTGGGAGACACTTGGTTGATTTAGACTGTGAGGAGAGTACCCATCTACCAGACCATCTGACCATACCTGCACTCACACCTTGTCCCACCTTTGACCCTGAGGATGCCACTGTAGAGGCTGCTCTTGGCATGCCTCATGTAGATGTTGATTCTAACATTCTCCCTTGTATGGAGGAGGTCCAAAAATTAAAAAAATTAATGATTGAACCCTAAGTGGTGGATGCCATTCATGAGACCATCCGTGCCCCACTTCAGCAGGCCATGACTGATTTATCTGTTCCTCTTCCCAAGAAGAGAAAGCGGAGGAGCAGATCTGAGCGTCATATCTTGACCATGGCCACTGCCCACGCCATCTCACACCATCTCATTCCTAGGAAAAAGAACTCTGCCACACCATTCGTCACATGCACTATCTCTGACCACACATGTGATCACACTCTCCTATACAGCGGAGATTCGATTAGCATATTACCCTTAATGAAGACCAGGATGATCGTTCAGTTTGCTGATGGATCAATAAAGAGGCCGAAGGGTATACTAAAAAATGACGTCGTCTCAATTCAGGGCACGAGCTACCATGTTGACTTTGTCGTTTTGCCCATGGAGACCTCCATTGGAGAGCATTCTCCAATCATCCTGGGACGACCATTCCTCACCTCTGCGAATTCCGTTATTGATTATGAATCAAGAGAGATTCGCTTCCGTCCTGTTGATGAGAGCGAAGTGTTGATCACCGCACCCACTGCTGACCAGAGACCTGCACCTGATGTGACTACACCTATTCTGGCTGACCCTGAGGACCATGACCTTGATGAGACCATTAGAGAATTTTGTTGCTTACTTGATTCCACTTAGACCTGAGAATTTCTCCCCGTGGAGAAAGACTCGGAAAGCATGGACCTCGGAGTTCTTCCTTCTGGGACTTGGCGTTGTGTTGATGACATTCGTGGGATTTACACGATCAATACCATTGAGCGGAGGGCAGATTTAGAGACTAGACAGGATGGAAATGACTTGACTACTTTCACCGATGAGTCTGTGCATGTTCACTCAGATTCAGATAAGACAAAGGTCGAATTTGATTTGATAGCTTTTATTCGGGAATTCGGGCCTTTCGATGAGAAAGATGATCCGGTTGAGATTGTAGAGGACGAACATAGTTCGACTAATTCCACTGATGAGTTCGTTCCTTTTGGTTTTGACCTGGATGACACCTCGCAGGATGATATGACTACACTACTTCTGATGATGATGAGTTCGTCCCATTTCACTTCGATATCAGCGATACACCCAAGTCCGGACCTAGCCATACTTCTTCCACTCATACGTTTGTGCCTCTTCAATCTAGGACCACTGAGGATCTCCACCCTGTCGGCCCTGATCAGCTTCCATCCATTGTGGACCCTGATGTCGACCTGCACCATACCAGATCCATTCCTCGGCGGTCTTGCAAGAAGGTTCGCTTTATACCTTCTTAATCCCGTGTACATCCATCTCTGTTGTGTATTCTCACTCATCTACCTCTGTCCATCTCCCGTATTTCTTATCCACCCATTCTCATGTTTGCCTTGCTTAAGACACACTTTGTCCTAAGTATAGGGGGTGGATGAGCCAAGTGTTCATTCATCGTTCTGTTTCATTACTCATGTCATCGCCTATACTTAGGGCTTCTTTTACCCTAAGTATAGGGGAAGTGATGTGTACATCCTCTGATATCTTCTTCCATCTTCTGATCTCTTGTCTTCTTTTTTTCTTTTCCTTTTCTCTTTTCTTTTTCTACCAAAAAGGTGACACCCCTTGTTGTCAGTCCTCTATGCTTAGTACGAGTTATGTCTTCTCTTTTTCTCTCTGATCTATGAGGACATAGCTCAAGCTAAGTATAGGGGGGTCGTATATACTACGTATATACTTTAGCCGTAACTCATACTTTCGTATTTTTTTATTAATAATTAGGGCTAATAATTCTTTAAAATTCATTAAAAACAACTAATAAAAAGATGTAATTATTCCTCATATTATTTTTTATTTACTGATCAATAAATCAGGTTAAAATATCTTTTTGCAAAATGTTTGAAAAATAGTTTGAAAATCTTTGTGAAAAATCTTTTGAAAACTTTTGTTACATGTTTTCAACCTTTGTAAAGCATGTTGTTTGAAAATTTTCTTTTCTTTGTGTGAAATAAAATATTTGAAAAATGATTTGCAAATGGTTTGAAAAATGGTTGCAAAAATATTTGGAAAATCTATATATACTGTTTGAAAAACCTTTGCAAAATGATTTTCAAATGTGTGTACATGTTTTTGAAAATTGTTTGTAAAATTTATTTTGGACTATAGTTTTCAAAATTGTTTGAAAAACCTTTTCAAATAAGTTTGAGGAATACATACATCACACCTAAAATTCATTATATATATACTTATAAAATTGACCATTTACCCTTGTAAATTCTTAAAATCCACTTCTTGTAAATATAAGAAGCATCCCTATGTAAATATTTTAACCTAGTTTTTAGCCAAAATCTTGTTGTTTTCAAAAATCCCAAAAACATTTGTAAAATTAAAATACCAAAAACATTTGAAAAATCCTTTTAAAAATTACAAAAAATGCATATGCATCATCTTTTCAAAAATCCATAAAAATTTCAAAATCTTGAAAATTGCATCAAAAAATATTTTCTGCATCTTGCATAGCATTTGCATAGCATGAGCATTTTTTGGATTGAGTTTGATAGTTGAACAAGTCTAAATAAAATCCGGAGATTGGAGCTCTGTTGGACCTTAAAATCTACCTAATAACAGGAACCTTATAGGAACTGGAATTGAGGTACTTCAGGTCCAGATGACTTAATTCTTTGAGGATCACGAGACTTGTTTCAATGGATTCTTGACTGCCTAAGTAGAGTATTTCGGAACACAAGCACGACTCTTGTTGATAATGACCTAAGTTGGACACATGCACCTTTCACATGGCTCAACTCAGTTGGAGTGGTGAGGGGGTTGGATTTGCCGGTATGAGATGCACACAAGTGGAAACACTTGTCCTCCTCTAGGGAGGGAAGTGCACCCCAACCCGTCCAGTGATGAGGAACTCTAAAGACAAGAGAGTGTAGGTTGCAATAAAGCTTCAAAAAAGGGATAGTCTACTGGCTCAAGAGGAAAAACTCCCTATGTATATGTTGTTGTAAATAGTATTTCAAAAAAAACTCCCAAAAAATGGACATGCCAATGTAAAAAATAAAATGTCTGCCGAAGTGTACATATGTTGTATAGAAAATAAGCAAGCCTGAGCTTCAAAGTCAAATCATGTGAGCCTGCAATTGGATGACTTGACTACACTGGTCTTGCATCCTAGGATAGGTAGCTACACTGGCTACCGTCCATTCTTCTCTTCACCCCCTCCTCTTAAGTTAGTTGCCACTTGAACTTAGAAGGGAATACCCTGCTTCTCGAGGAAGGAGTTATTGGATTGGGGAATCATTGGGTTGTCATGCTGGAGAAGTCAGACTCTTTGTCATTTCAATTGGGGAGAACCACCATCACTTACACTGTACGAGTCAGATTCATAGTCGTAAGGGTTTGCGTATGAGTTGAGATATTTCTGACCTGGCTATTGAGGAGACTTAAGCATAGTTTTGGGATTATTGAAGGCTGTTGGATTTCAAATCCGATTCCCATTAAGGTCCCACCCGCACTAAAATTCCAAAGGTCCGACTTAAGCTCCAAACTTTGATTTTGTGAAGACAAGTTTGATAATTAAATTTAATCCATTTTTCTTCTTTTTCTTTTCTTTGTTTTTCTTTTTCTGCACTTATTACATAAGTGTTTGCTAGGGACTAGCAATGGCAAGTATAGGGGGATGATGAATCTCTGTTTCATCATCTTTATTCTATCATTTTGGCCTTAATAACCCTAATAAATACATGTAAAATAGGCTTAATTTAGGCATTTTATCATCCATGCATATTTGTGTAAATTGTGTATAAAACATTGTTTTTAATGCCAAAATCATAGAATAAAGAAAAGAAAAGAAAATGAATAAAATACTACAAATAATTTATGAACCGAAACCCCGAGACCTAGGCATCTAGATGAATAGGTCGACAAGGAAGAAAGTAGGGGGAGATAAGGACCAGAATACAATAAAAATCCCTTTTATTTAATTCATTCTTTATTCATTTTGGGACCTATTTTTGGTTTCACTTTTTATACTTCAAATAAAGAAACTTGGTACATGAAAGTTGTAGATAATTAAATAAAGAAAAATAAAAAATTGATTTCATAATTAAATAGAGAATTTTGCTGCTTACTGGATTCCACTAATACCCAAGAATTCCTCCCCGTGGAGGAAGACTCGGAAAGCATGGACCTCGGAGTTCTTCCTTCTGGGACTCGGCATTGTGTTGATGACATCTGCGGGATTTACACGATCGATACCATTGAGCGGAGGGCAGACTTAGAGACTAGACAGGACAGGCATGACTTGACTACTTTCACCGATGAGTCTGTACGTTTTGATGACATCAGCAGGATTTACACGATCGATACCATTGAGAGGAGGGCGGATTTAGAGACTAGACAGGACGGACATGACTTGACTACTTTCATCGATGAGTCTGTGCCTATTCACTCAGATTTAGATAAGACAAAGGCCGAATTTGATTTGATAGCTTTTTTCGGGAATTCGGGCCTTTCGATGAGAAAGATGATCCGATTGAGATTATAGAGGATGAACATAGTTCGACTACTTCCACTGATGAGTTCTTTCCTTTTGGTTTTGACCTGGATGACACCACGCAGAATGATACTGACTACACTACTTTCGATGATGATGAGTCCGTCCCATTTCACTTCGATATCAGCGAGACACCCAAGGCCGGACCTAGCCATACTTCTTCCACTCACACGTCTATGCCTCTTCACTCTAGGACCACTACGGATCTCCACCTTATCGACCTTGATCGGCTTCCGTCCACTGTGGACCCCGATGTCAACCTGCACCATGCCAAATCCATTCCTCAGCGGTCGCGCAAGAAGATTTGCTTTCTACCTTTTTGATCTCGTGTACATCCATCTCTGTTGTATATTCTCACTCTTCTATCTATGCCCATCTCCCGTATTGCTCATCCACCCATTCTCATGTTTGCCTTGCTTAAGACATACTTTTTCCTAAGTATAGGGGGTGGATGAGCCAAGTGTTCATTCATCATTCCGTTTCATTACTCCTGTCATCGCCTATACTTAGGGCTTCTTTTACCCTAAGTATAGGGGGAGTGATGTGTACATCCTCTGATATCTTCTTCCATCTTATGATCTCTTGTCTTCTTTTCTTCTTTTCTTCTTTTCCTTTTCTCTTTTCTTTTTCTACCAAAAAGGTGACGCCCCTTGTTGTCAGTCTTCTATACTTAGGACATACTTTGTCCTAAGCATAGGGGGTGTGCACCCCGAGTTTCTCTATTCTTTGATCCTCTCCATAGTCTCCTCTTCTTGTCTATACTTAGGGATATCTTACCCTAAGTATAGGGGGGACAATCTGAGTACGATTTGTTCATTCCCACCCTTGACCCTCCCTGCTTTGTGTACAGTATGCTATACTTAGGATTATTCGATCCTAAGTATAGGGGGGATAGTCAACTTCTCATTCGTTCATTCCTTCATTCATTCGTTATTCTTTAGATATTCCTATACTCAGTACGAGTAATGTCTTCTCTTTTTCTCTCTGATCTATGAGGGCATAGCTCAAGCTAAGTATAGGGGGTCGTATATACTACGTATATACTTTAGCCATAACTCGTACTTTCATATTTTTTATTAATAATTAGGGCTAATAATTCTTTAAAATTCATTAAAAATGCCCAATAAAAAGATGTTATTATTCCTCAAATTCTTTTTGTATTTACTGATCAATAAATCAGGTGAAAATATTTTTTTGCAAAATGTTTGAAAAATAGTTTGAAAATCTTTGTGAAAAATCTTTTGAAAACTATTTTGAAAACGTTTTATTACATGTTTTCAACCTTTGTAAAACATTTTGTTTGAAAAATTTCTTTTCTTTGTGTGAAATGAAATGTTTGAAAAATGATTTGCAAATGGTTTGAAAAATTGTTGCAAAAATATTTGAAAAATCTATATATAATATTTCAAAAACCCTTTGCAAAATGATTTTCAAATGTGTGTACATGTTTATAAAAAATGTTTGTAAAAATTACTTTGAACTATAGTTTTCAAAATTGTTTGAAAAACCTTTTCCAATAAGTTTGAGGAATACATACATCACACCTAAAATTCATTATATATACTTATAAAATTGACCATTTACCCTTGTAAATTCTTAAAATCCACTTCTTGTAAATATAAGAAGCATCCCTATGTAAATATTTTAACCTAGTTTTAGCCAAAATCTTGTTGTTTTCAAAAATCCCAAAAACATTTGCAAAATTAAAATACCAAAAACATTTGAAAAATCCTTTTAAAAAATACAAAAATTGTTTAAGCGCCATCTTTTAAAAATCCATAAAAATTTCAAAATCTTGAAAATTACATCACAAAAATATTTTCTACATTCTGCATAGCATTTGCATAGCATGAGCATTTTTCGGATTGAGTTTGATAGTTGAACAAGTCTAAATAAAATCCGAAGATTGGAGCTTGGTTGGACCTTAAAATCTACCTAATAACAGAAACCTTATGGGAACTGGAATTGAGGTACTTCAGATCCAGATGACTTAATTCTTTGAGAATCTCGACCCTTGGTTCAATGGAGTCTTGACTGCCTAAGTAGAGTATTTCGGAACACACACACGACTCTTATTGATAATGACCTAACTTGGACACATGCACCTTTCACATGGCTCAACTCAGTTGGAGTGGTGAGGGGATTGGATTTGTCGGTATGAGACGCACACAAGTGGAAACACTTGTCCTCCTCTAGGGAGGGAAGTGCACCCCAACCCGTCCAGTGATGAGGAACTCTAAAGAAAGGAGAGTTTGGGTTGCAATAAAGCTTCAAAAGAGGGATAGTCTACTGGGTCAAGAGGAAAAACTCCCTATGTATATGATGTTGTAAATAGTATTTCAAAAAAAGAAAAAAAAAGAAAAAAAAACTCCAAAAAAATGGACAGACATGTGTAAAAAATAAAATGCCTGCTGGAGTGTACATATGTTGTATAGAAAATAAGCAAGCTTGAGATTCAAAGTCAAATCATGTGAGCTTGCAGCTGGATGACTTGACTACACCGGTCTTGCATCCTAGGATAGGTAGCTACACTGGCTACCGTCCATTCTTCTCTTCACCCCCTCCTCTTGAGCTGGTTGCCATTTGAACTTAGAAGGGAATACCCCGCTCCTTGAGGAAGGAGTTATTGGATTGGGGAATCATTGGGTTGTCACGCTGGAGAAGTCAGTCTCTTTGTCATTTCAGTTAGGGAGAACCACTATCACTTACATTGTACGAGTCAGATTCATAGTCGTCAGGGTTTGCGTATGCGTTGAGATATTTCTGACCTGGTTATTGAGGAGACTTGAGCAGAGTTTTGGGATTCTTAAAGGCTGTTGGATTTCAAATCCGATTCCCATTAAGGTTCCACCCGCACTAAAATTCCAAAGGTCCGACTTAAGCTCCAAACTTTGATTTTGTGAAGACAAGTTTGACAATTAAATTTAATCCATTTTTCTTCTTTTTCTTTTGTTTTTCTTTTTCTGCACTTATTGCATAAGTGTTTACTAGGGACTAGCAAAGGCAAGTAAAGGGGGATGATGAATCTCTGTTTCATCATCTTTGTTCTATCATTTTGGCCTTAAAAACCCTAGTAAATGCGTGTAAATAGGTTTAATTTAGGTATTTTATCATCCATGCATATTTGTGTAAATAGTGTATAAAACACTATTTTTAATGTCAAAATTATACAATAAAGAAAGAAAAGAGAAAGAATAAAATATTGCAAATATATTATGATCCGAAACCCCGAGACCTAGGCATCTAGATGAATAGGTCGACAAGGAATAAAGTAGGGGGAGATAATGGCCAAAATACAATAAAAATCCCTTTTATTTAATTCATTCTTTATTTATTTTGGGACCTATTTTTGGTTCCACTTTTTATACTTCAAATTAAGAAACTTGGTACATGAAAGTTGTAGATAATTAAATAAAGAAAAATACAAAATTGATTTCATACAAAAATAATGTACAGATAAAAAGTTATGATCTGAATAAGATTCCAGGATCCCAACTTCCCAGACTTTTATCTCTCAAATAAAAACTCGAAATGTATCAAACTCGCCTTTTTTATATAAATTTTAATAAGCTATTTAATGAAGGTGGTTTCATATTTTTCTGAGTTATGGTTAGAAAGTTGAGTTTTGGACCCTTATTGTATACTTATACAGATTAAAATATTCATTTTATTTATTATTCATTATTTTTATAATTTTACATTTTTATAATTTTGTAAATATTATGTATAATGTATATGTATATTAAAACAGGTTTAAGACAAAGAAAATACAAAAATAAAATACATGTATAAAACACATAGGTGTATGTCCTATATTTATACCTATATAATTACTTCTTCTATTTATTCAATCGTACAAAACACTTCAGAAAAATAAGATAAATATATATTTAAGTATATAAAAAATGAGTTATAAATATATAAAATAATAAACAAAATAAATAAAAGTAAATATACTAAATAAAAAAATTATTAAAATACATAGATGAATATACTTGTATAAGCTATAAAAGGAAACTTGTAATTTTGTACCTCTAAAAAATAAGTAAAAATCATAATAAAAATCCAGAAAATAAGGAATATTTTTCATTTTATAAGCAAAAATTAATAAGATCGTTTATTATTTTTTATCGAATTAATAAAACATTTTTGCCAAGAATTTTCTGGTTGGTCAATGTGGACCAACTAGAATCTTCCGTTGGTTGACCTCGGTCAACTCTCTGACCGAGGTTTGGTTCTGTGTCAAGCGTGGTTTTGTCTCCTCGTGGAACGAACTTACTTGCCATGGGTTCTCTTGGGCCGAGCATCATCGATTCCTCAAAGATTTGTCTCGTTCTTCGCACGCCCGTCAACCACTTGTACATAGCCTACCCGACCCTTCCTTCCTTGTTCGAACCCTTTTTTCCCCTGCAGAGCATCTCCTACATTCAGGCCCTAGATCGAGGAGGTGACCAGTCCTCTCCGACCCCTTCGCGGAGGCGTTTGGCGGAGTGATTTGTGGTATCCTCCCACCTCCGGCGAGCTCCGCCATTGAGTCTATTTCCTGGCTTTCCCGGCCAGTCGAGGTCCTCTTTATCGCATTCTTAGTGTAGGGTTAATCGTAGGTTTATTTCGTACATTTAATCTGTAATTTAATCACGCAAGTAGCTTTAATCTCGATCATCGAAGCTCGCCGGAGCCCCTGCTCCGACGAACCTTCTCTCGCGCCATCCACTTTTCTTCCGCGCCTCGAAGGTCTTGGGGACTTTTTATTGTGATTCTTGTTCTTCCTTTGCAGGTCCCAGGACTCGAAGGACCCCACTAGGGTCGTTTTTGTTGACACCCGAACCTCCTGGAGCTGACTTTGCGGCGGCACTCCGGCTGCTTCTTGGCCATTTTGAAGCCAACGTCCAATCGAGGAAGCTTCCAGGAAGCTTGTGGAGCCATCGGAAGGGAACATACAGCTCTGAGCATCGAGATTTTGTCGCTCCAAAGTCATTCTGGCCGTGTTCTTCAGTCGTTCTTCCTCCATGCTCCAGAGCCGCTCGATCTCCCTTTGTTCTTGACGTGCTACAGCCACCGTCGAATCCAGCACTTGTCGGCCTTAGGATCCATCAGTGATCTTCTAATCTCGGCTGTCAGCAGGCAAAGGGGTATCAAGCATCGGGTCGCAACACGTGGAGTTAAGTGACTCTCCATCAGTTGTCTGATCCGTTAGCCTTGGGTATTTTCCAACACTAGCCCAAGCATTTTTGGATTTACGTATTAGTCTATAATCTTTCCTTTGCAGTCAATTAGTTTTTGTATAATTTACCTACAGTTGCAGTATTACAGAAAGGTCCTTGGCCACGTCACCTCACGCAACTCGCGCACGTGAGTTGAGTGTCTATTTTGCAAGGGACCCCCTTGGGTTTCTGTTATTGTTATTGAGTCATCAAACTTTTTATTTAAGTTATAAATTTTGGGATAATTTGCATTGTAGCCCTCGCTTTTTGTAAAAATTGCATATTGATCCCCACTGGAGTATCGCGTGTTGAAGCACGTGGTTTTGGTGATTTTACACGGAAGAGCCTAGGTCTTTATGTATTTATAATTGATCCATTAATTTTTACATCATGTTCTATTTTTTTGGCGAATTTGCACTCAGTTCCCTACAGTTTTTAACTATTTGCAAATTAGCCCTTGCAAGTAGTGTAGTTTCTTTCTGTTATCTCTAATTATTTCATACAACTATAAAATTCAAAAAATCACCAAAAAATAGGCATAAGTTCCTGTTGCCTTGTGCTTCCATGCCATATTTTTACTTTGCATTTTTATTACATTTTATTATTTGTAAAAATTCAAAAACATGCATTTTATTCACTGTTTGCATTAGAAAATACATAAAAAATGCAAAAACCCTTTGAAAATTCCAAAAAATATATATTTTGTTTGTTTCTATGTGTTTTAACTTCATTCCAAAAATTATAAAAAAAATACAAAAGAAAACTCCTAAAAATAGCAAAACCCCTCAAATCTTAAAAATTCCACAAAAATCCTAAAAATATAATTTTTGTCTCTACATTTTCTTTTTTTGTCTTTACTTTAAAATTAATTTGTGGAATTTTAGACTCTGTTTGATATTTTTCATCCTCATTTTAGTTTCAACCTTTTAGTTTATTCACTGTTTTCAGTATTTTTGACTTTAAAAATACTAAAAAAATAGGGAAAATATAAAAAAAATCAAAAAACATTAGAAAAATATAAAAAGCACAAAAATATTTTATTTCCTTAATTTTACTTATTTTTACAAATTTTTATAAATATCTTATCTCTCTCTTTTCTTACATAACTTATAAATTAAAAGAAAAAATATAGAAAAAATATATAAAATATAAAAAGAGAATTAAAAATAAAAAAATAAAATCAAAATATAAAAATATAAAATTAAAAATAAAAAATAGAAAGTTAAAAACCCACAAAAAATAGCACAAGGTAGACAAAGACACTGCAGTCACATTTTTGAGCATTATTGCCCCGTTCTACCTGTCTGCTCCTTGTGTTCGACCTCTACACATACTTGCACCTATAAACATCTTTGTTGTAGAGTTATAATAAATTTTAACTCTGCACCGTTTTTCATTGTTTGATCTCTGTTGTGGGTTAATTGTTGTCTGAATCGGAATTTCTTGTGGGTCGCCACAACGACTGCGTCTCCGCCTTGTGTGTGACGTACTTTAGACCCGTGAAAAATTCTGTTCAACACTACCCACGCTCGATCGCATGCCATCGCCCCTTGAAACTTGCTCAAAAATTGCCTATAAATATTTTCCCCTCGCCCATTTTGACTTTTTGATCCCTTTTATTCAAGTTTTAGCCCCATAGATCTCTTCCTTGAGTTTCTCCATGGTGTCAGCAAGGTAAAGCTCATGATTTGCAGCGAGGAGAGCGAGCGGAGAAGGTGTATCCAACCCACCACCGGAGCACCGATGGCTGATTCTGCTCCTGGTCTCTCTGGCTGGTTGAACCATCTTTTCTTGCATTCCTAGGTAATTCTGTAGTTCCCTTTTCATTCCGCACCTTCAATTTGTAGTTTAGTCGAGAGGGTAGCGCTCAAATTAAAAAACCCTAATTCCCGAACCTTTGGTTCCAGGTCTAATTCATCATAATATGATCGTCAATCCATCTCAATTTGCAAGCCATCTCATTTCCCTCTGCCTTCTCCATTGATCGACCATGTCATCCAACTCAGATCAATCGTGGATCTGGGATCCGATCTCCCTCTGCCACTACACACCGGAGCTCCCCCTCCATTCTACTTGCCTTACCATTTCGCATAAACATTGGGTCGAGGAGAAGCCCTCAGACCTAGGAATCTTTTGGTTCTATTCTGTAGGTCTGTAGACGTACCTGGAGCCTCAACGACCAGCTGGAGCTGCTCCAGGTTGTTCAACCTCGTCGGAGCATCCTACGCCACCTCACCTCACCCGGACCCTACAAGAGCACGTGGAGGAAGCCTAGCTCTCTGCTTGGCTCATCGGAGGAGACAAAGATCATCGGAGATCCGAGAAACGAAGAATCAAAGTTCGCCAGACTGGTGTTCTTGCGTGTTCTTCCAGCACCCCTCTTTATTGTTCAATCAAGAACAATATGGATCATTGGTTTCTAGCAAAGGGGTACGTGAGGAGAGCCACACGATCAGCCACGTGGCGAACCAGGACGCGTGGATCCCAATGTATAAGTGGGTAATTTGCATAGACTCCCTCCGCCTTTTTGTATTTATTATTAAAACCCAAAAAGATTTTATTTTCTTGATTTTGACTAGATTTACTATTATTTATATCTATAGTAGCCTATGTTGTATATATAGCCTTATATATATTATATCTCTTTTATAGAAGGAAAAAGGAACATAAAAATATAAAAATATAAAAAGAAAATACAAAAATAGAAAATTAAAAATCAAAATATAAAAATATAAAACAAGAATAAAAATATTATTAAAATCCCGCATTATTTGATAAATATTGTGCATAGTTATATATACACATATGCCATATTATTCATTTATAAATAATATATAGTGCTACATCGTGTGTTCCCTGTGTTCAACACCCTACTCTACTTGTCATTGTACATTTTATTATAGGGTTTATAATAAATTTTGATCCACACTGTCATTATTGAATAATATTTAATTGTGGGTTGATTGTTGAACTAGACCGGGTTTTGTGAGTGGTCACCACACCGATTGGATATCTCGCCTTGTGAGATTTCTAGACCCTCGTAGAAACCCTTCTATTTCAAGTACTCAGACGTCGAACGATGAGACAAGGACCCGTCGTCGCAATTCCCCTGTGCTCAAGTAATTCAGACTAAGCCTGCAAGCAGTCTTAGACCTACTCGCACATGCACTGATAGAAGAGCTATTACTTCACAGACTGAGGCGATAATAGAGGCAGCCACAGACTGGGATTTGGGCTCTATGCCTTAAGGGTTGTACCTCACTCAGTTTGGAAGATACCTAAAAACAATGGGGGCTTTAGGAATGATGATCGCAGGAACCGACTAGGGTTAAGTGTAAAATAAGGTTATCGTTGTGACCAAATTAATCAATGTGATAATCGAGAAAATAAACCACTAATAGATCAAACGGACAAATCAAGTGGTTTTGTTGTTTTTATTAACCTGGTATAGCGATCAGGGTCGAACTCAAGGAGCACAATTATACACTAAGTAGCTGATTTCAGAAATCAAAGGATTTTTATTGCTCTTTTTAGTGGCTTTTAATTTTTTCAAATTTTTAATTTTTCAATGTAAAAGAATATGCACAACGAGATAAAAACACATAGAAACACACTTTTTGTATTTTTTTTCAAAGGGGTCAAAAATGTTCAGAATATCAAAGTAAAAAAATTTGGATTTTATGTATTCTAGTGTTTTTGATAATTTTTGGGTATTTTCAGATGTTTTTGTGATTTTATAAAAATCAAACAATGACAAACTAGGAAAACAATGCACAACCAGACATGTTTTCCAATTTAAAAATAGGTAAAAGGCTCAAAATTCCTGGAAGCGATTTTTATGATAAACTAGAAGTTAATACCTACAAACAGGAACTGAAATCACACTTTTTTGGATTTTTATTTTATATATTTTTATAAGTTTTCAAGTATTTTGCAAATTTTTAGGTTTTTATAAGGTATTTTCCAACAAAATTTGTACAGGAGCTAAAAGGTAATAAAAGGCAACTATAGTAATTTCTATAGAATTTTTAAAATGATTAATCAAAAATCTATGGATTTTTCAAAACAAACAGGGACTTTTAATGTGTTTTTGGATTTTTTAATAATAGAAAATGTATAAAAATCATCAAGCGAAAATTACCACAAATAATACATGCAAGCAAGAGCTATAGGTAATTTTTAGGCAATTTTTGGAGTTAATTTGCTATTTATTGCAATGAGTAAGAGACTATAAATAAAAACAATGCATGTGGACTATTTTACAAACATTTTAATTTCTAGGGCCTGAAAGATGACACTATCAAAAACTATGAGGGCCAATGATGCAATTTATCCAAATAAAACATGTGCAGCACGTGACATTGTGCTCACAAGGGCGTATATGCAAATATCAAAATCTAACTTGATTTCATAACAAGTTCAAAATGTAGGATAAAGTATGCAAATACACCAGAGAACAAGTAAAGGTGCACATGACTACAACTCAAATGGACAAAATTGCAAATATAAAAATAACAGTGTCCTTATCGCAATTGTTCTTAACTACATTTTATATTTATTGGACTAAAACGACATAAAAGGACATGCAGGGGAAAAAAGGAACTATACCCTCCAAGCACGTGGCGCGTGCGTGGATGACTAACGATTCTAATGCTCCTCTAGAAAAAGATCTAACGGTTCAGGGGAAGTCAGGGATGTGTGGCTCAGATCTGACACGTCAGGGTCTGATCAACGGTCTGCAAGGCCGCTCTGTCCTGCGGTGCAGATGGGGTCCAGCTCTGATGAGAGGGCTAGGAATATGGTGCTATCGGATGGCCATGATCAAATCTAGAGCTCCATCTCCAGATCAAACGGAGCGGGAGCATGTTGGAAAAACACGGCTCAGATGAACTTCACTCGGGTGTGGACAGCAATCCACGGGCCCGATGAGCTCGCTACGGGGTCCAACAGCTTCGTGAAAGTGTTTCGCGTCTATTGGGATCTTCAGAAGGGGAGGTGAACGGTCGGATGAAGGTGGTGGTGCTCTACCACCTGAAGCAGCTCTGCCTGAGTAGCTGGAGCTCTAATAGGGTTTTCTTGCATACGCTTACACCTATGAAAGGTAAAGGGACTCGGGGGCTTTGCTATGATCTAGATTATTGCATATAAAGATCAAGAAGCGGTAGGGAAATGGGAGTTGGTTCCCTACGAAGGCAGAAGAGGGAACCTAGCTTTATCCCGCTCCAATGAGTAGGATCCATGAGGATCAGGTTGCATTGGAAGATAGGGGGTTAGTCGAGGTGTCGATCAGAGCAGATGGATGAGTGAGATGAGGCCCCGACCAACTGGTCGGAGCACGTGAACTGACGATGGATCTAATGAATGGACTCAAGATAAAAAATGGAAATGCGTGCGAAGTAAGTAGTACTTGAAGCATCTGATGGACTCAGCAACTTCAGGTGAGGGGAACGACAGGGTAGTGGCCTCGACTTCTGTGCAGGAGGCGGAGGAGGATGCACATGGCGGAGGAACTCCAGCCACGTTCGAGCAACGTAAGCCCGATCACCAAATCAACCTCCTAAGAACACCAATAGGACCCTCTCACGATGCTGAAGGTGCCAAGGGAAGGAAGGTGGCATGAGAAACGAGTTGCGGAGCTAGGGTGGCAAAGGAGAGTATATATAGGCCATTCTAGAGTTCCATAAAGATTGAAGGGAAGCTCGCAACCCTAGAATGATCCGACTACTCCTAGGGATATGCGAGGATCACAGATCCTAGGAGGCGAATCAGGCATTGAAATCAAAGAAAATAGAGGCTGGACCCAACCAGGAAAAATATGAGAAATCGATCCAGCCAAAACATTGTCAGGTCGGGTCTGGTGGAGGAGAAGGTTGATCCGGGTCAACGGACCCGAGCATCCAATTAGAATATTCAAAGATAATAAATCAAAGAATAATAGAAATAAAATAGTAAATGTATTTCAAAATAAAAAATGGTAAAAATGGAAAATATTTATTTTTTTCAAGCTATTTTTATATGATTTTTTATTATTTTTATAAAATATATACACAGTATATACAGTATAGGGTATTGTATATAGGTATAGTATACTTGTATATTTTATTCTTTTTGTTTTTATTTAAGTATTTTTACCAAATATCTTGTATTTTATATTTTATTTATTTACAAAATGATATGAGTAGTATAAAATGATTTTTATTTGATTTTTATAATTAAATAAAGATATTTGATAAATAGGTATTGTATAAAAGATACATACTTGTGGCTTTTGTACAATGAACTTTTGATTTATTTTATTTTATTTTGTGTTTGTAATTTTTATTTTACCTTTAATTTATTTTAGGAGTAAGCACAAGTGTTTAAAATAGAATATGCATAAATTATAAATAAAAAGATTAAGTGTGCATATTTACAAGTGTAGGTACTATATGACTATAAAATGCACCCAAAAAGCTAATTTTATCTCATAACTCCAAAATTTATGAAACCATTCTCATTTTAAAGATAATTTATTTATAGTTCAATAAAGGTGATTTTGAAATAATTTGAGTTCATATGGAGCCAGAATTAATCTTTTAAGTTCTTGCCATGTGGCTTTTCATGAGTGGTCTTATTGGTATTATATACAATAAGTTATTTTACATGTATTTTTATTATTTAGAAAACATTTTTGTGCACAACTTTTATTAAGAAAATAATTGGATTTGAGGTCTTTTTGTTGATAAATAAAATAGGAGAAGTAATATGTAGATAGAATGCATAGTGAATAATATACAAGGACCCTATCTCTCCCTACTTTATTCCTTATTGATCAGGTTAATAATTGATCTTATTTCGGGGTTTGGGTCAATCTGTACTTATTTCATAGTTACATCCTTCTTTCTTTTTCTTTTCTCTTTATTCCTTTTTTTTTTGAAAATATGTGCCAATTACGCAATATTAACAATGACATGCACAGTGATAATTTTTTGTATTTACACATATTTATAGATTTTTTGCAAAAAGATAAAGCTAAAATAAAAGAACAAAGAATGAGAATCATATATTCATCATCCCTCTATATTTTACCTTTGCTAGTCCCTTAGAAAATGCTTATTTGAAAAAGAAGTGAAACCAAAAAGAAAATAAAAGAAAAAGGGAGAATCAAAGTTGATTATTAAATTTATCTTCATAAAATTGGAGTATGGAGCTCAATCAGACCTTTGGATTATTACTTTGGCGGAACCTTATCGAGAAACGAGTTTAAGACTTAACAGCCTTCAAGTTCCACAATTCTATGGTCAGATCTCCTTAACAACCAGGTCAGAACAAGTTTGCATACGCAAACTCTAATGACTATGAATCTTTCCTTGTACTGTGTAAGTGATATGTAGGTCCCCTCCTCAAAAATGGCAAAGTAAAATCCTCCCTTAACAAGGTAACTCTAATCCCCCAGTCTAGCAACTCTTTCTTCAAGGAGTGGGTATTCCCTTCTAAGTTCAAGTACAACCAGCTCAAGAAGAGGGCAAAAGGAGAGAATGCATTGTGACCAGTGTAGCCACGTATCCCTTGGAGCTTAACTAGTGTAGCTAAGTCTACAGCTGCAAGCTTCCTTGAAATGAGATGGTGGAATACATAAGCTTTGCTTATCCAACTATATATACTCCGGTAGGCTTTTTATTTTCAATCAGGCATATCCCCTTTTTTAGAGTTTTGTATTTTTTCACATTTTTTGACATATATACAACATATCTACAAGGTGCAGCATGTACATAAGGAGTTTTTCTTCTTGAGCCAGTAGACTATCACTCTTCTGAAGCTTTATTGCAACCCACAACATCCTGTTGTTAGACCTCAATGCTACTAGACCAGGTTGAGGTGTACATCCCTCCCTAGAGAAGGACAGGAGGTTTCGGCTAGCTGTACTACCCCCGTATGCTGCTCCAAGCCAAATGATTCTGCCCCCTCACCAACTCATCTGTGTTGAGCTACGTGTAAGGTGTGTGTCCAATTCAAGCCATTGTCTCTGAAAGTCATGAGTGCATTGTTAAGTGTTCTACTTAGGCTATCAAGATGACATGTGAATATAGCCTAGAGGACTCAAAGAATTAAGTTAATATGGACCTGAAAAGTCTTAACCCCAAATCCTATAAGGTTCCATTGAAGTTTAAGTGGATTAAGGTCTTAACCAAGCTCCATTCTTCCATTTTATTCCAGACTAGGTTTAAATGTCAACCATGATGCAGAAGAATGCACATGCAAATATTTACAAAATTCTTTTTGGTGGGAAATTTTCAAACTATGCAAATTTTTATGGAACTTTGATTTAGGTATTTTTGAAAAAGAAGATAGAAAAATTTTTACAAAGATATACAAATTTATAAAGGGGTTTATGTACAATGGGTTTTATATACAAACGGATTTTAATCCTGCTTTATTAAGGGTCCTTATATACAAAGACTTTAGGGTAGATATGGTTTTTACTGTACACATATATACAAGTGGTTTTCATACTCCACAATTATTTCTCATGTGAGAAAGAAATGTGTAAACATTTTTCAAATTATTTTTCAAAAGATTTTCAAAAATATTTTTATAAATATTTGCAAATTGTTTTTGCAAACATTTTATTTTCATACAATTTTCAAAAAATTTGTACAGTATACATAATTTTGATACATAAATTACTTTTACAAATATTTTTACAAACAACACATTTTTACAAATTTTGTACAAAAATAATTTTTGCAATGATTTTTACTAACAATTTTTACAAATATTTTGGAAACATTTTATTCCTATTTTATATAATAGCCATGCTATTAGCACACACAAAGTACGAGTTATGGCTAAAGTATATGAGCAATATATGCAATACCCCCTATACTTAGCTCGGACGATGTCCTCAGAGTGATCAGAGAGCGATGATGGAAGACATAACTCGTGCTGAGTATAGAGAAGTGAAAAGAATCCTATACTACAATAACTCAAAAGAATTAAAGAATAGAACCAATAGATGTCGGCGATCACCCCATACTTAGGATCAAGTAATCCTAAGTATAGAAGATTGTACGCAAAAGGGGATAACCGAGGAATAGAATGTACAGACATTACCTCCCCTATACTTAGAGTAAAATATCCATAAGTATAGGCAGCAAAAATAGAGGTAATGGAAAAATGAATAATCACATGTCTAATACCCCCCCCCCCATACTTAGGATAAAGTGCATCCTAAGTATAGCAAAATCATCCTATAGGCATGGGGTATTAAACAAAATGAATGGGTGATATAGACAATATGGATCTATACAGAGGCGGAGTAGAAGTGAAAATCATGTAAGAGATGCATGTGATGTGAGTCAAGGAACACATCTCATGCAAAATGAATAGGGGCAACATCAACGATCACAGGATCAAGAACAAGATATGGCTTCAGGTGCTGACCATTGACTCGAAAGGTGGACTCAGAAGATAACTCAGATATGTCAATGCTACCGTTGTCATGCACCTTTCTGACCAAGTATGGTCCCTTCCATTTACTCTATAATTCACCTGGAAATAATCTTAATGTAGCATCAAATAGCCATACTCTCTAGTTGGGCTCAAACTACTTATGGCTGATGTGATAATCATGTCATATCTTCACTCTATCCTTATATTGTCGGCTACTTGAGAAGGTTGTATCTCTCAAATCCTATAGGGTTGCCAATTTTGCTCTCCTCTAATCTCTTATACTCTTAAGATCCAATAATAAGTTAGTAATTGCCCAAAGTGACTTGTGCTTGATCTCCACAAGTAAGTGGCAAGGCTTGCCATAAACGAGTCGGAAAGGAGATGTGCCTAAAGGTGTCTTGAAGGAAGTCCTATAGGCCCACAAGATCAAGTCCAAAAGTTGTGACCAATCCCTTCAGTCTGGGCAGACAACCTTCAGCATATTAGTCTTCATCTCCCTATTTGAAACCTCAGCAAGACCATTCATCTGTGGATGGTATGGTGTGGCATCTCTAGGTCAATGTTGAACTCATTAGCAAGGGCCCTTACCTTGTCATTGATAAAATGAGTCCTCCCGCTAGAAATCAAGACTCTAGGTACCTCGAACTGTGAAATGATATTCTACCTCAAAAATTTGCAAACAGTCTTTGCATCTACGGCTCAAGCGGGGATGGCCTCAACCCAACGACTCACATAGTCCACAACTAACAAGATGTACTCAAATAACTGACTCTTAGGTAATGGACCCATGAAATCAATGTCCCATGCATCAAAAACCTCACAGAAGTGAATGGGTTGCATCAGCATCATATCTCTGTATCCACAAGTACCCATCATCTTACAGTCAGTACATCTCTTTACAAATTCATCTGAATCTTTAAGAGAGTTGGCCACCAAAGGCCGGATTAGAGAACCTTTTGTGATGACCATCTTCAAGAGTGATGTCCTCCTACCTGAAGCTTGTGGCAATAGGTAAGGATGTTATGGTGCTCCTTCTGAGGAATACACTAACGCTAGACACTATCCCCTCATTCATGGTAAAGGGTTGGATCCTCCCAATGGTACGACTTGGCTTTCGCGAGGAAGGTCTCATGTCGCTGCCTGGGCCAACCATGCGGAACTTTCTTGGAAACAAGATAATTCACAATGTCAGCGTACCATAGGAGCGAGCTGATAACAAGAATCGCCTCATCTCTGTAGATGATAAGTGTCTTTCTTATTTTGAGACTCTCAATAATTTGGTTATTCAGGCTCCTGTTCTTCAGCCCAGGTTGTCCTCGTATCAGAATACTCAAGATGCTCTAATCAGAAGAGGTGATCCACCACCACATTCTTGACTCCAGGTTTATCCTTAATCTCTATATCAAACTCTTGGAGTAGAAGGATCCATCTCATCAATCCTGCTTTGGCATCCTTCTTATCCATGAGGTATCGATGGCGGTGTGATCAGTATAGATAATCATCTGGATCCAAGAATATAAGATAGAGACTTATCCAGAGCAAATACCATAGCCATCATCTCTTTCTCAGTCATAGTGTAGTTCCATTGAGCTGCATACAAAGTCTGGCTAGCGTAGTGAATGGAAAACAGTACATTATCGCTCCTTTGTCTAAGCACAACCCCTATGGCAATATCAGAAGCATCCGTTATGATCTCGAATGGGAGAGACCAATCGGGTGGCTGAAGGACAGGAACCTGAAAACCAAATTATTTAGAGTCTAAAAAGAAGAAAGACACTTATCATCTACAAGGAACTTGATGTCTTTCGTGAGCAAATCAGTTAGTATTCGGGCAATCTGACTGAAGTACTGTATGAACCATCAGTAGAAACCGACATACCCCAGAAAAGACCGCAATTGTCTCAAATTGGATGGTAGAGTGAGCTTCTTGATGATTTCCACCTTGGTCGGATCAACCTCCATGCCCCTGTTGGAGATGATGTGATAAAGGACCGTCCCCTAAGTCATCATGAAATGGCTCTTCTCCCAAGATAAGACTAGGTGGACCTCAATGCAATATTCAAGTACTCGGTCTAGGCAAGCAAGACAAGCATCAAACCCATCGTCGTAGACCGAAAAGTCATCGATGAGGACCTCTAATTAGTCACCCACCATGTCCGAGAAGATGGAAGCATGCTCCTTTGGAATGTAGTCGGGACATTACATAATGCAAAAGGCATCTATCTAAAAGTATGTGTTCTAATCGGATAGGTGAACATCATTTTCTCCTGGTCTTCGGGCGCTATGGGCACCTGATTGTATCCCGAGTACCCGTCAAGAAAGTAGTAACTACTATTCCCAGCTAACCTCTCAATAATTTGATCAATAAATGGTAGCGGGAAATGATCCTTCTTGGTGTCCTGATTCAATTGTCTGTAGTCCACACAGACCCTCCAAGAATGGGTACTCAGCTAACTATCTCCTCTCCAGACTCATTCACAACTGTAGTGATACCCATCTTCTTGGGTAACATATGTAACGGACTAACCCATTTGGAGTCGAAGATGGGGTAGATAAAATCGGTGCTCCACCACTTAGATATTTCCTTCATGAATACATCTCGAAAATTCGGGTTCAGCCTCCGCTAGAAATCACGCGATGGCTTTGCGTCATCTCTGAGATATATGTGGTGGGAGCACAGGGTCGGACTTATCCCCTGAAGATCAGCTATAGTCCATCTGATTGCCTTGCAGTTTCTTTCAAGAACCTCCATCAAGAGATTCTTGGTCTTCAGTCAAATCTGTTGAGATAATGATTGGGAACATTTATGGCTCACCCTCAAAGAATCTATACTTCATGCTCTGATCTTTAGTTCTGGGAATGTAGGAGCTGGAGGAATTGGTCTCTGAAAAGTCTGAGTGAAAGCTACCAAATCTGCTTGTAAGAACTCTCGCTGGATCAGTGAATCTGGCAAATATGGCCCTGCTGGTGTGTCTATCAACTGTACTGGCTCAATATCTGCCCTAGATGTAGGCTCTGTGGACATTAGACGCGGTAAATAATCATCAAAGTCATGTCAATCAAAATCGGTGTGTGACCCCGAGGGATCTGAATCTGAGTCACAAGAAATATAATATGCTTTGCTACTCAAATCATAATCATCTGCCTCTAAGGCATCTTGTGCCATGAGTACACTCTCCGAACTCTCATATGTTATCATTTTTGGCTCTGCAATCTCTGAAGGTGTGTCAAGAGCTCATGAAATCAGGTCTGTCCTAACAGCTTCATCGTCTATAATCATAAAATCACACTCCTGGTGGATGTCTAGCTCTGAATCTGTCATCTGCTCTGAACTCTTTCAGAGCAAGTTGAATCTATGGCTCTGATCTCCTCAATTGTCTCTATTTGTATACTCTTGCCCTCAACGCGAAAGTATACCTTCCCGCTATCTTGATCAGACACTGCATTGGCTATGGCAAAGAAGGATCATCCTAAAATGATGGGGGTATCGGTCACGCATTCAGGGATCTCCATGTCCAACATAATGAAGTCCACGAGAAATTTCAGGCCCTGAATTGTGATGACAACGTGCTTTAATAACCCCTTCGATCTCTTAACAGATCGATTTGCAAATTGAAGAACTGTCATGCTCTGTCTAATCGGTTTAATAGGGCAGTCGGGAGGAGGTTAATCTAGGATCTGTTGTCTAATAGAGTCTGATTGAACCGCTTCTCATGAATGTGGCATCTGACATAAGGATCTCATGCATCAGGTCTCTTGTCTGGCAATCGGTTATGGATGGCGAAGCAAGTGGCACGAGTGAGCAGATAGATTTCTGCATTGTGATTTCTCCTCTTCTTCCTACAGATGATGGTCTTCTCTCTAAGGTTCTTTTGGAAAGAGCAATATGCTCAATCACCTCCTGAAGAGTCAGCTAGATTTGAAATTTGTCTATAATTTGCTCGTTAATCTCTATCTAATATCTCTTTTTGGGATTTTCAGTTTTTTGGCACTTCCTAAGTGAAGTGCTTGAGGGAAGGGGACAGAGGGATCCTCCTCAGAAGAATGAGGGTCATGAGTGGATTTCTGAGCATGCATAATGCTGGAATCAATGCGAACATCATCAATATCAATAGATGGATCCAAAAGAGATACAGAAACCTTTCCTTTATTCATATTTTTTATTTTTGAAGTTTTTCCCTTTTTATATCTTTCTAAAAACATCCACATATACAGTAGAGGACAAAACAACTATATGACTCTTGGTGGCACTAGTACCACCAACAACATCTGAACTAGCGGTATAAGGCAGGCTCTGTTGCTGCTGGTATGAGTGAGGTGGAGGTTGGGGGCACTGTTGATGATGTTGTTACTGCCTCCACTGTTGACCCTAGTATGAGGGTCAAGGATTGTGCTGCTGCTGCTAGGAATACTAGGGATGTTGTGGTTGGACGCCCTACCCTGTCTGTGTTGGAGGCTGCTGCTGGGATGGAGCACCTCCAGTCGACCATCGGAAGCTTGGGTGGTCACGATGGATCTCGAGCTGCTTCTGGTATTGGGAGTACCAAATGTCGTTGACTTCCATCGATGGCTCTTGCTGCTCGTGAACTAGCGGGGGAAGGGACACCAAGGGCTGATCCGATTGATACACCACCAGCTAAGAATCTGAGGGAGGGGGTGGTGGAAACTAGTAATGCAGGAGTAACTAGATCGACTCTGCCTATATGTGATGTACTTGATAATACGAGGCGGAGGGCTGAGACAAACTACTCCCTAGAACAGTCCGTGACATGGAATGTGGCTGAGAAGCCGTCTGTGCCTCTTGGAGACACTGATTTGGGTCTTCAGATGACTAATAGTCTGGGCCAACTCATCAATATTTTATGTGCTTATCAAGGCCATTGCACGTCTTCTTCTCGATGATCTCCATATGATCCAACTTCTAGCTAATGATTCCCATATTGGCAGCTGAAGACTCTACTAGTGCTGCTACCGCAGAAGAGGAAGGACCGACTTCAATGTGTGTTATCCTATGATATGAAGTCTCCTATGGGAGAGGCTTCACCTGAGTGTAGACTCGAGTTTGGGACATCATAGTGTGGTCTTCAGCTAACTCCTCATAAATAGCCCTGACTTGGTCTTCATCCTTGGTGAAGTAGGAACCTCCACATGAGGCATTCACTAGCCCCCACAGCTCAGGTGTCAGCCTACATAAGAAACTCTGGAGACGAGGTTCGGCTTGCTGATCGCATGGTGGGGACACATGTTAATGACCTCTCGTAATCGATCCAACATTTCATGGAACTGTTCGTTGGGGATCATGGTGAAATTGTTGAGCATGGCTCGAGCTGCATTGATCCAGCCAAGAGGGTAATACTTGTTCAGGTACTCGGTCCGGAGTTGCTCCCAAGTGGTGACAATCCTCCGTAGGTGTTTCAGCCAGTAGGTTGCTCGATCAATCAAGGAGAATGGGTAGGCTATCAACTTGATGGTGTCCTCATCCACAAATCAGTCGTGGATGGTGTTGCAGATCATCTCGAATTCTTGCAGATGGAGGTGGGGCTCTTCGGTAGCGTGCCCATGGAATTTGAGCAAAAGATGGATCATCTAGGGGTGAAGCTCGAAGTCGCACAGGATGGCGGGTAGCTGGATCCATCTGTAAGTGAGGGTTGCACTAGGATTTTGCAACTGTCTAATGGTGCGTGTTGGCATCTGAGGATCCTGCGGCTAGTCCTGGCGTCTGTCGTATGCTCGGTCCTTCTGGCATGGTATTTCTCCACCACTGGCTGATCTCTTTGGTTCTTCTCTCCCAACTCGCATCTGTGTGAGCTCTCTCCTCACCTCTGCCATGAATGTCCCTTGGTCCCTGATTTATCTCTGCATGGTCTCCAAGGAAGCTAGAGGTGTGTTGTTGATGGTTGCTTGATCCAATACAAACGATGAAGTCTAAGGCTGCTCATCGGTCCTGTCATCACTAGCCATCTCTCTGGCCTCTACAAAGGCAAAAGACCCTAGATTAGGTGTTTTCAAATGTATGTATAGTTATGCTGGCATGTCTGACTGTACCTCGGGAGTGGAAGAAGGGTGGTCGAGGGGGAACAGGGTGGAGGCGAACTCGAGTTCAGAGAGTGGGTCTGAGCTCTCTAAAGCCACCCTAGATGAACGAGGAGGAGTGCCGGAAAGTGGTGCTACCATAGGCAACCTAAGAGACCTCCTTCCCATCAACTTGATCTAGGGATTTTTTAATATTTGATATGGACTGAAAGCAGGATGAGAAAACAAACCCCCGGTTCACTAACTCAACACCGTGTAGTGACCGTTAAATCTCGATCATTTACCTTGTCAATTTTTATTTTAGGTGATAATCCAATCTTACATAGCGAGTTTAGTAAGCTATTAGGAGCTTGATTCTCCCTGGAGACTGGCTCGGATTCTTACAACTAGTTGCGCCAATTTCCAGCCAGTATGGATGCAAGTACGGACTATTTCTGTCTACTCGGTTTACTTGAGGACGGAGCCTTACACAATGTCCTATAAACCACCTACTCCGCTATGGAAGTCTGGACTGTTTACCGGCTAACCAAAAATCCTCACTAGAGAATAGCTAATCATTTTGATTAGAATCGATGGTCTGAAGAAAGTTCAGGTGTGCCTCTATCCTAGGGTGTGGTCGCTCAACTCTCAGTAGGTAAAATCAAAAAAGGAGGGGGTTACTCTCCCCAAAACAAAATTTTTGAAGTGAAGTCCAGATTTAGGTCAAGTATGCTTTAGTAGTCCCGATTTTATTGGTTATCTCTTTTTAGGTATTTTTTGAATAAAGACAACGTCTAGCGAATTTTCTGATTTCCTTTTTATTTAAGGCCAAGAAAATAGGGGGGAGGAAGATGGAAAAGAATATACGTGATCAAACTCAATGATGCATGCAGAGTCAGAAATGCGTACCTTGATCCATCAGTCTACATGCAAAGTGATCCGTGCATAATTTAAAGATAGAAATTAAAACTAATCTAAATGATGCACGGGGAAATCACCCTAAGACAACTTCTATTACGGGAAGAGATGGTGCTAACTAATCAAAAGAGAGACCTGAGTCCGGTCTTGGAAGTCGCTTGGTGCCCGCAACAACGGGTCCTGCTAGCATTGTATGCAACTTCTCACGGCGTGTGCTTTCTAGTCCAATTAAGTTAGCTTTTTATTTGACTAAGTTAAATCGTGATCTACGGGAACAGATATTCTATTAGGGTGTTTGGACCTTAGTTTCTACCGAGCTCAACCAAAATAAACCTAAGTCTAGAGGCTATTACCTTGGGAAACAAATACAAATAAAAGGTGAAAAATCATGAAAAATTCGATGAGGTTCCCTGAGTGCACCGGCACTCGATGAAACAGACCCCGAATAATGTTCAAATCCAGAAGAGTGTCCAAAAGTCTAAGTTATTACAAGAATTTCTGCAAAAATAGAACTAAACTAAATTCTATCTAATATAGCTGCTCCTCCTCAGGTGTGGGTCCCTCCAAAGCAAAACGAGTCGTCCTACAAGCGATTCCTCGCACAAAGAGCAAAACAGAAGACGGTCAGAAACAGATATAAAAGAGAGAAGCAAATAGTGAACAAAAATAAATCTTACTACTTAGTCGTGCTCCCTGGCAGCAACACCATTCTGATGATGGCATGAACCGGATAGGGATAAGTGTAAAAAAAGGCGGTTGTTATCACCCAATCAATCAATGCGATAATCGAGAAAATAAACCACAAATAGATCAAATAGACAAATCAAGCGGCTTTGCTATTTTTATTAACCTGGTATAGCGACCAAGTTTGAACTCAAGGAGCACAATCATACACTAAGTAGCTGATTTCAGAAATCAAAGGACTTTTATTACTCTTTTTAGTGGTTTTTAATTTTTGAAATTTTTATTTTTTAAGAGAATGTGCATAACAAGATAAAAACACACACAAACACTCTTTTTGTATTTTTTCAAAGGGGCCAAAAATGCTCAGAAAATCAAAGTAAAAATATTTTTGGATTTTATGTATTTTTAGTAATTTTTGGGTATTTTCAGATCTTTTTGTGATTTTATAAAAATCAAACAATTCAAACTAGGAAAACAACGCACAACAAGGAATGATTCCAATTTAAAAATAGAGGCTCAAAATTCCTGGAAGTGATTTTTATGATAAACTAGATGTAAATATCTATAAACAAGAACTAAAATCACATTTTTTGGATTCTTTGATTTTATATAATTTTTATAAGTTCTCAAGTATTTTACAAATTTTTATGTTTTTATAAGGTATTTTCCAACAAAATTTGTACAAGAGCTAAAAAGTAATAAAAGGCAACCAAATGTAATTTGTATAGAATTTTTAAAATGATCTTTTCGAATTTTTATGGATTTTTCAAAACAAACAAGGACTCTTTAGGATGTTTCCAGATTTTTAATAATAGAAAATGCACGAAAATCATCAAGCAAAAATCACCACAAATAATACATGTAAGCAGGAGATACAAGTACATTTTAGGCAATTTTTGGAGTTAATTTGCTATTTATTGCAATGAAAAAGAGACTATAATTAAAAACAATGCACAAGGACTATTTTGCAAACATTTTAATTTCCTGGGCCTGAAAGATAACACAATCAGAAACTATGAGGGTCAATGATGTAATTTATCCAAACAAAACATGCGCAGCATGTGACACTGTGCTCACAAGGGCTTATATGCAAATATCAAAAACTTAACTTCATTTCATAACAAGTTCAAAATGTAGGATAAAGTATGCAAATACACCATAGAACAAGTGAAGCTGCACGTGACTACAACACAAATGGACTAAATTACAAATATAAAGACAACATGGTCCATACTGCAAAAGGTCTTAACTACAGTTTATATTTATTGGAATAAAATGACATAAAAAGACATACAAGGGAAAAAGGGAAATATACCCTCGAGGTACGTAGTGCGTACGTGGATGATTGACAACTCTGTTGTTCCTTTGGAAAAAGATCTGACGCTTCAGGGGATGTCGGGGACGTATGGCTCAGATCTGACATGCGAGGGTCTAATCAAAGGTCTGTAAGTCTACTTTGTCTTGTGGCGCAGATGGGGTCCATCTCTGATCGAAGCGCTAAGAATTGGGCGCTATCGGATGGCCCTGATCGTATATGGAGCTCCATATCCAGATCAAATGGAGCGAGAGGATGCTGGAAAAACGTGACTCATGCGAACTTCACTCGGGTGTGGACAGCGATCCAAAGAACCGATGAGCTTGCTAGGGGGTCCAGCGGCTTCGTGCAAGTGTTCTGCATCGACTGGGTTCTTCAGAAGCGGTGTTGAACGATCAGATGATGGTGGCGGTGCTCCACCACCTGATGCTGCTCTGCCTGAGCAGCCGAAGCTCTGATAGGGTCTTCTTGCGCGTGCATGTACCCGTGAAAGGTAGAGGGACTCATGGGCTTTGCTCCGGTCTATATTATTGCATATAAAGATCAAGGAATCGACAGATAAATGGGAGTTGGTTTCCTGTAAAGGTGGAAGAGGGAAACCTAGCCTAATCCTACTCCGATGAGCAGGCTCCAGGAGGATCAGATTGCGTTGGAAGATGGAAGGTGAGTCGAGGTGTCAATCAGAGCAGGATGAGTGAGATGAGGCCCGGACTGGCTCATCGGATAACGTGAACTGACAGCGGAGCTAATGATTGGACTCAAGATAAAAAATGGAAATGCGGGCAAAGTAAGTAGTACCTGAAGCATCTGATGGACTCAGAATCTTCATGCGAGGGGAACGGCAGGGTAGTGGCCTCAACTCTGGTGCGGGAGGCAAAGGAGGTTGCACGTTGCAGAGGAACTCCAGCACGTTCGAGCAACGTGTGCCTGGTCACCAAATCAACCTCCTAAGGACACTAATAAGACCCTGTCACGATGCTGCACTTGCCAAGGGAAGGAAGATGGTGCAAGGAACGAGCTGCGAAGCTAGGGCAGTGGAGGAGAGTATATATAGGACATTCTGGGTTCTAGAAAGATCAAAGGGAAGCTCACACCCCTAGAATGATCTGACTCTTCCTAGGGATCCATGAGGATCACATATCCTAGGAGGTGAATCAGGCATAGAAATCAAAGCAAATAGAGGTCGAACCTGATCGGGAAAAGTGGGAGAAATCAGCCTGACGACAACATTGTCGAGTCAGGTTTGGTGGAGGAGAATGTTAACCCGAGTGAACAGACCCAGGCCAGCCAATTAGAATATTCGAAGATAATAAATCAAAGAATAAAAGAAATAAAATAGTAAATGAATTAAAAATCAAAAATGACAAAAATATAAAATATTTATTATTTTTCAAGCTATTTTTTTATTTTTACTTATTTTTATAAAATATATACATAATATATACAGTATAGGTATTGTACATATGTATAGTATACGTGTATATTTTATTCTTTTTGTTTTTATTTAAGTATGATTATACAAATATCGTGAATTTTATATTTTATTTATTTACAAAATAATTTGAGGAGTATAAAATGATTTTTACTTATAATTTAAATAAAGATATTAGATAAGTAGGTATTGTATAAAAGATACATACATGTGGCTTTTATTTTATTTTGTGTTTTCTGATTTTTATTTTACTTTATTTTATTTTAGGATTATGCACAAGCGTTTAAAATACACTGTGCACAAATTATAAATAAAAATAATTAAATATGCATATTTATAAGTGCATGTCCCAAAAACCAACTTTTACCTCATAACTCTAATCTATGGAACCACCCTCATTTGAAAGATATTTTAATTTATAGTCCAATATAGGTGACTTTGGAAGAATTTGAGTTCATATGGTGCCAGAATTGATCTTTTAAGTTCTTATCTTTTGGCTTTTCATGAGTGGTTTTATTGGTATTATATACAATAAGTTATTTTACAAGTGTTTTTATTATTTAGAAAATATTTTTATGTACAAAGTTTATTGAGAAAATAATTGGATTTGAGGTCTTTTTGTTGATAAATAAAATAGGAGAAGTAATATGTACATAGAATGCATAGTGAAGAATATATAAAGACTCTATCTCTCCCTACTTTATTCCTTGTCGATTAGGTCAATGATTGACCTTCTCTTGAGGTTTGGATCAGTCTGTACTTATTTCATAATTACATCCTTCTTTCCTTTTATTTTCTCTTTATTCTTTTATTTTTGGAAAATAAGTGTCAATTATGCAATATTAATGATGACATGTATAGTGATCACATATTTATAGATGTTTTTTTTTCTAAAAGACAAAGCTAAACTAAAAGAATAAGGAATGAAAATCATAGATTCATCAAGGAACCTTTTTTAATCCCCTTGTTTTATATTTTTTGTTTTCAATTTTTTGAGTATTTTAAATAATAATCGCCTAACAAATTTTCTAATTTCTTTTTTATTTAGATCCAAGAAAAATGGGGGGTCAGAAAAGTTGATGCGTGTGAATCTATGACTACATGTAGAATTAGAAATGTATACCATGATCCAGCATTCTTCATGCAAAGTAATCCGTGTATTAATTTAAAATTAATCTTTATGTACATGCAACGATGAAATCGTCCTATGTACATGAATTGATATTAACATGAAGCGCAAATTAATTTGACTAAGTCCAATTGTAATAAGCTACATGTATAAGAATGGATTAGGACTTTGGTCCTATTTTACAGAGCAAGCAACCCTGATATCTTAGGTCTCAATCAGTGAAGATGTAAAAAAGAAAAGGTGAAATCATAAATAGCAAGAAATAAAATAAAATAAGAAGATAAACAAGGAGAAATAAAATGTAGAAGCGATGAAAACATGTAAAAACCACGTGGGTCCTGAAGTGAACAATCACTTGGTAAAATAGACCCGAATAAATATAAATGCCCAGACACAAATTATTACAAATTTGTTTGTAAATGTCCCTCTCTCTATCCAAAAAAATAAAAACCTAAACTATTCTAAGCTACTCTACTCCTCTCAGTCTCCTGCACTTCTTTATCGCTCTTTCTTGCCGACCTGCTACGAATAGGTCGGCCTTTACCACGCTGGGGTGCTCCAGTCTCCTAAAGAACTACCATCTCTCTACAAGACCTCGTAACAAAAACATACAAAGAGAATGTGCTTAGAATAGAGAAACAGTTATTAATCAAAAGCAAATAAATAAGGCAGATAAAATATGTACAATCTACTCAATGCATTGCTCCCCAGCAGCGACACCATTTGTTGAACAGAGATGTGTTTTATCTGCCTATCAAGTTAAGTCGATAATTATTGTGTTGACCAATCTCTAATTTAGATAATAATTAACCCACAATTAGAGATAAAAACAATGTACAGAGTGTGTGTGTGTGTGTGTGTGTGTGTGTGTGAGTTAAAATTTATATAACTCTACCAAATATGTATATATGGTAAATAGTAGAGTGTCGAACTTTGGGGAGAAAATTGGTAGGCAATTAATTATTGGTAAGTATTTCTAATTATTAATAATAATTGTTTTTTATTTTTCCTACTTTTTCCTTATTTTTATTTGGGTTTTTTAATTATATTTAATGTTTATGGACTTTTTATATTATATTTTTATTTTTTTAATTTTATTTTTAATTTTGCAAATTTTTAATTTCGTTTTTACTCTTAAAATAAGATATATAGGTATATATATTTATATAGATATTATACGAGTAATTTGTATATAATAAATAACATGGATATAAGGATTTTTTAAGTCAAAATTTAGTCAAAATCAAGAAAATAAAATGTTTATATCTTTTTATATATTTTTCCGTTATTTTTGGTAATTTTTTTGATAAATTTTCAAATTATTATGGATTTTTTAGGTAGAAAGATATAAAAAATGGTGAATAAATAAATATATAAGATTGTTTTGGGTTTGGTAAATATAAATAAATCCAAAATAAAGCTAAAAATAATTTTAATATATAGTATATATAATAAAGAAAAATCAAGAATAGAAAGGAATATTTTTGGATTTTTGCATAATTTTTATTATTATTATTATAAGATTTTTAGGGTTTTATGATTTTTCGGTTTTATAGTTAATGCTTTTAGTGATTTTTTGGATATTTGGTAGATAATACAATAATATAGATAATATATTTTTTGGAATTTTTTGAGAAGTTTTTTTAATTTTATGGGTTTTATATTTGGATAGGAAATAAAAGCATGTTTTTGGATTTTTAATAAATAAGAAAATTTATTAAAATGCCAAATAAAATTTATGCAAGCTTAAGAATGGTTGCATGCATCTATATAAATTGAAGCGATAAAAATATTTAATATGCACAAAACACAATAAATAAAAATACCACAATTATAGGGGCCTATTTATAATTTAAAGAAACATAAACTTCACTTACTAACAGGTCCATGAATATAAGTGTGTACATGCAATATTTATATAACCTCGCGTGTCTCTACACATGAGGCGGAAGGACTAGTGGGCATTTATAGCTAAGTTCTAGGTCCTACTTGCAAAATACCTTAAATATTTTAAACTGCATATAGTATTTACAATGTTAAAATTAAATTACAAAACACATCGGGGGTTGGATGAAATTTACAATGGATGTGTGAGTGGCGTGTGAGGTAGAGATGTGCGGTTGGAGGTGCTCCATGTGCCTTCCACTTATGATCCTACAGCCGCCGATGTGTATTGTTTCACCTTTTCGATCAATGGTCCATATTAGATCCGGGCCGTGCCTTGCGTATGCTAGCTGGAGGATGTCACAGAGAACATGGAAGAACGTCTTCCCTATTCAGCTTTGATCATCCAGTACACCGACCTCTGACGTTCTCATGGGCCATCGACCGGCTCAAAATGTTCCTGGGACCCTTTCATATGCACAGGACAACTCAAGAAGTTCCGAGCCTCGTTAAAGGAGACCTAGAGGTCGGGTTTATCTCAGGGATCTGGGAATAGTGTTTTTCCTTCAATTCCTCTCTTAGGTGCCTCAGTCGGAGCTCAAACCTGCACCAGATGACTCAGGGTCTCAAGAGCTATGATCTCTACTCTGGATTGAAGCTGAGCGCACAACAAATGAGGTGGGCAGAGTGCTTTTGGTGAGTGGCGGAGGTGGAGCTCCAATTTATCGATCCTTGCATGATCGGGATGATCAAATGAATGGTTTGTATGGAGAAATGACGGGGGAAGATGGTGAGATGGTTTGTGGGTCGAAACAAGGAGTGGCATGGTGGAGAAAGGTTGTCGAAGCAGAAGCTTCGATGAACTATGAGTGGATTAAATTACGCTAAAGAATGAGAAATGACATGAAATTAAATGTGAAATTAACCTAAAGATTGAAAGGCAATGTGAAAAACCTAATTAAACAGCTTGTACATGATCTTATGGACCAAGAAGTAGAACTTTGCCGGTGCTAAAGCGCGACGAGGTGGATCGACTTCCTCCGACTACCATTGTCCATGCTAATGCTAGGAAGACCTCGTTGTTGTCACCAGGATGCATGCTCTGATCTTGATTGGGGTTACATGGGGTCGGAAGAGGATCAAAACTCAAAATAAAGGTCTGGGTGGAGTTTTATACAAATGGAGATGGTGAACATGTGAGGGATGTTGCGTGTGAAGGAGAAGGGGTTGGTGGAGGCTAGAGGGTGGGCGTGGAAGAGGGTGATGGGGAGTGCAGGAGGGTGGAGAGCTAGAGGGAGATGGTGTTATGTAAAAAACGTGGAAAATGGAGAAAGGGGATGGTCAGTGCTTTTTACAAAGTCAGAAGCTATGAAGGATATAGTTGACCCGCAAGTAAATAAACGATGGGTTCATATTGGTCCACGTAGGACCAATAAGACAAAATAGTAAATTGAAATGCATGTAAATTCAATGATAAATAGAAAATGATTTTATTAATTAAAACTTAAAGCATGAAATATGTTTATTATTTTAAACTATTTTTCTGTTATTTTTATTTATTTTTACAACCTTGTAAAATGTTAATATTTACATGTATGCTTGTAGGTATATTTACATATATTCTATGTATTTTATTTTTATTTTGTATTTTCAAACTTATTATCATATTTACATATTTTTTATATTTCTAACTTTATTAAATACATATTTATATTTTTTGTAATTTTATGAGTTAGTTATTGTACATAAATAAATGCATGCATATTCATTATAGGTACAATATTCCTATATATTATACTTTATTATTTATTTTAATGTCTTATTACATGTTTTTATTTATGATTATATTTTTATATGTTTTAAATATTATATAAAATTATTTAAAAATATAAATGAAATAATTTAAAGATAAAATATATTAATACTATATACACATACATAGTACAATAGTACCCCAGAAAGCCAACTTTTTTATCTTAACTCCATTTTTAATGAAATTACCTTCATTAGATAGATAATTGAATTTGGAATATAGTGGAGGGAGGTGAGTTTAATCAGTTTGAGTTTATATGGAGGAGATATTGGTCTGTAAAGTTTGGTTTGTGACTTTTTTCATCTTTGTTTGGCAATCATTTTTAAAATTTTCTATATATTAGTATGTACAAGTTTCATGTTGATCATTTCATTATTTGAGGTGTGTAAAATAAAGAATAAAATGGTGTAAAAATGGCTATATATTAGGGTTTTATACAGTGTATTGGCCCTTATCTTCCCATACTTTATTCGTTGTCGACCTAGTTAGTATTGACTTGGTCTCAATGTTTAGGATCATTCAGTATCTTTGATGTTTCATTTATTTTCTTTTCTTTATTCATTTATTTTGGATACAGATATTTATATAATATTTATTCACAATGTCAGAGTGTTAATTTGTGCAAGTTATTTGTATTTACATGCATTTAGTTAGGGTCTTAAAGACAAAATAAAGGAAAAAAGTAGTTATGCCACGATTATTATTTAGAATAATATTTAGAATAAATATTGAGCAACCTAACCCAAGGGAGGGCTCAGCATGGGCCTGACCGCATAAAAGCCAAGGGAGGGAGATAGGGGCTCATGTGTATATATTTATGTAAATAAAATAAAAATGTTTTCCTCACCCAAAAATATGCTTGTAAATACTTGTATATATTTATAAAAGATAAAAACAAAATAAAAAGTTAAAAATCAAAAAGATTAAAAAGACCCCTTCATCATGTACATATATCACATCTATGTATTTATTTAACCTTGTAAATAAATAAAGTTATTTTCCAAACTTTTTGTAAATATTCTTTGCTATATATTGTAAATAAATAAAATAAAAAGAATCAAAACCAAAACAAAATAAAAATAGAAAAATTAAAAATACAAAATACATTGTACATATACCTTGTATATAGTTGTACATAATTATTTATTTTACCTATGTATATAAACCATAAAAATAAAATAAAAACACCCTTTTATTCCTTATTTTATACTATAAATAAATAAAATAAAAAATAGGAATAAAATTGTACAAAAATAATAATCAAAAATCAAAAATCAAAAGCCTACATATTGTATATATACCTATATATAGCTATATAATGTAAATACCTTATTTTTATTTCCAAAAATTAATTAAAAATCACCAAAAAATAGAAAAAAAATAAAATAAAAATAGTTTGTGTTTTGAGTTTTTACAAAATCGGGCCATAACTACCTTAATTTTGAGCTTTAAAATCCTGCCACGTGGCCTGACCCCATTGGGTCCTGGGGATGTTGACCGCCCGGTCAACTGGCCCCCCCAGGACCACTTCTCACGGACTCGAGCATCGGACCCATCTTCTCGGATTTATACCCGCTCGACCCGATCACCAATCCACCAAGCCCCGGGTCCGAATCGTTCCCCTTGCATCCGGCATCCTCGCCGGAGCCGCTCCCTCGGGATCCGCGCGCTCCTGAGCTTGCCCGGACCCCCTCTTCTCGGACCCCTAGCCATATAAAGCTGGAGCTCAGCCGCCTTCCCGCGCCATCTTTGGCCATTTACTTCATTCTCCAGTGAGCTCCAGAGAGAGAGAGAGGTGACAGCTCGCGCCTCGACCTGTTGCAGCGAGGAGAGGAGGTGAAAACCATCGATCCGGCGAGTATCACCACCGTGCTCCGCCCTGAGTTGGAGCTCGAGCCTCGGACGTCGGCGTTCCTTGAGGCGAAGACCCAGAGCTACGCAAGCTCGACCACAGCCCATTCCTTCACCCAGGTAGACCTATAGTTCTTTCTTTTTCTCTAATTTTCGATTAGCCCCAAATCTCGCCGTCGCCAACCATCATCGATTCCGGCCATCTCCCCCTTCCGTTCAATCATCAGAATCCCCCATCACTTTCGCCCTTCCCCCGCGCACCTTCTCTGCCCCTCCGTTCAACCCAGCTCGCACAAGAGCTGGGGTTCGAACCCCTTCGCCGTCGCATCGCCGGGGTTCGCCCGCACCACCGCACCGTCCACTTGCGCCACCGCTAACGGGGTCGAGGCAGTTTGCCCTCGACCCATGAGCTCTTTGGTTGCGTTTTGCAGGTCAATCGAGGGCTGTCTGAGGCCCTCCTACTTGAGAACCGGAGCTTCTCCTCCGCCGGAGTCGACAGAGCTCTCCGGAGCTCCGTTGATTCATCGGAGACGTCCCACAGACGCGGGAGGCTAAGGCGAAGCTTCCTCGATCATCAGAAGCCCCCGCGGAGGCTCGGAGCGCGCGTACTGGGCCGGCGAAGTTCGTCGGCCTCTTGTTCTTCGAGGACCTCCAGCAGCCGTTAGATTGCCCTCCTGCTCCAGTTTTGATCGCCACCGTCCGCTTCAGGAGCCACCAGCAGCATTAGATCCATCTGAGGAGCGATCTGGACCATCGATGCCCGAGGTTTAGCCACAGTACCTCTCCACCGTTCGATCTCCCACGTGGCGACGCCTGGACCGATCGATCAACCCGAGGGACATCAGCGTTGGGCGCCACCCATTTCCAGCCGTTCATCAGCATACGTGGCGCCCATCCGACGGCCAACTTAATAAAGGGTAATTTATCCCTTAGGCCCTTAGCTTTAGTCTTGTTTTGTTTCAGTCCTGTAAATATTTTTCGTATTTTATTTACATTGGTACATTTGCACTTTGGATCCTGTCCTGTTTTCTTATTGCATGTATGCCCCTGTGTGTAGTGTGTCACGTGCTTCGACACGTGTTCTTTTGGTGTATTTGCAGTAGATGCCCTTGTAGTTCTGGAGGTTATGAAATGAATGAAATTTTTTGATTAATTGCATTTATACCCCTGTGCGTGGTTGTTTTACGCATGTGCGTTTATTTTTGGGTAAATTGCAACTAAGGCCCCTGGACGTTTGGTACGTGTTACCAATTGGTCCTTGGGACTTATTTTTATTACATATAGGTCCCTGAGTGCCCCAGGCACGCGCTTGGCGCATGTTTTGCTGGGTATTTTGCACCGGGACCCCCAGAACTTTGGGTATTTGCATTCCAGTCCCTGTGCACAGTACCCTCTTGTCATTTTTGAATAAAATATCAAATCACCTCCAAATTCGACGAAAATTTGACACATGGCTCCTGCCATGGTGTAGGATTTTTGTGAATTTTTGAGGACATTTTTGATTTCGTTTGTTATTTTTAAAAATTCAAAAACTATCATTTTTGTTACAGTCTAGATTGAAAATTCACAAAAAAATATAAAAACACCTCTAAAAATTCTACAAAAATTAGGTACTATTTATTTTAGTTTGTGTTATTTTCTAGCAAATTTGGGCTATTTTTCATTGCTTAAAAACCTTAAAAACTTAAAAACCCCAAAAAACCCATAAAAATTCTAATAAATACATTAAAAATCCAAAAACAATAAATATGGTACCTAAATTTTCCTTATTTCATCTTTTTTATAGGAAAATTACCTCCAGGCCTTTTTGAGATCCTTAGGTATTTTATCTAGGGACTTTAGGCTTGGCTGGACAGTACCCCTTGTTTTCATTACTGTTTGATTTTTAGAAATTAAAATAAATATCAGAAAAATTCCAAAAATTCACCAAAAATATAAAATATTATAAAACACATAAAAATATTTTTGTTTTAAGTTTTGGTTGATTTTTGATGCATTGAATAAATTGTTGAAGTGTGCTTGTTTTTTTTGTTTTTCTTATTTTCTTTATATACTAAAAATCCAAAAAAAAATATAAAAATAATTAAAAACCACTAAAAAAATATTTTGTCTTTATTTTAGTTATTTTTACTACTTTGTAGGCCTTCGGCCAATCCGTGCTCCTTGAGTTCGACCCTAGGGGCTATACCAGGTTAAACACATAGCAGGACCGCTTCCTTGCTTTGATTGATTTTATTTTTCGCGAGTGGTTCGATTTTTCTTGATAGACACATCCGAGTGATTGAGGTCGCAACGACCATCGATTCAGTACCTTTATCTTAGTCTCGTGGGATTTTTGTGTCATCAGAATGGCGCCCTTGCCGGGGAGCACGGCTTAGTAGTTTTTCTTTTCTTTTCATTTTGATTTTCGCAGCTTTTCGCGGCTCTTTCAGAGCTCGCGGCTCTTTGCGGCTTTTGTTTATATTTTCTTTTTGTTTTATTTTGCTTTATTTCCATTTTCTTTTATTTTTGTTTTTGTCTTCTTTTGTGTGTTTATTTTATTTTCGCATTTTTGCACATATACCCTTATTTTTTCATTTCCTTTTATTTTTCTTTTATTATTATTTGATTATTGGTTCTGACCACTTTGTTGTCTCTTGCGAGGGCCCGAGGACCGAGGCGGCTGATTTCGAGAGGCCGGCGCAACCGCGGGATTCGGAGGCGGCTCCTTTCTTTGCGGAGCCACAGGAGAGAGTGAGAGAGAGTTGAGTGGGCGAGGTCTTTTATTTTTATTTTTATTTTTATTATTGTAATAATACAGGACTTGGACTTGGACAGTTGTGGACTTGCCGTAGCGGGTCTGTTTCGCCGAGCACCGGTGTGCTCGAGGGACCCTTAGGACTTGCGCGGTTTTTCGCGGCTTTTTCACGGCTTTCTTTTTCTTTTCTTTCTGCCTTTTCCGGTTTTTCGCGGTTTTTGCTCGAGCCCCTAGACTTAGGAATTTATGGTGACTGTGTCGTACTTAGTAGGATCCACACACCTAACTGCTTATCTGTTCCTATAGATCGTTAATTGGACCTACTTAAAAATCATTAATAAAAATAACCGATTCACTTACCTTCGTAGCCTACGTGCCGCAGCCCGTCCTGTAAAGCGCTTACTCCTACCCCCGATTTGTCGGACAGAGGAGGGACGGGCCAAGACCGGACTCTTTGGCTTGGAGGTCGGTGACTGGTTAGACGGTTCATCGCTAGAATTGCTCATCTAGGACTCGGCTTTACCGATGCATCATTTAGGTTAGTTTCTTTTCAGTCTTTAAATACTGCGCGGATCATCTTGCATGTAGAGTGCTGGAGACAGGTACGCATTTCTTACTCAGCATGCATCGTTGATTTATCGCGCATCGGCTTTTTCGTCTTCTCCCCCCTGTTTTGGACTTAATAACCAGGAGAACCGAAAAATTCGTTAGGCCATTTGTTTTCTTTGAAAAATATTAAAAAGTGAAACCATAAAATTGGGACTGGCTAATACTATTGATCTTAAAATCCGCTCACCCTAAAAATTCTGTCTTGGGGAGAGCAACCCCCTCATTGTATGGTTTGGATGCGCGAGAGAGTGACCCGCACCCTAGGTAGAGCCCCCCGTTGCTAGTCCCGACTGATTACCGACTTTTCCGTGCGGGCCAGTCGGTTGGGATAGCATCGGATATCCTAACAGGTCACGTAAGCGCTCTGATATTTTGTGTGTTCACCAAATAAAATTGACAAGATAATTTGACCGAACTTTCACGGTCTTCAGCTCGCGTTGCGTTGGTGAACCGGGGGTTTGTTTTCTGATCATAATTTTTCCAGATCTCATCCGCCTTACTCACCAGATCAAGATGATGGGTAGACGGTCTCTTAGGCAGCCTCTGGCTGCACCGCTTTCGGGCACGTCTACCTCATCATCTAGGTTGGCTCGCGAGAGCCCAGACCCGCTCTCCGAGCCCGAGTACGATTCCACCCTGTTCCCCCTCGACCCTCTTTCTGTTCTACCTGAGAGACACGAGCCCGAGGAGAGACTGATTGATTTGACAGCACCTGAGTTGGGCTCGTTTGATTTTGCAGACGTCGCTATGGCCGGAGCCGGCAGTTCAGATGATCACTCCCGTCAGCCCGAGCACTTTGTACTTGACCAGGGAGCGATCAACTCCACCCTAATCGCATCACTAGAGACAGTCCAGCAGCAGTTACGCGATCAGGGGGCGTTCATGATAGAGATGAGGCGAGAGTTGGAGAGGCTCAGAGTAGAGCGAGACCAGCAGAGCGAGCCTGAGGAGATACCTGATGCAGAGGCACGAGCCGCAGCAGCCGCAGCAGCAGCAGCAGCCGCCGCAGCGGGAGCCGCCGCGGCAGGAGGACCACCACGACCGATGCGGGATTTACACAATCCCGGATCTACTCTGATGCATCACTGGGTAGTGGTGCCGGCGATCGTGGGGGACATCAAGTTCCCCCCGAACACCTTGCAGATGCTACCCCGCTTCCACGGACTTGCCACTGAGGAGCCCCACCTCCACCTCCAGGAGTTCCTGATGATCTGCAGCACTGTCCACGATCGCCACGTGGACCAGGACACGATTCGGATGATAGCCTTCCCGTTTTCACAGGCAGATAGAGCAGCCACCTGGCTGAAGCATCTTGGGAGGTTTGTCTACACCTGGGAGCAGCTCCGCACCGAGTACTTGAACAAGTACTATCCACTCGGGCGGACGAATGCAGCGAGGGCCCTGATCAGTAACTTCTCCATATTCCCCAACGAGCAGTTTCATGAGGCATGGGAGAGGTTTCGAGAGCTCCTAGACCGATGCCCGCACCACGACATCTCCAAGCCGAACCTAGTTCAGAGCTTTTTCAGCGGGTTGACGCCAGAGCTTCAGGGTCTGGTGAACGCTTCTTGCGGCGGGTCCTACTTTGCCAAGGACCATGACCAGGTCTGGGCCATCTACGAGGAGATGGCCGAAAACTACATGGTGATGTCCCAGACCAGGTTGTATACTCAGAAGACCCAGCCACAGCAGCCAGGACCCGTGCAGTACCAGCGGATAGCACGGGTCGATGCAGGTCCATCCAGTTCGTCCGCAGCCGCGGCAGCACAGGCAGAGTCGACAGCTGCGGACATGGGCATTATCAGCGAGAAGTTGGACCGCATGGAGCTGATTGAGAAGAAGCAGTGCCAGAGCATCACTCAGATGGAACAGATGGCACAGGTTCTGAGCGACATGAAGACCCAGCTCATGTGTCTTCAGGAGGCACAGACGGCTCCTCAGCCCCGTCTTCAGTCGCGAGGCGACTCCGGCAGCAGCAGCAGCTCGTCCCAGCGCTCCAGCACCCCTGTGCAGCCTAGACAGGTTCACCTTGTACAGGCGGAGCCGTACCAGCAGCCGCAGCCCACCTACCAGTCCCCACCATCTCCAGACATGCAGATGGTGGTATACCAGCCGGACCAGCCTCTGGCAGTACTCCCACCAGCCCCCTACGATGCCGAGCCGTTGATGGATGTCAACGGGATTTGGTATGACCGCCCCCAGCCTGGGATCCGACGAGACCATCCCGGATTCAGGTGGGGGAGTGGTGGTGCCCAGCCCCAGCAGCAGCCGTCAGGTCAGGGAGGGCAGTACTCCCAGCAGAGAGATCACCAGCAGTCGCAGCAGTAGCCCCCAGCATACCAGCAGCACCAGCCATCATCCTTCGTTCCTCGTCCCTATCAGCAGCAGGGACAGTCGTGGAGACGTGAGCAGCAGGCTCACCCAGTTCAGCAGCAGCACCCTTCCTCATACCCCTCTTACCACCAGCAGCAGTACCAGCAGCCTCACCCCCAGAGAGGCTACCCGTCGGGCTCCCACGAGAGCCCCGCTTTGGATGACATTGCCCGCCTCCTCACGGACCAGCAGGCCACATTCAGACGGGAGATGGACGAGATCCGCCAGGAGATGCGGGACTTGGTGAGAGGGAAGGCCGCCATTCCAGCCCAGATTGAGCCGAACCCAAATAACCTCAAGAGGAAATCTGAGCAGGTAGTACACACTGAGTTTGCCACTCCTAGTGACCCATTTGTTGATACATCTTCGGATCTATTTGATGCTGATTTTGTCACACTTAGGAGCGGTAGGACCCCAGCAGGCGGCGGCGCCTCATCTGAGCTTCACCACGAGGACACTTCAGAGGCGCCACATGAGGAGGAGGAGGAGAGCGGTACTGAGGCCGCTCCCGATGATGACGGTGGCACTGAGGCCACCAAGGATGCTGATCCCACCGGCGGTACTGAGGTCGCCGCTTCACCAGATCGAGGAGGTGGTACTGACGCCACCAGGATAGCCAAGCCAGCCCGCGGTACTGAGGCCGCGAGACGTCTACCAGCAGCAGCAGCAGAGCCAACCCACGGTGGTACTGAGGCCACCAGTGTTTGTCGTGATAGAGATGTTATCTTTCCTTCAGTTCATGTACCTCAGAATACTGTTGTGAATAAAGGAAAAGGTTTAGTTTCTTCTGGTCCCACTGTGGTGCATGATGTATGTGTGGATCCGGTCATCGAACCGTCTAGGCCTTTTCCTAGTCCTTCATCTGCGAAGGACCCTGTGATCCCCTTCCCTAGATCCCTTCAGATGGGGAAGGGGAAGAAAAAAGAAAAAGATCCAAAAAAGAGAGCTTGAGGAGTTCAGCCAGAGCATGATAGATCGATTCCATATCCAGCTGACCCTCCAGGAAGCTTTGCAGCACATCCCCATTCTCCAGCGTTCTTTGAGAGATAGGACTACAGTCAGGAGAAGGAGGAGGAACCAGACTTCAGAGATCCATGTGCTGACGAAAGCCACGTGTTTCGCGATCCAGAACCGACTGCCAGCCAAGAGGCCAGATTCAGGGGCCCCGTATGTCAGATGCCAGATCAGTGAGCAGAGGTTCGACCGTACTCTTCTAGATAGCGGATCGTCGATCAACCTTCTTCCGGCAGCCCTTCTTGACCGCTTCGAGTTGGGCACTCTTCGACAGAGCAGGACAGTCCTTCAGTTCGCTGATCGATCTGTCAAGAGGCCGAGGGGGTTATTACGGGACGTGATCGTCACGATTCAGGGCCTGAAATTCCCCGTGGACTTCGTAGCGTTGGACATGGAGATCCCTGAGTCAGTGGCCGATACCCCCATCATCCTTGGTCGTCCGTTCTTGGCCACAGCCAAGGCGGTGACTGATCATGATAGCGGGAAGGTGTACTTTCGCGTCGAGGGCGAGAGTATACAAATAGAGACGATCGAGGACTATAGAGCTAGAGAGAGATCCCGCTCAGAGGCCAGTACCGATTCAGAGCAGCTGACAGACGCAGAGCCAGACATCCACCAGGACTGTGATTTTGTGATCACAGACGATGAGGCAGCTTGGGCAGATCCTGAAGCACAGACCATCCTCTCATATTCAGATGCAGCTGATGCCGAGATGACAGCAGAGGAGAGTCTGGAGAGCACAGCCCTGGTTCAGGATACCACAGAGGCAGCAGAGCCGATCCTTGATCGCGACACGACTTTCAGTGATGGTGGTGCTGAGGCCACCTTGCTTTACGGTGGTACTGATGCCACCGCGGTTGATACAGATCCCTCGGATTCAGAGACTGATTGGGTCGATTGTGATGATCAGATGCCAGACCTGATTCCACCTGAGCCTACAGATGAGGAGGAGGCAGATGCAGAGCAGACCAGAGACAGTGCAGTTGAGCAGCCTTCTCCCGATCCAGTTTGCGAGAGTACGCTTTCACTCTCCCAGGCAGATTTGGCAGATTTAGCAGCTTTCACTCAGTTTCTTCCACAGCCAGATTTGCCAGCACTTAGCATTCCAGAGCTGAAGCCGCTCCCTACTTCGCTGAAGTATCGATTCCTTGCGGGCGAGCCAGAGAGGTACCCAGTCATCATCTCCGCCGAGTTGACTGGAGAGCAGGAATCCCGTTTGATGGGGGTTCTTGAAAAGAACTGCAAGGCAATCGGATGGAGTGTAGCAGATCTCCATGGGATTAGTCCATCAGTGTGCTCCCACCATATCTATCTCGAGGAGGGGGCGAAGCCGTCGCGTGAGTTCCAGCGACGACTGAACCCCAACCTGAGAGAGGTCGTGATGAAGGAAATATCAAAATGGTGGAGTGCAGATTTTATTTATCCCATTTCCGACTCCAAGTGGGTCAGCCCCTTGCATGTGGTGCCCAAGAAGACGGGCATCACGACTGTGATCAGTGAGTCAGGAGAGGAGATTGCTACACGAGTACCCACCTCTTGGAGGGTCTGTGTTGACTACAGGAGACTCAACCAGGCCACCAAGAAGGACCATTTCCCCCTGCCTTTTATTGACCAGATCATTGAGAGACTGGCAGGGAAGAGCCATTATTGCTTCCTGGATGGGTACTCGGGCTACAACCAAGTGGCCATCGCTCCTGAGGATCAGGAGAAGACCACCTTTACCTGTCCCTTCGGCACATATGCTTTTCGACGCATGCCATTTGGGCTATGCAATGCCCCTACGACTTTTCAGAGGTGCATGTTGTCGATCTTCTCGGACATGGTAGGGGAGTGTTTGGAGGTCTTCATGGACGATTTTTCGGTCTACGGCGACGGATTCAATTCTTGTCTTGACTGCCTAGACCGGGTGCTCCAGCGATGTATTGAGTATCATTTGGTTTTATCTTGGGAGAAGAGTCACTTCATGGTGACTCAAGGGACGGTGCTTGGCCACATCATCTCCAACAGGGGCATGGAGGTTGATCCGGCCAAGGTTGATGTCATTAGGAAACTCACACCGCCGTCCAATCTGAGGCAGCTACGGTCATTCCTGGGGCACGTTGGATTTTATAGGAGGTTCATTCAGGATTTCAGCAGGATTGCCCGACCGTTGACTGACCTCTTGACGAAAGACACTGAGTTCCTTATCGATGACAGGTGTCTTTCGTCGTTCACGACTCTCCAGCAGTGTGTCATTGAGGCTCCTGTCCTCCAGCCGCCCGATTGGTCTCTCCCATTCGAGATCATGACGGACGCCTCCGATTTTGCCGTAGGGGCAGTGCTGGGACAGAGGAGGGATGGAGTTCCATTTGCCATACACTATGCTAGCCGCACATTGGATTCCGCCCAGCGGAATTACACGGTCACAGAGAAGGAGATGCTAGCCGTAGTCTTTGCCCTAGATAAGTTCAGATCGTATATCATTGGATCTAGAGTGACCTTGTTTACAGATCACACCGCCATCAGGTACCTCATGGCAAAGAAGGATGCCAAGGCCAGACTGACTAGATGGATCCTTCTACTCCAGGAGTTCGATATTGAGATTAAGGATAAGCCTGGAGTCAAGAATGTGGTGGCGGATCATCTCTCCTGACTAGAGCAGCCTGAGGATTCTGAGCAGATTGACCCTATTAGAGATACCTTCCCAGATGAGGCGATCCTTGCTATCGCCTCACTCCCATGGTATGCCGATATTGTGAACTTTCTCGTTGCTGGGAAAGTCCCACAAGATTGGCCCCGACAGAGGCTTGAGACCTTCCTCGCGAAGGCCAAGTCTTACCATTGGGAGGATCCCATCCTTTACCACGAAGGAGGGGATAGCGTCTGGCGTCGGTGTATTCCTCAGGAGGAACACCATAGCGTCCTCACTTACTGCCACAAGCTTGAGGCAGGAGGACATCATTCTGGGAGGAGAACGGCACAGAAGGTGCTCCAATCCGGCTTGTGGTGGCCTACCCTCTTCAAGGACTCTGATGAGTTCGTGAAGAGGTGTACTGACTGTCAGAGGATGGGCACTTGTGGACAGCGTGATATGATGCCGATGCAGCCCATTCACTTCTGTGAGGTTTTTGATGCATGGGGCATCGATTTCATGGGTCCATTCCCTAAGAGTCAGGGATTTGAGTACATTCTGTTGGCCGTTGATTATGTGAGTCGTTGGGTGGAGGCTATCCCCGCCCGAGCCGCTGATGCGAGGACCGTTTGCAGATTTTTGAGGAAGCACATCATCACGCGGTTCGGGGTTCCACGAGTTCTGATTTCTGATGGGGGATCTCACTTCATCAACGACCAGGTGAAGGCACTTGCTAGCGAGTTCGGCATAGACCATCGTGTTGCTACACCTTACCATCCACAGACGAATGGTCTAGCCGAAGTGTCGAATAGGGAGATCAAGACTATTCTGCAGAAAGTCGTCCGCCCTGACCGAAAGGATTGGTCACAGCTTTTGGACTCGGTCTTGTGGGCATATAGGACGTCTTTCAAGACACCTTTGGGCACATCTCCCTTTCGCCTCGTATATGGCAAGCCATGCCATTTACCTGTTGAGCTGAGGCACAAGTCACTTTGGGCAGTTACAGATATTTTGATGGATCCAGATGGTATGGGAGACCAGAGGAGGGCAGAGCTAGCTGCCCTGGAGGAGCTTAGAGATGAAGCTTTCTCAAGCAGCCTACATTATAAGGAGAAAGTCAAGGAGTGGCATGATTCTCATATCAGCCACAAGCATTTTGAGATTGGACAGAGAGTATGGCTGTTTGATGCGAGGCTACGCCTATTTCCAGGGAAGCTACAGAGCAAATGGAAGGGACCTTATCTGGTTAGAAAGGTACACGACAACGGTAGCATCGACATATCTGAGTTGTCTTCTGAGAGTACCTTTCGAGTGAACGACCAACGGCTCAAACCATTTCTAGATCATGAGTCGCGGGTCGTTGATCTTTCCCCTATTCATTTTGCGTGAGATGTGGTCTTTGACTCACATCTAATGCATCTCACGCCTGAGTTTCACTGATCTTCCGCCTTGTATAGATCCAGATGTCCATATCACCACATTCTTTAGTCCCACATCCCTTCCTTCATCTTGTGAGTATGCTATACTTAGGGTGCACTTTACCTTAAGTGTAGGGGGGATGTGAGGCCTTTCGGGTATTTCTTTTGTTTCTGTCTACCCCCGTTTTTTGCTGCCTATACTTAGGGATATTTCACCCTAAGCATAGGGGGTAGATTCTGTACATTGTGCACTCAGGTTTTCCCTTAGTATACAGCCTGCTATACTTAGGATTATTTGATCCTAAGTATAGGGGGAAGACCTGAGTCCCTCTTGACTTTTCATTTCCCTTTTGTATAGCCTTTCACATTCCTATACCTAGCACGAGTTATGTCTTCTTCATCGCTCTTGACTCTGAGGACATCGTTCGAGCTAAGTATAGGGGGGTGTGTATATATTTCATATATACTTTAGCCATAACTCGTACTTTGTGTGAGTGTGTTAATAAATAAAATGGCTAAAAACCACAAAAATTAAAAATTTTCATGTACATAATCTTCTTTTATTTGCACATACATAGCTAGTGTACAAACTATTTTTGTAAAAATGATTTCAAAAATCTTTTATGTAAAGCTTGTGTAAATATTTTTGTATCAAAATTATGTATATAGTATAAAATTTTTCCAAAATGTTTTGAAAACCAAAAGTTTGCAAAAATCTTGTGTAAATGTGTGTAAATATCTTTTTGCAAAACTTGCACTTCATGCATCATCCATTCATGATTTCAAAACATTTTTCAAAAATTTTGCATGATTGAAAAATTTGTGTAAATAAGCATCTTTTTGTACATATGTATATAGTTTTTATGGATGATAGTTGACATTTAAACTAGCCTGGAATCAAATTGAGAAATGGAGCTTGATTAAGATCTTAATCCACCTAATTTCTAAGAGGAATCTTATAGGGCTTAGGTTTAAGGCTTTTCAGGTCCATGGTGACTTAATTCTTTGAGTTCACTAGGCTATGATCACATGTCATCTCAATGAGCCTAAGTAGAGCACTTAACAACAACACATGACTCATATAGATTATGGCTTTACTTGGACACCAGCACTATGCACCGAGCTCTCTACGGATGAGGTGGTGAGGAGGCGGTCTTCCTTGACTTGGGGTAGCATATGAGGGTAGTACTTCTAGGTGGAACCTCTCTTCTTCTTTTAGTGAAGGAAGTGCGTCTCAACTTGGTCTGGTTGCCATGAGGTCTAACAACGGGAGTTGTGGGTTGCAATAAAGCTTCAAAAGAGGGATAGTCTACTGGCTCAAGAGGAAAAACTCCTTGTATATATGCTGCACATGTATATGTTGTACAGATGCACTAGAAAAAAATGTGCAAAAAGAAAAGAACTCCAAAAAAGTGGTGGGTCTGAGAGAAAATGATAATCCCACCGGAGTATGTATATAAGTGCAATAAGCAAAGCTTGGTTTCATGATCCACCTGTTGTAGCTTGCAGCAGGGAGACTTGGCTACACTGGTCAAGCTCCCAAGGGTACTTGGCTACACTGGCCTTGACCCATTCTCTTCTTCCCCCCTCTTCTTGAGCCGGTTTTACTTGAACTTAGAAGGGAATACCCCGCTCCTCGAGGAGAGAGTGGCCAGATTGAGGTCATAGAGTTACCTTGTTGGGGAGGGTTGTCAAGTTGCCATCTCTGAGGTGGAGAGCTTAGACTTCACATTCACAGGACAAGAAAAGATTCATGGTCTTCAGGGTTTGTGATTGATGACTTGTTCTGATCTGGAGCATTGAGGAGTCTTGGTTATAGATTAGTGGAACTTAGAGGCTGTTAGGTTTTAAGCTTAAGTCTAAATAAGGTTCCGACACATTAATAATCCAAAGATCTGATCGAGCTCCATACCCCAATTTAATGAAGGCAAGCTTAATAATCAACCTTGATCCATGTACATCCTCTTTTTCTTTTTCTTTCTTTCTTTTTCACTTCATTTTCAAATAAGTTTTTGCTAAGGGACTAGCAAAGTTAAGTATAGGGGGGTGATGAATACCCATTCATCACTCTTTATTCTTATATTTTAGCTACAAAAACCTTTGCAAATACATGTAGATATGTGTAAATAGGAATAATTAGCAAAAGCATGCATTGTGTAAAAACCTATAATTAGCATGTTTTTGTGCAAAAATAAAAGAATAAAGATTAAAAAGAAAAAGAGGGAAATATTTAGAATAAATATTGAGCAACCTAACCCAAGGGAGGGCTCAGCATGGGCCTGACCGCATAAAAGCCAAGTAGAGGGAGATAGGGGCTCATGTGTATATATTTATGTAAATAAAATAAAAATGTTTTCCTCACCCAAAAATATGCTTGTAAATACTTGTATATATTTATAAAAGATAAAAACAAAATAAAAAGTTAAAAATCAAAAAGATTAAAAAGACCCCTTCATCATGTACATATATCACATCTATGTATTTATTTAACCTTGTAAATAAATAAAGTTATTTTCCAAACTTTTTGTAAATATTCTTTGCTATATATTGTAAATAAATAAAATAAAAAGAATCAAAACCAAAACAAAATAAAAATAGAAAAATTAAAAATACAAAATACATTGTACATATACCTTGTATATAGTTGTACATAACTATTTACTTTACCTATGTATATAAACCATAAAAATAAAATAAAAACACCCTTTTATTCCTTATTTTATACTTTAAATAAATAAAATATAAAATAGAATAAAATTATACAAAAATAATAATTAAAAATCAAAAATCAAAAGCCTACATATTGTATATATACCTATATATAGCTATATAATGTAAGTACCTTATTTTTATTTCCAAAAATTAATTAAAAATCACCAAAAAAATAGAAAAAAATAAAATAAAAATAGTTTGTGTTTTGAGTTTTTACAAAATCGGGCCATAACTACCTTAATTTTGAGCTTTAAAATCCTGCCACGTGGCCTGACCCCATTGGGTCCTGGGGATGTTGACCGCCCGGTCAACTGGCCCCCCCAGGACCACTTCTCACGGACTCGAGCATCGGACCCATCTTCTCGGATTTATACCCGCTCGACCCGATCACCAATCCACCAAGCCCTGGGTCCGAATCATTCCCCTTGCATCCGGCATCCTCGCCGGAACCGCTCCCTCGGGATCCGCGCGCTCCTGAGCTTGCCCGGACCCCCTCTTCTCGGACCCCTATCCATATAAAGCTGGAGCTCAGCCGCCTTCCCGCGCCATCTTTGGCCATTTACTTCATTCTCCAGTGAGCTCCAGAGAGAGAGAGAGAGAGGTGACAGCTCGCGCCTCGACCTGTTGCAGCGAGGAGAGGAGGTGAAAACCATCGATCCGGCGAGTATCACCGCCGTGCTCCGCCCTGAGTTGGAGCTCGAGCCTCGGACGTCGGCGTTCCTTGAGGCGAAGACCCAGAGCTGCGCAAGCTCGACCACAACCCATTCCTTCACCCAGGTAGACCTGTAGTTCTTTCTTTTTCTCTAATTTTCGATTAGCCCCAAATCTCGCCGTCGCCGACCATCATCGATTCCGGCTATCTCCCCCTTCCGTTCGATCATCAGAATCCCCCATCACTTTCTCCCTTCCCCCGCGCACCTTCTCCGCCCCTCCGTTCAACCCAGCTCGCACAGGAGCTGGGGTTCGAACCCCTTCGCCGTCGCATCGCCGGGGTTCGCTCGCACCACCGCACCGTCCACTTGCGCCACCGCTAACGGGGTCGAGGTAGTTTGCCCTAGACCCAGGAGCTCTTTGGTTGCGTTTTGCAGGTCAATCGAGGGCTGTCTAAGGCCCTCCCACTTGAGAACCGGAGCTTCTCCTCCACCGGAGTCGACAGAGCTCTCCGGAGCTCCGTTGATTCATCGGAGATGTCCCACAGACGCGGGAGGCTAAGGCGAAGCTTCCTCGATCATCAGAAGCCCCCGCGGAGGCTCGGAGCGCGCGTACTGGGCCGGTGAAGTTTGTCGGCCTCTTGTTTTTCGAGGACCTCCAGCAGCCGTTAGATTGCCCTCCCGCTCCAGTTTTGATCGCCACCGTCCGCTTCAGGAGCCACCAGCAGCGTTAGATCCATCTGAGGAGCGATCTGGACCATCGATGCCCGAGCTTTAGCCACAGTACCTCTCCGCCGTTCGATCTCCCACGTGGCGACGCCTGGACCGATCGATCAACCCGAGGGACATCAGCGTTGGGCGCCACCCATTTCCAGCCGTTCATCAGCATACGTGGCGCCCATCCGACGGCCAACTTAATAAAGGGTAATTTATCCCTTAGGCCCTTAGCTTTAGTCTTGTTTTGTTTCAGTCCTGTAAATATTTTTCGTATTTTATTTACGTTGGTACATTTGCACTTTGGACCCTGTCTTGTTTTCTTATTGCATGTATGCCCCTGTGTGTAGTATGTCACGTGCTTCGACACGTGTTCTTTTGGTGTATTTGCAGTAGATGCCCTTGTAGTTCTGGAGGTTATGAAATGAATGAAACTTTTTGATTAATTGCATTTATACCCCTGTGCGTGGTTGTTTTACGCATGTGCGTTTATTTTTGGGTAAATTGCAACTAAGGCCCCTGGACTTTTGGTACGTGTTACCAATTGGTCCTTGGGACTTATTTTTATTACATATAGGTCCCTGAGTGCCCCAGGCACGCGCTTGGCGCGTGTTTTGCTGGATATTTTGCACCGGGACCCCCAGAACTTTGGGTATTTGCATTCCAGTCCCTATGCACAGTACCCTCTTGTCATTTTTGAATAAAATATCAAATCACCTCCAAATTCGACGAACATTTGACACATGGCTCCTGCCATGGTGTAGGATTTTTGTGAAATTTTGAGGACATTTTTTATTTCGTTTGTTATTTTTAAATATTCAAAAACTATCATTTTTGTTACTGTCTAGATTGAAAATTCCCAAAAAAATATAAAAACACCTCTAAAAATTCTACAAAAATTAGGTACTGTTTATTTTAGTTTGTGTTATTTTCTAGCCAATTTTGGCTATTTTTCATTGCTTAAAAACCTTAAAAACTTAAAAACCCCAAAAAACCCATAAAAATTCTAATAAATACATTAAAAATCCAAAAACAATAAATCGGGTACCTAAATTTTCCTTATTTCATCTATTTTATAGGAAAATTACCTCCAGGCCTTTTTGAGATCCTTAGGTATTTTATCTAGGGACTTTAGGCTTGGCTGGACAGTACCCCTTGTTTTCGTTACTGTTTGATTTTTAGAAATTAAAATAAATATCAGAAAAATTCCAAAAATTCACCAAAAACATAAAATATTATAAAACACATAAAAATATTTTTTTTAAGTTTTGGTTGATTTTTGATGCATTGAACAAATTGTTGAAGTGTGCTTGTTTTTTTTGTTTTTCTTATTTTCTTTATATACTAAAAATCCAAAAAAAATATAAAAATAATTAAAAACCACTAAAAAAATATTTTGTCTTTTATTTTAGTTATTTTTACTACTTCGTAGGCCTTCGGCCAATCTGTGCTCCTTGAGTTCGACCCTGGGGGCTATACCAGGTTAAACACATAGCAGGACCGCTTCCTTGCTTTGATTGATTTTATTTTTCGCGAGTGGTTCGATTTTTCTTGATAGACACATCCGAGTGATTGAGGTCGCAACGACCATCGATTCAGTACCTTTACCTTAGTCTCTCGGGATTTTTGTGTCATCAGTGATTGATATAGTCTTAGATGAAAGTATTTATACCATGTATTGTAGGCTAATTTAGTCTATACTTAACTTATTTTAAAAAGAAAGTTTCCATTGCGATAATGTTAGCTAGGCATTTCGTGGCCATGAGGTTTATTTTTTCGTAATTGGTGAAAAAGAGCCACATTTGTGTCACTTGGTAAGTCAATATCGAAGTAGGTAAGAATGAGTATCGTCTAGTAAGGATGTGCATTTAGCAGTAAAATGATGCACCTCAATTTAACACTTGAAACTACCAGAAAAGAGCGGCTTATTGCCTTTAACAACTTCCTCTCTCTTGGATCTTCATCGACGATCTGGATAAGCACGTCATGTCATTTCGCTCACAACAGGAGATCCAATATCCAAAATATTAGTTGAGTGAATTTTGAGCTTAAATAGAACTAACCTAACACCTCAAAGAATAATTGCTAAGACTGGTTCTCCTTATAATATTACAAGTTCAGATCATACATGGATGTTACATATGATAAGAGTCTCCCAAGAGGATCTATGTATTCTTGTGGAGGTGAATGCCTTAGATCCCAAGTTAGAAGTATTTTTCGTGATTCGAAGGAGGAAAGATGACCATGATGATATAGCTTTATCATTACATGTTTCTAATAAAAATCCATTCACTCTTCTCTAATTTCTTGTCACAAAATGTTGTTCAACAAAGAATCTTTTCCCTTCCCATTCTTCACCCGATGAAACTAGGACTTCATGGCTTCTTAATAATTGTTTTATCCAAATCGTATTAAAACCTCATGATTACTTGATGATTTTGATCCACTCAAGAAGATGTGATTTTGGGGGAAAAAACTTAAACTGCATGGGGGCGATGTAATGGAGGAGTTGTACCATTTTGTTGGTCAAAGTGGTTAGGAACCCCACTGAGCAAATCAATCCAACTTCACATCATCAGTGGGAGAAAGAATCCAAATGCATCACGTGAAGGCTTTCAATGGTGGTCATTCAAACCCTAGCTCAATGCTTTTGTTGTTGTTTGTACTCTCCTCACTCCCTTCCAAACTCTCAATCTCTCTCTCCCTCTTTCCCTTTCCCCTTCCCCTTCCTCTTCTTCATGGTAAGGTCAACTGGTCAAGATTGCTTTCTCTATGCCATCTATTGCTTCATCAGCTATGCCACCCTTTAAAAGAGAAAGAAAGACATGGAGGACAATGCTATTTTCAAAAGGCGCTAGGAATTTGTGTGCTTGGGATCACAAGGATGTTCAGCCTCGTGATCTCTGATCGTTGAGCTGAGCGATAAGGAAAAAGTTGTCATAGAGTATGTGTCAGTTGAGTTGGGAAACAAATCCTAGCTAATATCCACTACAACAAAACGGGGATATAGTGACGGTTTTCTTTAAAAATATGTCAATAAATCAATCATTGTTAAATATATAATGACGATATTATTCGTTGTTAAATAATTTTCTATACTTTAAATTAGCCAGGATGTCATATCTGTCGCTATATCATTAGAGATGGTCTATGCAGCAGCGCTTATTCATTGCTATTTTTCAAAATTTTAGCTAATCATCGCTAGTTTTTTTAGTTCAAACTTTATCGATGGTTATTCTAAATTTTGAAAAATAACAACGGATAAGTGTTGCTATATATAATGTCGCTAATAATATAGTGACGAAAATGATATTCATCGTTAATCCCAAATGCAAAAAATAATTTTACAATGAATAATATCATCACTATATATTTAACAATGGCTGATTTAGTAACATACTTTGAAAAAAAAACGTCAGGATAGTCCAATTTTTTTGTAGTGATCATAGTTAATAAGCCTATGATATGGTCTTGAGAGTCCTAACCTGGATTTAGCTTGTAAAGATAACTCCATCATGAAACTCATATTTAAGCATGTGCCTTGATTAGAATGAATTTGGCTGTGGATAATTAAAGTTAAGTATATGGAAACATTCATCTTTTCAAACTATAGAATATTGGCCGCATTCCATCCCCCTCTACCATCACATGTGTGCTTTAGTATCTCTTATCAATTATTCTACTTTTCAAATTTAATCTACAAAGTATATTATTGCTAGTAATCACTTAGACGTGTTTGAGAAAGTGTGATTGATGTGTTAACAATGAAAATTTTAACGATTGTTATTTTAAATGTTAAAAGTATTTGTAATGAATTATCATTTTTATATATTTAATATTGAATTACAACAAGAGACTGAGATACTTTATGGTAAAGATTTGTTTCTTATACATTGAAATTAGCTGCCATATTCGTTGTTAATATCATTAGCGTGGTCTATGTAGCAACACTTATCCGTTACTATTTTTCAAAAATTTAGCTAATCGTTGTTAAGTTTTGAATTAAAAAATAATGGCAGTTAGCTAAAATTTTGAAAAATCGCAACGGATAAATGTTGTTATATATGTCCTCGCTAATGATATAATAACCTATATGGCATTTGTCCTTCTCGGTTGGGAAAGCTTACAAGCAAGGACGGATTTAAGGGGGGGCAAGGAGGGGCAAGTGCTCCCCCTAAATTTTGGGATTATAATATATATATATAGGTTAATGGGGCTGCCCCCTGGGGGTAGCCAACATGGCTGCCCCCGCGCCATTTTCGACGCTTTTTTTATTTTTTTTCAAAAAATGTCACCATGTATATTCATCCCTATATCCCTCCTACATGCCATTCGAATTTCGTCGGAAACAGAGACTCCTACGGCCTCCATCCAGACAGTCATTTTATAACGGTAACAAAATTTTTTAAATCGACACCATCTCGATGGAGGCCGTAGGAGTCTCTGTTTCTGACGAAATTCGAATGGCATGTAGTAGGGATATAGGGATGAATTTACATGGTTTTATTTTTCAAAAAAATAAAAAAAAACGTCGGAAATAGGGGGCGGGGCAGCCATGTTGCCTGGGGGCAGCCCCATTAAATCCATATATATATATATATATATATATATATAGAGGGCCCTTCCAATGAGGTGCACCTTTCCTGGGTGCTAGGAAAGCCACTCATAAGGACCGTATGATGAAGATCAAATGGACGAGATTAAAACCACTAACGAAAAGCTAAGAGTGGTATTCGAAATAACTAATTACCTAAGTTTTAGGAGGAGATTGAGCGCTTAACAAAAGAAGGAAATATTTTAAAATTATTCGAAAATTCAAAAATTTTCTATGATTACTTCAAATTAGTATTAAAAAACTTTCCTATAATAAATTTTAAACTTATCGAAAAACATTCCTATAATATTTTAAAACATTCAATGTCGGTGTGTTACCTAAAATTACTGTCAGTTACAATATTAAATAGTACAATACAATACGGTGCAAAGGAATACAAAATAAATGATGACATTCGTAAAAAATTGTTTTCTGTAACACAATTGATATCATTATAATGACAAATCTCTTTAGAATATAATATATTTTATTGTACGACACAATATCTTAAAAATTAAAATATATAACATGTTGGAACAAATGAGTCAATCTAGAATATAGCATACATATTTGAAACTGAAGTTGTCGGTTTACGTATATTACATTACTATGATTTATAATTTAATAGCACACAATACAATAAAATGCATAATAATACAAAAGAAAGCCACGTCATTTTGAAATTTTTACCATCTATATCGAAATGTTTAAAATTTATATGAAATATAACTCTTTGACTTACTATATTATACATTATAACACAATATGGTCGCACTAATTTTTTAAGTTGTACAGCCATATCGAAAGGGAAAATTTCATTTGAGAGAACATTACACTATAAGTCAAAATTTACCTTAAACGTAAAATGTTAATATGTAGGTGTTTCTTTATATTACTAATATTTACAAAAATAAGGACTACAATACCAAAAAATAATATGGAATACAATATTAACTCTTCCATATTTTCAATAATTGTGGATTGGATTACGTTGTCTAGCAGACAAATGATATATATCGTCGTAATCTACTATACTTTGCAGTATAAAAAAATACATAGAAAACGTATCTATTGGATCAAATGTTGGTAATATAGTAAAACATCGAAAATAACATGCTTTTTGGGAAATGCTATTGTCGGTATGTTTATATTAAATAGGTCAAATTTACTAAAGATTAACATACAATACAATAAAATGCAAAAGAATACAAAAAACTTGCTGTTTTTAAGATATTGTTGCAATTTATAATGCAATAGTAATCATTTAAATGAAATATGTCTCTCATATTTACAATATGTCAACGTAAAGCACTATATATGCATACCAGAACTGAAATTTTTTCTACCAGTAGCAAAAAGAAATATTTCTAAAAAATTACTTAACACTGTAAATAAAAATATAACTAAAGATTGAAACATCAACTAATACGAGCGTTATTTTTTCTATAATTATCGTAGATTTACAATTTAAAATATTAAAATACAATATATATCTTAAAATTTTTTATTAATGCTCAACTAACATGTATATTATATCACTATAATACAATACATACCTATAAAATAATATATTAATCAATTAGATAAATGTTTTAACGTAACAAATAATATACCCAATTAACTGATAAAAGTGTGGATCTTCAAATATTAGATGATGAATAATTCTATATAATAGATGGTGGGCTTGATAAAGAATTGTATATTGGTTATAGATTTTCATTATTTAGTATATAGATTACATTATCTATTAGACAAAAAAAACACTTACCAAATATTCAATTTTGAAAAACGAGAATTCTTTGAATAGATTCAATTAGCATGACATACTACAAAATTTTTCATTCGAATTTTAAATAAATTTTTTTTAATATATCACTGTATACTGTGTATTAACAACGATGAACATAAGAATGATCATCTAATACTTTTAAAAAGATAGCATTGAAAGGATGAAAATGACGAAACAAAAAATACCTGGAACCGTTAAGAGACTGCAGACGTTGTCGAATGAACAATGGCGGAAAAAAATTTGAAATTTGACATAATATGAATATTTGGGAATAACATGTTTCTATTTTTATCTAATGTAATTAACTATTAATTATTTCTTATACAGCTTCATAAATATATTAACTTAAATAACTCTGAGTAATAAATAGGTGGACTTTAACACCGTGAATGCCGCCATCGGTTAGAAGGACACCGAAACAGAGTTCCCTCCCGCCGCGAAAGGGAAAGCAACTCAAGAACCCTAGGGTGTTTCTCATCTTCGAGCGACGACGGCAAAGGCAAGAAGACCACGATACTGAGAAGGCGACATCCAGGTCAGATATCCCTCTATCATGCTATATTGATTAGATATCCTACTATTTGGTTTCAAAAAAAAAAACTTTGTCTACGTATAAAATGAAACTGAAGAATTTAGATTTTAATACAATTTGTTTATCTTTTGTTTGCAACTGATGGAATTTTAAAAGTACGATTTATTAATTGGCGTATACAATTTACTTTGTTAAACTAGGACAGTAACAAAATCAGGTAAACAAGAAGACCTACCTATACTGATGGTCGAAAGAAAAAAAAAGTTAACAATAAGATCATTGTCTGATATATAAATATATGGTTAAACATGCATACAATAAATGTTAGTTATGCTGTGTTAATGTATAATAAATCTTAATGGAAAAAATGTAGAGATGAGCAGCAGTGAATCAGATTTCGAAGAAATTAGGAGGCCAAGAAATATGAATGAAGACTTAACAGGGAATTCTACCGATGAGGACAGACTAAATGAAGAAGCTGATTCAAATCGAACAACTTCATTGGTGATGAAAGGTATTTGAATGTATTTTAAAATAATATCATTACACATTTTCTATTAATATGATGTATTTGTTATTTATGAGTTACAGAGATGGGGAAAGGCATGAGAAAAACAATTGACAAAGAAGATGAACATATTGAAGAATGCATGACAGAGAAATATGGCAGTAAGATAAAAATTATATATCCCTTTATATATTTTTGTATTTTCTAGTTGTTACATCTGTTTTGTGTGTTATATGTAACATTAATAGAATTATATGTTTAATTCTTTAAAGGCAAGGGCTATATCCAGCACCGATGCTTTATAGAGCATTTTGTTCAATACATAGATGCACATAGACCATCACCGAAGCAACAAAGCCTTCTTAATAAGACAGCATTCTCTAAATTGATAAACATTGGAAAGGTCGATATCCAAAGGAGGAATCTTCAATGGATTGTAGAACAATATCAAGGAGGACGACAATTCAAATTTGGGAACAGGGTTCTTAACTTCACAGACGAAGACATAGGAGCAATATTGGGAATTCCAAGCACGGGATTTGCTGTGACTGTGAAAGGCAGACACCTACAGTGGAAGAGCTATATCTCAGAAGAGATATTTGATTCTGGGATGATTTTCAATCGGAAGAAATTAGTCAATATTTTGATTGATTTCTACGATAGAGATGATGATGACTCGGTAGCTCTATACGTGATTTGCTTGATATTGTTCATGTTTTCGACGTTCTTGTTCCCGGACTGTGGGTACTCTTTCCCACGAGACTTACTCCATTACGTAGAATCTTTGGAAGACACCCGTTTTTTCAACTGGTCAGATGCTGTAGCAAAGATGCTTTTGTTCAACATGGAAGATGTGAGGCATAGAATAAATCAAAGGCGGCTTGGATCGTCGAGAACAACACTTGGGTATCTAACAGGATGTGTAGCATGCCTATACGTAAGTATACATGTTTTTTTATAGTTATTAATATAGTTTGAATCTAATCAAATTTTTTTAAATTTTATACCAGGTCTGGATGTTAGAATACTGCTGCAAGGACCTTGTCGTCAACAGGGATCTACGTCCAAGAATACGGAAATGGGCAGGCTCGATTAAAGGTTTATCGAGAAGGATAGCTTCACTCACCAATGAACAGGTATGCAATAGTATATGCCTCTAAATAATACTATATATTGCATATTGTTGTAAATATTAGAAGTTTAAATTATAGAAAGTTAACTTAGTAAACTTAAACCATATCAGATTGTAGGAGGTTTAAACCCACAAAAGAATGAGATATTCAAAATAGGATCAGATGAATATGTTTTCCCGTATGAAAGGTTCATTCTATACGGGTTCTCCGTTAGAAGACCACAGATAAACCTCCGCGCCCGAATAAAAGTTCCTGAAGATGGACCTGCAAGGAGAGGGAGATACAAGAGGGGAGAATTTCAAATTGTAAAAAGTTCGGATCAAGAGACTACCATTCGTGCTGGAAAAGGGTCGGAGAAACAATGCATGTGTGACGAATTTTCAAAAGAAATTGACAGGTTGCAGAAGCTAGTCGAAGAACTGAGAGATATGCACAATGATAAGGATGCCAAAATTAAATCCTACGAGAATCAATTAAGAATGTTGGAAGAAGAGAATGATGAGCTGAAAGGCAAACTGGGGAAAGAGACACCAGCTGTAGCTAACAGAGAAATCAATGACATTATGACAATGGAAGTAGAGAAGAATATGACTGAAGCTGATGCTCAACAAAATACACCTGTAGTGGAAAACATATCTGAAATTGATCAAAAGATGGATGCAGAACAAGAAGCTGAAATCAATTTAACCAAGAAAGATTCAATTCCATGTTTTGATCTTGGTATTGGTGAGCATGAGTCCATTGTAACAGAGAAAAATAAGATAGCACCGAGGAAGAAAAGGAAGGAGAGATCGGAAGTGCATCCTAGCTCATTGACAAAGAGAGTTAAAGAGAGGAATGCAGCAAAAAGAGATGCTCGGGATACAAGAGAAATTGTTCCAAGTGAAACAGACCACGAGGTGTGTACTGTGACTTAATTCTTTATCATGCAATGATTTATAGATCTTCTTAAGAATAAATATGACATAATTATAGATATATTGATTACTTTTTTAAATCTTATGTGTAACTACATATTTCAGTATCTATGTGATCCGGCAACTGACTTTATCGGATACGAAAACATAAGCGAGGATCAAAGAAGATTGATTCAGGACTTTCTAAGAGACCCGGCGGACAAGTAAGTTAGAATTTAAGATAGAATCTTATGTTTTAAATAAATATGTAATTACATTTTAATCTTTTCTTGATGGAACCTGCAGATTTAACGCCACATACTTCACACCTCTTGGAGTCTTTTGCAAAGGAAAAGAAATACATCATTTTTATATGAAAAAATGATTGAAGATAGCGTAATCAAATAATTTTATTTCATATTTTCTTATTAAAAATAATACTGAGATGATAAATTTACTTTGAATACAGATTTTGGAGATGTTCATGGATGTTCTGCGACATAGATATTGTACCGGAGATACGATGCCTTTCCTATTCACACCTATTTACAAGATGGTTAGTCATTATAATCTCATATAGTTCTCATAATATATCATAATACTTACATCTTCATCATGCAGCAATATTTTGTAAATACGGTTGATAGAGCTACAAAGGAAGAGTTGAACCATCTGGACAGCCTTCATGAATTGGACGATGAAAGGCTGATTGGATTATCTAAGGTTTTCACAGTTATACACACAAAGAATCACTGGCATCTCCTGGTCACTGACTTCACGGCGAGGAAATTCTATGCATATAACTCAATTAGGGGATCAAAATTACACAAAAAGGATGCACAAAAATGGGTATGTGAAGTTTCAACATTGTTACATTGAAATAATCTTTTGATTATAAAGGAATTTAACATTATTTTTTTTAGCATGGCTGGATGTGCGAATGCTTTGGAATGAACTTGGTGGACGAAACAATGAATGACTGGGATATAATATATGTGGTTGACAGCCCGCAACAACCTCCTCACAGCTTGGATTACGGTGTCTACGTGATGAAGACCATGGAATACTTGTGTGAAGGAAGGGCTTTAGACTTCAGCTTTGAAGACGTTCCAAGGTTCAGGGCTGAAATAGCATGTACTCTTTTGACATGCGGACACGTTGATAATGAAGCTGGAAACTAATTGAGAGATGATGATGAAAGTTGTTTTGATGACAACAGCAAGACATATTTCGTATATGTTCAATAGTGTTGTAATTTACTTCCCTGAAACAATATTTAGTTTTTCTGTTTAGAAGTATTTCCTGGAACGATGACTTTGGTTTGTATTTATAAGTATTTCATGGAATGCTGAACAATGTTGGTTAGTTCAATTCATTTACCTTACATATATCAGCCATGTAACGTCTTTTTTTAAGTATTTTGTGCATGAATTGTATTGTGTGATGTACTTCTGATTGTAGTATGCATATAACTGAAACATTACTTAAAATTTGATATTGATTGTTTAACACATCAATGTAAAAAATTAATATTTGATAGTTATCCATTATATGTAAATCATTATACATATCAAATATACAAAACAATGAAAGCATCATAGTGGTCTTAAATATATTGATATCTGTATAATCCTCTGACTTCGAATCTTATGGATCTGTGTAACCTCATATAAATTAAGTGTATAATACAATAACTTTATTACCGTGTACAATAATGAATCTTATTATACAATATGTCCATTTATTTTACATTAACTCGGGAACATTGTTTCATTAGATAATATTTTATAAATGGAGGACAATCGTTTTTATATATTTAACATCCTTGTGTTATCATGTAAAAAAATGCTTTTGTTTAAAATGGAGTATCAAATATACAGATCAATGAATGCATTATTAGTGGTATTAAATATATTGATTTCTGTATAATCTTTTGTCTTGCAATCTTATGGATATATGGATCTGGTATGTCGAATTAACTTAATAAGAATGTAGAACTTTTAGATAATAATATATTCCTTTAAATTTGAAAATAACATCAAATAATCAGATAGCATTAAAATCTGAAGAAAATAAATCCACATAAATCACACATCACATATAAATTAACTACATATTACAATAAATATTTTGCTGCGTACAATAATGTATCGTAGTATACAATAAATTAACTTATTTTACATTAATTTATGAACGTTGTGTCGCTTAGAAAATCGTTTTCAAGTAACCTGGTAACTTACTCATTACCAACAAATAATTCGCAGAGTTATATATATTTGATAGAGGTTCCTAATTTGATAATATCTTTTCCAAAACAAACGTTGTGTCATTAGACAAACACAAAACTTTTTGTGAGATAATAATACTAAACAATACCCAATATGGGACATACAATGTCTGACTAATTCAATCATATATATTACATTCAAATGTTTCCAGAAAAACCCATCACAAGAAAACAATAATAACTACCAATCTTTTAAGTTACATCAGATCATACAATAAATATATAACAGTGAACACACTGTTATATGAAAAAATAGAAATAGAAAGTGACTTTTAACATCGTTCTATATTTTAAAATGTCTGCAACTATGACCTCTTCCAGCTTGATCAATAAGATCCTGCAAATGAAAAGCACAATACATCAGTGAATTTAACCAATTGTATAAAAACAACTGTGTATGTGATATCTGAATATGCTGTACTGGTTAAACTATGTAATAAAAAAATATTAAAGCTAAATAGAGGAACAAAATTTTATTAAGTAAGCAAAAATAGCACCTCTCATTTTAAAATGTCTGCAACTATGACCTCTGCAAGCTTGATCAATAAGATCCTGCAAATGAAAAGCACAATACATCAGTGAATTTAACCAATTGTATAAAAACAACTGTGTATGTGATATCTAAATGTGTTGTACTGGTTAATCTCTGTGGTAACAAAATATTAAAGCTAAATATAGGAATAAAATTTTATAAATTAAGCAACATTTCAGTAGAACAAATAGCACCTCTCATTTAAGTAATTTGCAATATATTTATTGTGAATCTGCCTGTCCTGAATCATCGCTGTAGAGAAAATTTTATGTTATATCAACAATAAATAAAAAATAAAGAAATAATAAACTGAATAACACTGCGTACCAGTCTGAAGTTGCTTGAACCTTGTTTGAAGGACAATTTCTAGAATCATGACCAACATTATACTTCATGCAAGCTTTGCATTGTCTGCCTCTATTCCTTTTTAATTCTTGTTGAGATATCCGGCGACTGCCCGAACCTTTGGGTCTTCCTCCCCTTCCACTACCTTTTGTTTTTGCAGTAACCGGGACAAGTACATGGTTGTTATTATCATGATTTTCCAAATGAGATTGATCCTGTGATACGTTTGATAATCTTCTTTTTGAATTTAAACTTTGAACTTCTTCGAGCAATTTCAGAAGCTTTGCTTTTACGTGAAAGAAAATATCATCATACTCTACGCTACTCTCAGCAACAATCTGAGAGCATATATCATTTAACTGTCCAGACCTTTCATGTTGGGGATTTTGGTTGTAGATTGGATAATTACCAGACCTCTTAATATTCCTGGTCCATCTGGGCATGATAAAGGAACTTGAAAGAAATGAATCTCCTCTGAACTTGATAACAGCAAGTAAATGCCTGCATGGTATTCCTTGAAATTTCATTTTTTTGCATTCACAAGATAGATAATCAGTCTGATGAATTTCAGTAACTATTCTATCTCTAACTGACTTATCGATTGATGAGACATTGTAACATGTCAATCCATCTTTAATTTCAGAAACACGAACATTTAACATCATTAACTCCTTCAACTCTTTTTGAAACTTGTAAAAAATCCTTTTCGGATAAACATCAACCATTTGTTCTTCCAATGTCCATTTGGTTCTTAACTTAGGCCTTCTAGTCTTTGAATCATGGTCCATATCATTCTCACGTTCTCTTGACCTCTGGATGGCTGTCTGGAATCTGGAAACAAACTCTAAAAGAGTGTTCTGTTTAGTAATAGAATTTTGTAAGAATGAGTTTATACTTTCACTCCTTTGAGTGCTACGCATCCCAGCAAAGAACGTGTCATTTGTATATACATCTATCCATTTTTGTCTTATTTCATACTTCTCTGCTAACCATTTATTCTCAAGCAAACCAAACTCAGAAATGGCTTCTGACCAACCAACTTCAAATTGCTCAATAGACTCACTCCGCCAAACAAGCCTGCTAAATGTTTTAAGAGCCTTGACAATTTCCTTCAATCTACCCAGTTTAAGTTTCAGCTTTGTCATAATATGCCATGTACAAAACTTGTGAACAGTGTTGGGAAATGAAATACGGATTGCAGCCCCTATTGCTGGATCTTCATCAGTGATTATAGAAATAGGATGTTTTCTAACGGCATCAAGGAATTGATTAAATAACCGAGTAAAACTTTCTGTTGTTTCTCTGTTGATAAATGCATTCCCAAAAAAAATTGAACAACCATGGTGGTTAACTCCACAGAAAGATGCAAATATTAATTTGTATTCATTGGTTCTATATGTCGTATCAAAAGAAATTGTATCTCCAAAAACCTTGTAATCTTCGATGGATACACTGTCAGCCCAGAATAAATGTGTGAGCCTATTGTCCTCATCAGTTTGATAAGAGTAAAAAAAATCAGGCGTCAACTTTTTGCAGTTATCAAAGAGATCTAACACAAGTTTTGCATCCAAACCATCACGACGTCTTCTCTCATCCCGGTTAAGGTTGTATATATCACGAACAATGCCACCAACTTTGTTGTTTGTAATGAAACCATTATCCAAAAATGCCGATTGTTTTGAGGCGGGAATATTAACATCAGTCATGGACTTGATAAGCATTTTAGCAGCCTTAGAGAACTTTCTATTGGCACGGAGATATAGACGTTTGCTGGGGGATACAAGGTTATGATTGTGCTCTTCGTTGAAACAAACCACTATCCAGTCATGATCAACAAACCTATAATTTACCGACATCATTGCCTTACAACCAGTTCGAACAACACCAACAGCTCTCTCCGATCTTTCAAACATACTTTCATCGCTGCAGTCACTGTCAACTAAGAAACCATCTCTTCTTGATGATGAAGCTCTTGATTTTCCTTCTTTCCAACATACAAAACTCTTAAACACCAGTGTCTTGTTTCTAGTTACTCTATCAACTCTATGTCTTGTGCTACTTTTGCGTACATTGAAACCTTCTTTTGTAGCATAAGCTTCATAAAAATTATATGCGTGTTCAACGGAACCAAAAACCATACCAACAGTGGGTATATGCTGATAACTAGAACAGTTTGCGATTGGGGAACTTGGATCAACTGCATTATTTTATATAAATATGAAAAACATGTTAAAATCTAATGATGTTTTTCCCAGCTATATCGAAAAAGATTGTAAAATATTATCAATACTAAATTTATGAACTATGAAGATATATTGTTTATATAATTATTAAATTTACATACTAATAATAATACCTGCAAATGAAGCATCAGTTTCTAGGCACTCTGTATATGTGATTTTTGCTCCAGAATCCTAATATGAAAATAACACAATTATAAATTTACTTTAAAAAACAAAAAGTAAAATATTAAGTGGTATCTCATTACCCCAATATTTGGAAGACATTCTTGTGGAAAATCTCCGGAACGTATGGGACCCGGTAGAGTTCCTGTTAATATACAAAGAAGGTGAAATTGCGTAAACTAAACAAAGCAATATTAATATAAAGCAAAAAAATGTACATTTCAGATAAATATTTTACAATAGAATATGATATTATTTGTAGTGTAATATATTTAGAATATATTGTATGCGAAAGTTGTCCTGTTAAGAGAAAAAAATGGGAAATTGTGTAAAATATACTATGAAATATTACCCCCAATAAATGAAATTTAAAATAAATATAAATATTGTATAATGGATTATGAAATTAATTCCAGTGAAATATATTTGTAATATATGTCACACAAAATTGGTCCTGACAAAATACAACGAACGAAAAATTGTGTAAATTATATTAGGAAATAATAGAAACTGGTAAGTAAATGTAAAATACAATCAAATATTGTACAATGAATCATGTAATTGTCTATATTATACAGAATTCATATATTGTAAATTATATTATTAAATAGTAAGAAAAGGTAAGATAATGTAAAATACAATCAAATAATGTAAAATGAATCATGTAATTGTATATATTATACAGAATTCATATATTGTAAATTATATTAGTAAATAGTAAGAAAAGGTAAGATAATATAAAATACAATCAAATAATGTAATATGAATCATGTAATTATCTATATTATACAGAATGCATATATCGGACAATATGAAGGATGATAATATAGTATAGACATGTATTTGTATAATAATAACAACACCTGTGGAGCGAGAACCTATATCAGAATTGGCATGACCTGTATCTTCAATGCAATTTTCCTGTTACAAAAAAGTACTATATACATCAAATCGAAATATTTTTTGAAGAACAACAAACAAAATAATGTATTAACCTGTAATCTTTCTTCGTAAAAGTTAGACATAAACTCCGATGCAGAATCATCGCTTGATGAAGAATAGGAATCGTCCATGGTGAAGATCGAATGCGGATGCAAAAGAAAAATCCTGGTGAAGATCGAATGCGGATGCAAAAGAAAATTCCTTAGATAAAAATGAATTAAAATTAGTACACAACCAATTACCGTCATTTAAGGGATAATTAATTAAAATAATTGCCGGAATAGGAAGTATAATAGTAATTGAAAAAAGAGCGAATTGATTGAGTCATAACGCCTCTAATTTACTATATATAGAAAACCGGGAGTGGTATATTGGGATGGTTTCACATGGATTCGCCGGTGTTTTTATAGTGAGATGATGGCCGTAGATGCAAATCAGACGGACCATATGCGTGGCTTTCCATATAGCAAGGAAAGGTGCACCTCATCTGAAATATTTCCTATATATATATATATATATATATATATATATATATATGTGTGTGTGTGTAATTTTTTCCTATGGATTTTTAAGGTAAAAGTAATCATAATATTTCACAATTTTAATACTTCATTTGAATTTTTTGAGGGTAAAACCCGTACATGCCCCATAATTTCTTTTGAAAAAGTTTAATAATTTTTACCAATAGATAATATGCCTCTTAAAATAAAATTCCTACCAAAAAATAATAGATTTTACCTCAAATCAACCTATATTGGATAATTTCTTCAATCGATCAACTTATAATAGATCACTACCCTAACCTTATCGGTTATCCATTTTTTTAGAATCGAACTATATAATGAATCGATCTTTCATCCAATTTCATTATCACTTATACAGATACGTGGTCTAATTCGCAATCTAAAAAAATAATTTTTAAAAAAAATCATTTATTGTCAAGTCTCGTATATTTTTAATTGGTCCTATTTAGTATCAAGTAAAGTGGTCAATTGCACATATATTCTTGACCTGCGTATTTTTCTTCATAGGCATTAATATTTCTTGTTATTGATAAAAAAAGTATAGATCTAGTATTTTATATTTTTTATTTGATACAGATTCGGAACAAGTGTAGTTTATATTGCAACTAATCAAAATCCATATACTGAATTTAAAATAATTAAAATACTTGAATATAACTTACTTTAAAAAAAGATATAAATATCATTCACAAAAAATCTCGACATTGTGGAACATATATGATACCAATCTATGTAAAATTGAATAAAAATATATAATTGATTAAAAAATAAGTTCAAAATTTACTATTGTTATATAATGAATAAGTTCAAAATTGATAAAAAAATATCATGAAAACTATAAATATAATTTGTCCATAACAATTATTGTTATATAGTGAATATGATTGTAGTGTAATTGATAGACATAATTTTTTAAATCCTTGTGCCCCCTCTTAAAAAATGTCCTGGCTCTGTCCCTGCTTACAAGGTTCTGAAAGGGGCATCGAGAACGAATCTGGCCAGCCCTGTGACGTATTGCGGAAGAATTTGGAGCTGGAGAGTGCGATGTAGGTGAAGGTGTTTATGTGGTTGTGCAGAAGAGGTAGACTTCTGACAGGTGACAGGGTGGTGAGATTCATTGCCAACGATGATTCATCATGCTCTCGATGTCAAATGGGAGTGGGAGATGCCGACCACCTATTCTTCAAGTGTAAGTCCTTTGTGGAGTCTTGGTCGATCTTTCAGGGTCGGACGGTTATGTGGGATACGATGGAGGGCTTCTGGGAATCCATTGGGGGGGACTGGAGGGGATCGGAAGAGAACGGTCTAGTTATTTGGCACTACTTTGGGCGATTTGGATTGTCAGGAATTGCGTTGTGTTCAGGGGGATCAGAATGTATGATGAGAATGTTGTGGCGCATGCTAAAGCGTTTGTTGATAGCTCTGTGATGTGAGTATCAGCGTTATAATGGTGTGGTGTGCATCCTGACACGGGCTTGTAATCAGGTCTTGAAGTTAATTAATGAAGTTTTTCGGCACACACCTATACGATAGAAGGACTTTTTTCTTTAAAAAACAGATTTAACATTTGTTGGTAATATCAAGTACAAAAATAATTTTGCAAGTACTAATGTCATCATTATATATTAAAATCAGACGATGTAATGACGGATTTTATAAAATCATCACTATAGACCCATTTTGTTGTAGTGCGCGCTTTAAAAAAATAGTCATAACAACGAGTAATTTAGTCATTTGTCTATATCTTCCAATGTTAAGCTCATAACAACAATTTTTATTCGTTTTCAATGCAACAAATATCATGCTTGTTATTGTATTGCTGGTAACGAATATTGTAACAGTGGTTATTCATTGACATCCTTGAAAAATTCATTTCTCGGCATTGCTAAACCAATAGATTAAGATTAGTGCAAATTAAAAAATATTAACAGGTACTCATCGTTATAAACGCTTAGCAGTGAATATAAATTCATTATGAATTAGGAGAAAAAATGCAACCAAAAATATTCGTTATTATAAATTCAACGTAAGATAATGTGATAATTAAAAAAATAACTGATTGCATATACCAAATTTTATTGTTGTGTCGTGTAGTATCAATAATAAAGGTATATTTGTTACATAAGATCCATGCATGGCACATCTCAGGATAGATTAGGAGTGAAGAAGTATCGAGTTAGAAACATTATATATTATAGGCTTCCTGCAAATAATAAAAATTTTGAATTTATCGACCATCAATTATTTCAGAATTTTTAAGTACTATAGACAGACATTCTGGTTAATTCTGGAACGTCTGACTTTGCATTTATTCTCAGCCGCAACTTTTTTTATGCATTGATAACGACGAATCGATTCCTTTACTTTATAGTTCAGACAAGTACGAATATTTAAATGCAAGTCCAGAAAATTTCAAGATTTTAACTGCTATGGTAATATCATTTTGTCAGTAAATGGGTATGTTTTTTCTCAAATTGTAAAAACTAGTTTTTTCACTGTTACATATCGCTGCAAAAAAAGTTTGACTTATAAGTTGATTTCCAAATAAGAGTCTTATTAAAAAGAGCTTCAACTTTCAAATTTAGGATTTGATGTCGACATAAAAAAAATCGAGAAAGCTTAGTGAGGCTTGTATCTGAGAAAAAGATAACACCGAGTGCCTCTTTGTTAATTACATTTGTAAAAAAAGAGATTCACAGTTGGGAATTGATGCATAGTTGAGGTCTTTTCTTGTAATTTACCCAAAAAATTACTTGACACAACTTTCCATTGACTATGATGCTGGAATTATCATCGCCACATTTAGACGATATTCTTTTTTATTTTTGTTACCATATGAAAATTATGTTGCGACAAGTACTCTTAAGAAATCATGTTATATCAATCATTTGTACCATCGACGGTTAAGTGGTGACAAAATTTACTTGGGATGAAAGCGTTGTGTGGATTTAATCCTTATAATAACTTTTTATTTTGGATTTCTATCAGTTGTACCCTCATGAGATATTGCAATATCAGTTATACCCCTCTTTTTTTGGAATATCAGTTTTTCCGTCGATTTCTTACCGTCGTGTCACTTGTACCCTTATATTACTTTAGTTGTCAATGAGTTGAACTTAACCATGATTTTTTTCAAACTATGGTGTAGTTAAGAGGCGTATAATTGTTCAAACACTCCCCCAACCCATCCTCCTCCTCCAGCCCCTCCTCCCTCTTCCCACCACCATCACCGACAACCAGCACCACCCCCTTCTCCTTCGTGACCCTCTCTGCCTCCCTTGTTCCACCAGCTACTGATGAATACCCATTCATCACTCTTTATTCTTTTATTTTAGCTACAAAACCTATTCAAAACACATGTATATTCCTGTAAATAATAATAATTTTCATATTGCATGCATTGTGTAAATATACATTATTAGCATGTTTTTGTGCATAAATAAAAGAATAAAGAAATAAAAGAAAAAGAGAGAGAGATTTAAAATAAATATTGAGCAATCTAATCCCAAGAGAGGGCTCAGCATGGGCCTGACCTTAAAAAGAACCCAAGTAGAGAGAGATAAGGAAGCTCATGTGTGTATATATGTACCTGTAAATAAATAAAAAAATTTTCCTCTAAATAAAAATACATTTTGTAAATATGTATATATATTTGTAAATATTAAATTAAAATAAAAATGGAAAAAACAAAAATAAAAATAAAATTCCTTCATCATTGTATATAAGCCTTTTACATAGAAACCACACACCTATTTATTTCCCCCTATAAATAAATAAATAAATATCCCATAAAAATATGTACATATTCTATATTCCATAATATAAATAAATAAAATAAAAATCACAAAAATAAAAATAAAGTAAAAAAGAATAAAAAACAAAAATCAACATTGTATATATACCATGTATATATGTATATACAAGTATTTATTTCACCCTTGTAAATAATTAATAAAAATAAAATAAAAATACTCTTTTATTCTAAATTTTATTCTATAAATAAATAAAATATAAACTTGGAATAAATTGTATAAAAATAAATAACTAAAAATCAAAAATCAAAATACATAGTGTATATACCTATATATAATAATACTATATTGTACATACATTATTTTTATTTCAAAAAAATAAATAAAAATCACTAAAAAATAATTTAAAAATAAGGAAACATTTTTCATGTTTTAACGTTTTCTAAATTCGGCCATTTACTATTTTTTATTTAATTTCCAAATAATTAATAAAAGCTAAATTCCTATTGGTCCACGGGGATTGTTGACCCCCGGTCAACTCTCCCCCGCGGACCCTCCTCTTGCGGATCTGGCGCCTGATCCGATTTCTCCACATTATAGCGCCTTGATCGACCACCAAATCCTCAAACCCCGGGTCCTAATCCTTCCCCGTAGATCCGAGATCCACGCCCGGGGGTGGATTTTAGGGGTCCGTGCATCGACGTGCGTGCCTGACTCCCTTCTAGCCGGACCCCTCACACTATTTATCTTGAGCTCCAACCGCAATTCACGCCATCTTGGCCTCGTCTTCCATTCCCAGGAGCTCCATTCTCTACCTTAGAGTGACAGCTATCGGAGAGGACAGTTGCAGCGAGGAGGGAAGGTCCCAGCCACTGATCCGGCGACGTCTCGCCGCCGTGCGCCGCCCAGAGCAGCGCCCGAGCCTCGGGCATCTGACGACCCTCGAGGCGACGACCAGAGCTCCGCAAGCTCGTCCACAGTCGATATCCTTCACCAGGTAAACCTGATTCCTTCTGGTTTCTCTCAATTTTCGATTTTACCCAAATCCACCCGTCATCATCTCTGATTGATTACTCTCGCGTCGTTCATCGTTTCATCCATACAACACGGCCATCACACCCGTGAGACCCCTTTCCACATTCTCCGCACCTTCGCTCAACTTGGCTCGCCCCAGAGCCAAGAATCGATCTCCACCGCTGCTGCCTCGCCGGAGATCATCCGCCTCGCCTCGCCCGACCACCACTCCACCCCTAACTGGGTCGAGGCAGTTTGTTCTCGACCCAGCAAGCTTCCTGTGTTGTTTTTCAGGTCGGAAGAGGCCCATCTGAGGACCTCAGCATCCAGGCACAGGAGCCCAGCTCCGCCTTCGTCGCTGGGAGCTCCTCGGAGCTTCCCGACGTCATCAGAGGAGCCCATCATCTGCGAGAGGCCGTGGCGATTCAGTTGCACCCATTTGCAGCCTCCGAGGAGGACCAGCGCAGTCGTGGTGCTCTGGCGAAGTTCGCCGAAGCCTTGTTCTGCCAGGACCTCCAGGAGCCGTCCGTTCCCCCTCGCCGCTCCAGTCTTGATCAGCACCGTCTATTTGAGGAGCAACCCATCACCGTTCGATCAGGCTGAGGGTTGATCATCACCATCAGATCCAGCGAGGAGTGCCCTTGATTCCAGAGCGTCAGATCTTCCATGTGGCACCGCCTCAGCCATCCAAGTTAATAAAGGGTAATTTACCCTTAGGCCCTTTTCTTTTTGTTTTTATTATTTAGTCATGTAAATATAGAACCTAGTTGTTTTTATTTTTGGATAATTGCACCTAGGACCTAGATGTTTATTTTATTTGCATATTAGTCCCTGTGAGTGTGGCCACGTGCTTCGACACGTGAAAACTTGGTGATTTTGCAATATATTCCCTGTAGTTCTTTCATGTTATGTTTTGAATGATTTCAAATAGGAATTACAGTTCAGTCCTTCCGTGCATGAATCACGTGTGTGGCGCGTGTTTCGTGGGATTTTTGCGCTTTTAGCCCTGAGCTTTCTTGTCGTGTTATTGATTGGCCCCTGGACTATGTTTTTATTACTTAAGGTCCCTATGCACTGTGTGTTTGATTTTTATTTAAATAAAATATCAAAATTAACCCAAACCATTGGAAAATTGGACACGTGGCTCCTGCCACGTGTAAAATTTTCACTAATTTTTGGGTACATTTTTGTTACTTTTTATTATTTTTAAAATTTCAAAAACAGCCATTTTTACCTCTGTCCAGATTAAAAATTCTTTAAAAATATTAAAACCCTTTTTACAAAAAAAATTAAGTTTTGTTTTTTTTGTGTGTTTGAATTTATGTACAAGTTTGGCTATTTTTGGATTTATAAAAAGCTTAAAAATTAAAAAAACCTTAAAAACTCATAAAAATTCAAAAAATTCATAGAAAATCCAAAAATTAATAAAACCTTTTTCTGAATTTTCTTCATTGTTTCTACTTTTCATAAAAAATACCTTCAGGCTCTTCCAAGGCCATTTTATATTTTAATTTGGTCCTCCAAGCCTGACTGGACAGTTTGCCTTTATTTCTGCCATTTTTTATTTTTAGAAAATTCTATAAAAAATTATAAAATTGTAAAAAATTCACAAAAACAGTAAAAAAACATCTAAAACATAAAAATATTTTTGTTTGAATTTTTGGACCAATTTTGGGTGTTTAAATAATTGGCTAAAGTTGCTTGTTTTTTGTGTTTTATTATTTTCCTTCATAATTAAAAATCTGAAAAATTATAAAAATATTAAAAACCACCAAAAAATATTTGTTTTATTTTCTTCTCTTTTTAGACACTTCGTAGGCCGCAAGGCCAACTCGTGCTCCCTGAGTCCGACCCTGGGTGCTACACCAGGCTAATCTCATAGCCAGGGCCACTATTTGATTTTGCTTGACTTTATATCTCTGTTTGGTGGTCTGATCCTCATTTTTCTTGTTGAGCTGAGATCTCTATCGATCCGGGTCGCAACGACCCGAGAGTGATTATTTTTATCTGATCCGGATTGATCAAATTTTGGCTCGTCAGCTACCAACAGCCCTTCACCTCCCCTCCTTTGACACAGTGCCCTAGCAACTCCACATTTGGGCGGAGCCCCTCCCTCTGCCTCCTCAGTAGCTCTGCCCTAAAACCCCTCTCCCACAGCTCTGCCCCGCCCTAAAGCTCCGACAGCAACCCCCTCAACCTCTCCATATCCCTCCTCGTCACCCCCCCCCCAACCCCCACCTCCTCTGCCCTCGTTAGGAGGCACAGGGAATCCACTACTAGAGGACATCTGGAGCTCCATCATTCATCAGCCAAGATCCCACTCACCTCCGATTAGATTAAATTAGAGCTCGAGCTTCTCTCCCTCACCATAACGAAGTTCCTCGTCCGTCTTCTTCCATGTCGAGCTTGGTCTTCAAACCTATTTTATCCTCTTTGCAGGTACCTACATGTAGCATAAGAAGGAAGAGCTCCTAAGATCAGAAATCCCGACTGTTGGGGAGCTGCAAAGGATCTTGTAGTGCCAATTTCCATTGTTTGTGCGCACTAGAAAACAACCGATTTTATCTCCTCTATTATCCTCGAGGAGCTCCAAAGCATTAGAGTGGAGGAGAAGACGACGAAGTTTGCCCATCATCTTTAGTTGCAGAGTCACTCGAATACAACAATGATCTCTCCTTCTTCGACTGACTACTGAGTTGTGGAAACACCACTTGAGTTTTCCCAAGCTCCTAAGGATGGGGCGAAGGAGGACAAGGAGGATGTTGGCGAAGGAGAAGGGGAGGAGGAGGAGGCTAGGGTGGAGGAGGAGTGGGGGAGGGGGGGTGAGACCAGGGTGGAGGAAAAGAGGAGGCTGGGACAGAGGAGGAGGATGGGGAGGGGGAGGTCGGGGAGGAAGACCTTTTAACCCTTTTTTATCTAATTTCCCTTGTGTCCCCCAAAGTTAACATCTGTCTGTGTTGAGGATGGACGGAAACTAACTCAAGGGGTACAAATGATCATTGTTGAAGAAGTCAGCGGCTGAACTGATATTCCAAAAGAGGGAGGGGTATAACCGATATTGCAATATCTCAGAGGAGCACAAACTGATAAAAATCATGTATATTTACTATTAAATATGACTAATTATGTTTACCATAAATATTCATGGAACTTCTAGACTAATGTAAGTATTTAATATATATTTTCTTAGACATATTAAAGACAGTAAGCCATTTTTTTGTGTACATAGGGATCTGGCATGTTAGTAGAGATTGGCGGAATAATCTTATCGGAGCCATGCTACTAATATTGATTAAGGCATCCATAAATAAACGGCATTCATTGAATCACCTTTCATGTTCAAACAAAAATATTCATGGATATATAAACTGCTAAAGAAATCAAAGCCATTTTGAGTGCTATGTTTCGAATATCATATTGATCAATTGTTGTGATAGTTTCGTATTAATAAAAAGAATCTAACAATTAATAACATCTTGATTTGATGTTCAAGGTTATACATTTTATAATTTAAGATTATAGTTGATGCAAAACAAAGGATCCGTTTTTAACCCTATGCTCCAATGTTCCATATTTTTAATTGATGTTAAGGTGGAAGATTTATTATGTTCATAAAAGAATAGGAGATGTGAGATGTGGATATCCTGAGGGAAGCCCAACATCTCATACGGGGATCTCGCTATCCGATCAGAAAACCAATGGAGGCAGGTCTAAGGCGGAGCATGTGCACCCCTCCCTATAAAGGTTAAGAGGAAACCTCTCTAAACAACATTCAATGTTTGGATCATTTATCTAATCATGTTTTGTCCGCAAATCCGTCCATTTAGAAAATTTGTCTTAAAAGGATATTATATAAATCCCCCTAGGATTATGTCTTCTCGACATCCTATATACTAGCATTTTCACCATCAAAGAGTAGAAGATTCGTTGTTGCCGCCAAGGAGTAGCCCAATAAAGGTTAAAGCTTGTGCATCTGTGTGTTGTGGTTGTCTTGCTTGCTTGTTCATTTGTTACGTCTGCATTTTATTTCTGTTATGTGCGACAAACTCTTGCTAAAAAATTAAAATGTCAAAAAAAATCATACTCTGCGGCAAATTTCATATGCCTTCCTTTGTGTGCCACTGATAAAGTGTTCGCCTCTCAAAATTGATTTCTCCACAGCCTTCAACTCTTTAAACTAAAACTTCCTTATCAAAATTTAAAAAAAAAATCCTCGAACGAAATAGAGGAAACTCTTGTCATTTGAAAAAAAAGACATTCTACAATATCTATGTTACCCTCTCATGGTAAAAATATCTCATGGAGGTTTGAAAATTAATCATAGATGAGATTAACAGGACATATTTGATGTCCTCCTCTCCAATCTCAAATCTCTATTTTCTACTTTTAAAAGAGCTTCTTGAGTCCCAAACACTCCATTTAAGGAAAAAATAGCATCCTAAAAAACTTTTGAAATGGCATCCTCAATTCTTCCTCTTAGATCTTGTGAGTGCGTACAATATAATGATCCAAAGATTTGATGCTCGGTAGTTAAAGAAACACTTGAACTCTTCATAGTTATTCGTGAGGCAACATATGCTTTGAAAAGGATTCTCTCAACAAAAGATTTATGTAATATTTCCTTGTAACAAATTACTCTTATAATGACAATTTTGGCGACAACATTTTAGCTACGAATTCATTAGGTGAGATGTGTGTCAAAGTTTTCATCATTGAAACAATGGCAACAAATTTTGTGCAACGATTAAATTGTCACGAGTCAAAACTCTATTATCACGAGTAGAAAATCCAATGTTGCAACTACATGTTTTTTTAGTTGTTGTTTCGATGGAATTCAGTTGTCACAAAACTTGTTATGCATGTGATAAAAAAATCGAAAGAATCTCTAACCCACACTAATAGTGGGTTTTTCCTATCCCACTCCCTTCTCATGCCACGAGGCCTACCCTCCTTTCTTCCCCTCCCATTCTCTCCCATTTCTATCCCCACCCCCTACCTCTCTCTCCGCATTCTATCTCTCTCTCTCTCTTCATATTCTCTCCCTACCCACTCACTCTCTCTCTTTATATTTTCTCTCTCCCTTCCTTTCTGTCCATCAATTCTCTCCCCACCCACTTACTCACTCTCTTTATATTCTCTCTCTCCCTTCCTTTCTCTCCATCAATTCACATTTTATGTCTCCTATTTTCTCTTTTTTAAATTTAGAAATATATTAATATTAATTAAATAAAATCAAAATCATGTATTGTTTATATCCTTTATAAATTTATTAAATATAAATTTTAAAAAATTACTCTCGAGATCATTCATATTTAACAATTTTAAGTTATAGATTACAGAATAAATTAATTTTGAATGTTATTCTTTATAATATCTTATTAATTCATGATTAGAAAGTAATTTTGAATCATTATATATGTATTACATATTGCAAATAATTTAATATTTAATACAATTTAAAAAATAATTCAATAACTATGTTTTTTTAAAATAATAATAATAATAAGGAAAAGTGACACATTTTTAAAATTTTAATAATATAGTAATGTATTTTAAAAATAATGTAAATTATAAATAAGAACAAAATTTAAAATGTATATATAAATATATTTGACATATTTTTATCGTATTTGGAATATATTAATATTAATTAAATAAAGACAAAAGCATATAATATTTATATCTTATTTTTTTAACGTTCGTAGGATTTTTTAAATCGATCCTGCCTGGATGGAGGCCGTAGAAAATTAAAATGTAATATATGTACACATATTTGACTTACTTTTCGTCATATTTGACAATTAGTAAAATATGAATCATGCTATAGCTTTTCAATTTTATAATTTAATGGCGTTGCCAGTAGGAATTTTTGTATATACCATAATTAGTCATTCGATGTCACTCAAGTATTTTATAATCTTCACACATGTAAGTTTTTTTGCATATATCCCTCTATAGGCATTTCATTATACAAAAATGATCTTCCATATTTAGATATGCTAGAATGTAATGAAACTATCAATGTTATATGTATATAGACACACACATATACAATTACTTACCAAAATATTTTATAAACAACTTTTATATATATTGATATAACAAAAAGGATATGATTTCTGGACTTTGTGTATAACTAGATATAACTTCCTTGATAAATGATTTGACGTAGGTGACCCAAATACTAATTTTATTATATATGCATTCTTATGGCATCTTCTCCACAAAAAAATTCATATTTTAATCACATCTACAACTCTATATAATTATCTGACCTTATTTTTTAGAAACAAAAATGCCAACATAATAGTAGGTTTTTAATATATATAATTGATCATTTTAAATTTCATATTACATTTGATTGTATAAGTTTACTTTTTATATTATATGTATACATTTACTCACACCATACAAGTGTATAAGAGGGTTCTTACATGATACTTTAAATTACGATAGGCTTTCTAAATGAACATTATATTAATGATCATTTTATGTGGATTTTTATCGATCAATATGTATATATCTGTATGATTTTAGAAAAAAACAACAATGCCTATTCCTTATGTTATATAGTCAAAAATAATATTTTCATACATAAAATTCTATAATCAAATGTAACTAATGAAAGAAATATATTAGTAAAAATTGTCAACCATATCCTAAATATTATATAGTCAAAAATAATATTTTCATACATAAAATATTTTCATACATAAAATTCTATAATCTAATATAGTAAATTCCAATTTTATTTATATTCATCAATTGGATGAATATTACATTTATATTTTTACATATTCTTTATCATATATTATAAATTGTTATAGTTTTTTAAAGTATATTTTGGCAAACGATGATCATAGATTGATATAATTGGGGTACAAATAGGAACGTAGATAAAACTAATATCAAATATATAATAAATAAATAAATAATGAATGGATATTTTAAATTTTTTTAACTTATACTCTACTTTATATAATCTTTTTCCTAAAAAATATATAATTTTTATAATATTCAATATATGTTAGTTGTTCGTGTGATCTATAATTGAAATAAACTGCATGCCTATAATGGAATTGAATAATTTTAATTTGTTATCAAAAGTTTTATTTAGTAATGCTAGATATACATCGTTTTTCAAAAAATATAGTTTTATGATAAATATAATTTGATCATTTTATAATCAATGATTAATAATTATTCTATGCGAGTTCATTCTTAATGTTATCAATAGGAATATTTCAAAGATGTTGTATTTACTTATCTATTATGTAAAAAATGTAATATGATATCTTCCTTAATTTCTATAATTTAAAAAAAATTACAAACAAATGTATTTTCAACCCACCGCAAAGCATGGGCAAATACACTAGTATTCTCTAAATATAAGAAGGAATTTATTTCATTGCAACAAGTGTCATCTTTGCCACGATCGATATTTGTTGTAGTGTATATTAAAAAAGTGGACCCTTGAAGATAATATCTTTTTTAGAAAAAGTAAACTTCTTACCTTAGAAGTCTCTTAGAGTTGTTTTAGATTATTGAGAAGCTAGACATTCTAATGACCTAAATAACATTTCATTTCGGGACTCTCAAAGAAGATCAACAACTTGGATAATATTAGAGAGCCTAGGACTAACCATCCACCTCCATGATGCTCTCCAAAAAACAAATAAAAAACCAAGTGGCATTGATGTCAACAAATCAATGCCCATAGGGTACGCAAATGTAAATGAAGAAGACATGAGCATTTGTGTAGTAACACATCTATAAGGATTTATTCACAACCTCCAAAGTGTTAGGTTATCATATATAATTACAATGTATAGGGATAGGAATCAAGGACTAGTGGTGGCACCAAACAAGGTTACTTGGAGAGGTTGATGGGCACCATCAAATAAGGCTAAGAATCTAATCATTTGTGGTCCTCATCACTCCCCATCCCTACTCCCCATCTTGGGGATTGATAGAACTTAGCATGGTAAGTATTTAATTAAGATAGGGTTTTTATGTGGTCATTAATGACCTTAACTTGCATTTAACATGATAGAGAGGTTCCTTATGTCATTGATATGAACCATCCCTTTCAATGGGCCATTGAATGGGATGTGCGCCCTTGTGGGGGCATATGTGTGGGACATGTGATCAATAAGCATACTTTGTGACACCCTTATACCTCCCATTGATGTGACAATGGGGCTTGTCCTCCTTTATCCATCTCAAGCAATTATGGTCAAGGTTTGGGACATTTACAAAAATATAGTGTCACCTACCCACCCAAAGAGTTGTGTATCAATCAAGGCCATGGCCCCCCATCCTTTCATAAGGTGCTTCACTTAATTACCTAATAATGGAATAGTAAACTTAACCTAGTGCCTCATGACACCAGTGATTAACATTACCTTCCGTGTTACTTCGGGGCATTTCTTATGAAATTAGTGTTGAAAAGGGCTCCTTTGCCCTTCTTATGGAACTGTCAAGGGATTGCTCATTGGCTCTTCCCTTCTCTTTCAACAAGTATTTTAGGGACAATTATTGCAGAATAGACGATGATCGTGCTTAGGTAGGTTTAGGTTTTCGATGATATCGTAAAAGCAACTCCATGTAGGGATCAATCAAGGCAATAATTTACGATATTATACCATCTCCTTTGTCTAGAACAGATCTATACATCCAAAGACTAAAGGAGGTGGAATGATCCTTTTAGACTTTCACATGCAATAGGTACAAAAAACATGATGGAATGGAGTGTATATTTAAAAATATTGCCCAAGTTTGACTTGTGATCCTTCTTTATCTAGTGTAATAACTAAAAAACCCGTGTCAAATCATGCCCTCTCTGAAGAGGAATGGCACATGGGATAGTTGTTGAAGATGCCCTTGTTTCCAAGGAGGGTGTCACTTCACACTAAGGAAGGGGAAGATAGGGTTTCATTTGGATTTTTCCTTCCTTCCCTCCATAATGAATGTTGGGTGATTCCCCTTCAATGACAGCAACATTAAGTACATTACATGATTTGGTAGCATGAATATATTGGAGAGAAAAATAGGGATGTGATAGGCCACCAACAGTAGGGCCTCTTTGCTCATGGATGATCTTTTCTCCACCATAGTAAAAATAAAAAGAAACAAAGGAACCAATTAATCTAGGGCAAGGCATAGTTAATTTTAGCAAATGAATTACCAATTAATATTAATTGTACTTATTGGAGAGACTACATATTCCTTTACTAAAAAAGATGGGGCGAAAGGGTGTGATTTGATTTCTATCACAGTAAGTAGGGAAACCAACTTTTAACTGTCAAGTACATGCATGGCACTGCGGTTTTACCCATAAGCCTTCAGAACTCGACAGAGACAGCGCATCCTACCAACTTGCCATAACCGGAAAGCAGATGAATTCCAACTACAGATTCCCGACTTTACCAGTCTTAATGTCGCTGAGATCATGCTCAATGTTGGCCACAGAAAACTGTCAGATTCCTCGATACAAGCTGGCTGCAATCAATAAAACTATATTTTTACAGGACCCAGGGAGCATCCACAGCTTCAACTTGGTGTCCTTCCTGCTACACTAACAACTCACAGATCCATTCCAAACCCCACCACCCACAAAATTTGCAATTAACAATGATTCCTACTCACAGAAGCACCAAATATCGCACTGTAAAAATCTGACGACCCGCAGGAAGTTATTACAGCAATGAAGAGGAGCAGATTGCCATGGAAAACTGCCGGGGGAATCTCCAAGGAGTGGCACCAGGGTACTTGTTCTGGTTTATATTCTTACCAAGAAGCTAGACCCAAGATGTCTGGAATAGAAAGCAAGCACACCAGTCCAAACGAACTGCAGGTGAATACTGTTCCTGGCCAGACAAGGTTGGGTAAATGAGGTGCACATGCACGTGGGCTACGAGGGAAAAATACGAAGTCATTCAGTGCAGTATAATGTGCAGGGACCTGCCCGTAAGATGTACTGAAGGCATACAGACAAAATACATGACCAAAAAATTCAGTGGAGCTCAGCAGGCCAACTGCATTGATTATACAGAGGGAAAAGAAATCTGAAGGAAGAAACGGAAAAGTAAATTTACAGCATCCAAACGTGAGATACCGTTTCACAGTGTTCAACGAGGACCAGTCAAGCACAAGGCAGATTGTCTTTGAGGAGTTGAAAATTTGTCTGCCTACCACTTACGGATAAAGGAGGTTGTCGGATTGGAACTAGATGGATCAATAAATACAAATATCATCTTCGATCCAAAGAATGGTTTGTTTCCATCCTCCTTGTAACACTTTCAATTTATGGCAATTATTCGAGTACAATAACTGAAAAAGATATGGCAAAAGATGTAAAGCTCGAGAAACTTTAAGCTCCAAAACCATATAGGAAATGGGATCAAATGAATTTCCCCAACAATAATATTGAAAAAAACTCTCCCACTCACCAGTGATAAAAAATAGGAGATTGAATGGGAGAATTTGAAAGAGACATAATAAAAATCATTGAATCAAGTAGCTGGAGACTGTATAAAATCCCATTGGCATGATGTAATGGCATAACTTAATAGACAATAAACCATGAGAATTTGTCAAACATGGCATACTAACAGTTCGATAACAGCTTGATCACAAAGTCTTATCTGTAAAAACAGTGTCATTTCAATCAAATCAGGGACAACTTGTGCGCGCAAACCAGAAACATTCTCAGAAGGCAGAGCTGGCAAGTTAATCATGTTCTGCAAATTGCCAGTAAAGAGTATGAAAGCAGCAAGTAGTGGAGCAAAAATGGTCCCAAATCCCACAGTGCTCACTTTGATCTAAGGAGCAGATAACATTTTTTCAAGAACTGAAATGCTGATTAGATGGGGGAAAGACGGGCTGCTGGCCTGTTCTAACATGCTTTTCAGACATTGACAAGGAATATAATTGTTATTCCACTATTTTGATAAGACCCATATTGATAAGCAAGTTGAGAATAAAATGTACCTAATATGTCTTTTATAACATATAGATATATGGTAAACCAGAGCATGACAGCAGATCAGGCACTTTGCCATCCAAGAGACTCCTCAAGCCTTACTGTCATCCACTTGTGGATTAAGTTGGGGGGCTGTCCACAGTTATATAAGACAGCTACTTGCTTTTGGTGCTAAACAAAGATCCACTTCCTATCCAGTTATATCCAAATCTGAATTCATTAACAGGAAAATTACAAAAATGTGAAGCAATTGCTAGGGGAGAAAAGAGAAGTGCATATTAATGGATGATACCCTCTAATGTCTATGATATTCTGCAGAAAGTTTAATGCCCAGGGATGAGATCTCTAACATTGTCACTGGGTTTTGTTTTGTATGTAGAAGAATAGGGCCTCAAGCAGAAGAAGTATTTGATGTCATAATCAAATCTTATCTATCAGCTTGTGTTTGCAAAGTTCATTATGACATCAAGAACATCCGAGGAATCCGGATGAGGAAAGCAACAAGCAATTGATCTTAAGATACAAAGGCATTGAGTTTTTACTTGGGTTCTGTGATGGAATTAGTTCATATAATTACTTGAGCCACATAATTTGAAGGGAAGAATTTAAAAAGAATCATTTGGGTGAAAAATGTGCAACATGGAATTCAGGTTGGATCTCCAATTGAGTTATTTAGTGGCATACCTAGGAGTTGTAAAAACATAGGTGGCTTATACGGTGGTTCCCGTACCCACGTGAGCATTGCTGAGGAAGGTGGCGTTAGATTATTTTAGTACGATTATTTAACACAGACACAAGCCTCGCCGAACCGGACTCAAGTGTGAGTTTGGGTCTGTGTTTTTATTACTCAGCAGTTGGCAGCCCTAGATTGCCTCCAGGCTTGACACAATCCATGAGAGCAAGATAGATATCTCATTTGGGCACAGAGAAAAGACACGGCAACATCTCTTCCATGTCTTCTTCTCATTTCCTTGTGACATGGGCAGAGGGGGTTTGAGTTTGATTATTCAGTTGGGTAGGATTAATTTAACACAGGCATACGCCACATCGGACTGTGCTCAACTGTGGGTTTGGATCGGTGTTTTCCAACCATTTTATAGAACATATTAAGGGACTAATGAATCTATCTCTTGACACCTTAACCTTACTATGAAGCAGCCCTTGATTGCCTCCAAACTTGACTCCATCCTTGTGAGCAAGATAAATATCTCATTTCAACTTTAGATAAAGACAAAGCAACATCTCTTCTAGGGATGCAAATGGACAAGGATATAACCCTATCCGATCTACCAACATATCCATTTTATATAGATTTTGATATATGTAGTGGGATGTAGATAGAACTAACCAAATGAAAAACGGAAACTAATAAGGTAAAAGAAAATTCCATATATTAAATCAACTCTCAAGCTTAGATCAACCATTAAAGCCCAAATCCTGAAAATTTTTAATCCTCGTAGAAGCAAAAACCTTCCAATACAACCACCAGGGAACTGCAGCAACCCCGAGGAGGCAGGAAAAAAATATGACTTGTTTGGAAGGAAGCATCCCAGATAAGCCATAATGCGACCTACTTTACAGGATTCAAGATGGAGGCTTAATTACAATATTGTCAATTATTAGAATCTTGTACGTGCAGTTTGAGAGCCCGCAAAGAATGTCTAGAATAAACTACTTATTAAGCTTGATCAATTGTGGACAACATATTTGATATTACATTTTTCTTAGATGTTTAGAATAGTCCTCCAAAGGAAATATTTGTTGGGTATATTTGATATTATTCCAGCCCCAACTTGGGGTGCCTGTCATTTGACACCTTTCCAGGGGTATCACTGCAATAGCTCCAGCCTTTGGGAGCCCCAAATTCCAGGGACGACAGAAGAGTCTCATTCGTTCCAACGCCCCATTCGTTCTCCACATTTTCAGCCCTATTCCAGCCGATTCCAGCCCTCCCCTCTCCCATTCCAGCAAACCGCAGCAGCAGGGGTTTTCTACGGGAAACCCATCCTCCTTCACGCACGCGAGGGAGAGACCGAGTGGGAGAGGGTGCAGCAGCTAGGAGCTCAGACGAGCAGCAGCTCGGAGCTCGATCTAGCCACGGTTTTGGACCGGTGGTGCAGCGGCAGGCCGAGTTCGAGAGGGAGCAGCCGGAGGTCGTTGGGAACGACCTCAAGAGGAGCCGACGCCGAGTTTGGGTCTCCATCCGGGAGCCCACAAGGGGAGTTACTTTGTCCTCTTTGTTTTGAGCACAATATTGGTATAGTTAGATACCTTTGGTATAGTTAGATACCTAGGGATAGTTTGTTCTTGTTGAAGAATTATCCATTGTGTGTGCTTGTACCTCAGTTTTGTGGGCAACAAAACCGGGAAGAACATTAACTCATTTGACCGTAGTGATTGGTTGCCGGTCTTGCCCCGTGGTTTTTTCCTTGCTCACATTGAGCAAGGGTTTCCACGTAAAAATCCGTGTCTCGTGTGGTTGCTTGTTGTGGTGCTTGTGGTTGCTTGTCATTGTTGCTATTGAGTTCCCGTATGGGGAACATATATTGTGTTGTGCCATCTTTGCTGCAGGACAGTTTAGGGGGATATTATCCTGGGTTGATTGTTCTGCATTATCCATTATATCCCCAACAAGTGGTATCAGAGCTCAGGCTTGAGCAATGGGCAAAGATGATGAAGGCACAATGATCAAGCTCACAAGTAGCAACTGGCAGATTTGGAAGGCCAAGATGGAAGACATATTGTATTGCAAGGACCTCCACGATCCGGTGGAGGAGGAGAGCGCCAAGCCGGAGAACATGTCCGCAGGAGAGTGGACAAAGTTGAACCGAAAGGCCATTGGTACCATTCGGAAGTGGTTTGACATGTCGGTTTTCCATCACGTTGCCGAGGAGACGAATGCCAAGGAGCTGTGGGACAAGTTGTCCGAGCTCTATGATCAGAAGACCGCAACCAACAAGACTTTCTTGATTAGAAAGCTTGTGAATTTGAAATACAAGGATGGATGCAAAGTGGCGGAGCACTTGAATGACTTCCAAAGCATAATCAACCAGTTGACATCCATGGGTTTGACACTTGATGACGAGTTGCAGGCACTTCTCTTGTTGGGTTCACTGCCAGACAGTTGGGAGACTTTAGTAGTCACCGTGAGCAACTCTGCGAAGGACAGCAAGTTGACCATGGCTATGGTCAAGGGCAGTCTTCTCAATGAGGAGATTAGACGTCGCTCTTCGGGAGAGGCATCCTCCTCTTCACATGTGTATGCAGTTGAGAGGAGAGGAAGATCCAATAGCAGAGGAGCGTCACAAGAGAGGCAGAAATCCAGGGATAAGTCCAAGGGCAGAGGAAAGTGTCACCATTGCCAGAAGCCCGGTTACTGGAAGAGAGACTGCAGGGTTTGGAAGAGAGAGCAAGCTGAAGCCAAGAAAGATCAGAAAAAGGAAGATGGGAATTTAGCTGCAGTTGTGGCAGATGAAAGTGCAGAAGAGGTGATTCTCACCATCCAGGATCAGTGCTTGCACGCAGGGAGTGATTTGGAGTGGGTCGTTGACACGGCCGCTTCCTATCATGTGACTCCACACAGGGAGTTCTTCACCACCTACACTAGGGGTGACTATGGGAGAGTCTTGATGGGTAACGAAAGTTACTCTAAGATCATTGGCATGGGCACCATCTCGATCCAGACGGATGTTGGGTGCTCAATGACTCTTCAGAATGTGAGGCATGTTCCTGATGTGCGGCTTAGCCTTATAACTGGTTCACAGCTAGATAGTGAAGGCTACCATCTGAAGTTCGGCGACAGCAGATGCAAGATTAGAAAGGGTTCTCTCATCATGGCCAGGGGCAGCTTGTGTCATACACTCTATATGACTAGAGTGAAGGTCATGGATGGCAGTTTGCATGCTAGTGAAGCAGATAACTCAGATTTGTGGCACCGTCGGCTTGGCCACATGAGCCAGAAGGGCTTGCAGCTTCTTAGCAAGAGAGAGTTGATCCCCTACCACAATGACATCACTTTGTCTCCTTGTGATGCATGTGAGGTTGGAAGAGCAGGAGTGCACCGTACAGAGCGAGATCCAAGGTGAAGAGAGACCTTCTTCAGTTGGTTCATTCTGATGTTTGTGGTCCCATAGACACAGCCTCTTTGGGAGGCAACAGGTATTTTGTCACCTTTATTGATGATGCATCTAGGAAGGTGTGGGTGTATGTTCTGAGATCGAAAGATCAAGTGTTTGATTGCTTCAAGAAGTTCCATGCCATGGTTGAGCGTGAGACAGGAAAATTGTTGAAGTGTCTACGCACAGACAATGGGGGAGAGTACACCTCCCATAGCTTTCAGGGATATTGTGCAGAGCACGGCATCAGGCATGAGAGGACAGAGCCAGGCACACCCCAGCACAATGGTCTAGCTGAAAGGATGAACAGGACCATTGTTGAGAGAGTTCGTTGTATGCTGAAGACAGCGAAGTTGCCCAAGACTTTTTGGGTTGAGGCGGTTCGCACCGCATGTTACTTAGTGAACCGATCTCCATCAGTTCCTTTGGGTTTTCAGATTCCAGAGCGTGTTTGGACAGGGAAAGACCCCTCATATGCTCATTTGAGGGTGTTTGGATGCAAGGCGTATGCATTGGTACCCAAGGAGCAGCGGAAGAAGTTGGATGACAAGACGGTGCCTTGTATTTTTCTTGGTTATGGAGATCAGGAGTTTGGATACCGTCTTTGGGATCCAAGGAAGAAGACAATCACCAGGCACAGGGATGTGATTTTCTATGAGAATCAGACGTTGGCTGAGGACACCACTGAGAGTGGTGATGGAAATGAGATCTCCATGGATGATGACAGTGATGAGGACACGGATCCCTCCCCAGTATAGGGTACAGGTGGAGAGGATGGGCAGCTAGAGCAGCATGAGCCAGATGCAGACCCCGTTGATGCAGGTCCAGGGGACCTAGGGCAGGGGGAGCTACCTCATCCAGTTGCAGACACAGCAGAGCCTCAGGTCAGGCGATCTGAGAGGACACGCCAGCCATCATCCTGCTACCCCACTTCCAGGTATGTGATGCTCACAGATGCAGGTGAGCCATACACTTTTGAGGAGACACAGGTGCACAAGGACAAGGATCATCGGCAGAATGCAATGAATGAGGAGATGTCATCTCTCAAGAAGAACAACACTTTTGACCTTGTTGAGCTTCCTAAAGGGAAGAGAGCCTTGAAGAACAAGTGGGTGTACAAGATGAAGTCAGATGACAGTGGCAAGCAGGTGAAGTACAAGGCCAGATTGGTCGTGAAAGGGTTCAACCAGAAGGAAGGAGTGGACTATGATGAGATCTTCTCCACAGTGGTGAAGATGAATTCAATGAGAGTAGTGCTAGGACTTGTTGCTAGCATGGACCTTGAGCTGGAGCAGATGGATGTGAAGACGGCGTTTCTTCACGGTGATTTGAAGGAAGAGATCTACATGGAGCAGCCACAGGGTTTTCAAGAGAGAGGGAAAGAGCATATGGTATGCAGGTTGAGGAAGAGTCTCTATGGCTTGAAGCAAGCCCCGAGACAGTGGTACTTGAAGTTTGATGCTTTCATGGGAAAGCAGGGCTTCAAGAGGACTGCAGCCGACCCATGCGTATATGTTCGTCGTCTTTCCAATGACAGGTTCATCATTCTTTTGATCTACGTGGATGACATGTTGATTATAGGTCATGATTTCAGTCTCATTGCAAAGCTCAAGAGAGAACTCTCCAAGGAGTTTGAGATGAAAAATTTGGGCAAGGCCAGTCACATCCTTGGGATGCAGATTACAAGGGACAGGAAGAAGCACATGCTGTGGTTGTCACAGGAGAGCTATGTTGAACGTGTGTTGGAGCGGTTCAACATGAAGAATGCCAAGCCTGTCAGTACGCCCTTAGCCTCTCATTTCAAGCTAACCAAAGAGTCATGTCCTACTTCTGAGGAGAAAGCAGAGATGTCCAAGATCCCATACCAGTCAGCAGTTGGGAGCCTCATGTATGCAATGGTTTGCACTAGACCCGACATAGCCCATGCAGTGGGCGTGGTGAGCAGGTTCATGTCTAACCCGGGCAAGGACCATTGGGAGGCAGTGAAGTGGATCTTGAGATACTTGAGAGGGACCTCAAGTATGTGTCTTGTTTTTGGGAGGTTAGATCCCAAACTTTGTGGCTACACTGATGCAGATATGGCAGGTGATATGGACCAGAGAAAGTCCACCTCAGGATACATTTTCACTTTTGCAAGGGGAGCCATATCATGGCAATCCAAACTACAGAAATGTGTTGCTCTCTCAACTACAGAGGCAGAATACATTGCAGCAGCAGAGGCTGGGAAAGAAGTGTTGTGGCTACAACGCTTCCTTGGTGAGTTTGGATTTGAAGACAGTGAGCCGGTTGTGTTTTGTGATAGCCAGAGCGCTATAGACTTGAGCAAGAGTACCATGCACTATGCTCGGACAAAACACATTGATGTGAGATACCATTGGCTGAGGGATGCAATTGAACAGAAGCAGCTCGTGTTGAAGAAGATCCATACATATGAGAACCCCTCAGACATGTTGACAAAGGCAGTCACTCGTGACAAGCTTCAGCTCTGTAGAGAGCTGAGCGGTGTCACCTCTTGTTGATCTCCATCACAGGACCACACCTCCCCGTTGGGGCTGGAGGGGGAGGTTGTTGGGTATATTTGATATTATTCCAGCCCCAACTTGGGGTGCCTGTCATTTGACCCCTTTCCAGGGGTATCACTGCAATAGCTCCAGCCTTTGGGAGCCCCAAATTCCAGGGACGACAGAAGAGTCCCATTCGTTCCAACGCCCCATTCGTTCTCCACATTTTCAGCCCTATTCCAGCCGATTCCAGCCCTCCCCTCTCCCATTCCAGCAAACTGCAGCAGCAGGGTTTTCTACGGGAAACCCATCCTCCTTCACGCATGCGAGGGAGAGACCGAGTGGGAGAGGGTGCAGCAGCCAAGAGCTCAGACGAGCAGCAGCTCGGAGCTCGATCTAGCCACGGTTTTGGACCGGTGGTGCAGCGGCAGGCCGAGTTCGAGAGGGAGCAGCCGGAGGTCGTTGGGAACGACCTCAAGAGGAGCCGACGCCGAGTTTGGGTCTCCATCCGGGAGCCCACAAGGGGAGTTACTTTGTCCTCTTTGTTTTGAGCACAATATTGGTATAGTTAGATACCTAGGGATAGTTTGTTCTTGTTGAAGAATTATCCATTGTGTGTGCTTGTACCTCGGTTTTGTGGGCAACAAAACCGGGAAGAACATTAACTCATTTGACCGTAGTGATTGGTTGTCGGTCTTGCCCCGTGGTTTTTTCCTTGCTCACATTGAGCAAGGGTTTCCACATAAAAATCCGTGTCTCGTGTGGTTGCTTGTTGTGGTGCTTGTGGTTGCTTGTCATTGTTGCTATTGAGTTCCCGTGTGGGGAACATATATTGTGTTGTGCCATCTTTGCTGCAGGACAGTTTAGGAGGATATTATCCTGGGTTGATTGTTCCGCATTATCCATTATATCCCCAACAATATTTTGTTAGTGAGCCATCAAATTTTGATATTTTTTATTATTGCAGCAAACCTGATAAGGAAGAAACTTGAATGAAAACTGCAAGGACATGATAATCTTAGAACTCCTGACAGAGAATGGGACAGGAGATGGGAGCAAGCCACATTATTAATTACTGTTGGATACATTTAGATCTATTCCCCCACGGTGAGTCATTAGATGCTAGTCTTTTCTGAACTAGATTAACTTCAACTGATTATTATGAATTAGATGGGAAAGAAGGAACTAAAATCTAGTAAAGGTTCGCTGCCTCCAGGAGCCTGCATCACGTGTCAGAACAGCAGGATTTCAATGAGTGGAGTTTGCAATACTCAGTTTAATCCTAAACAGTTGCTGTAAAGGCAATAAATGCAGAACTATTAAGGAGTCAACTTGATACTAGAGAATTTGCATCTCGGCTTATCCTTTTGGACCGTGGAACCCATGCCTAAACATAGTTGCAATAGCCAACCAACTAGACCGATTAATTGGTCGAATACGGTACTCAGTGAGGTGACCGAATAAAATAATTCTGGCCGACTATTCAGCCAACTAATGAAAAATAATGTTTTTTTATTATTTTGTACATTTTCTTACTTTTCTTTATCCCATTTGACCTTAACTGGATGTGATTGGGCATTCCAACAATAGATATTGCAAGGATTCATCCCACAATTGAAAATCCAGTGTTTAAAATATCCTTTTGAATAGAGTACCGTCAAATTGAGATCAAACAGATCTTGTGATGGGCTTTCCATTAACTCGGGAAAGGTGCACCTCATTGAAAGGGTCATATGTATGTATGTATGTATGTACGTATGCATGCATATATGTACATACACACACATATAAGGGAAAATGGGGTTGCCCCATGGGGGAGCTAACTTGGCTCCCCGATCTATTTTTTCCTATTTTTTTATTTTTTTAAAAAATACTTCCATGGTTTTCATAACTATATCCCCATATTGCGTCATTTAAATTTCGTACGAAATAGGGACTCCTACGGCCTCCATCTAGACCAAGTCGATTTCAACAATTCTGTGACCGTTAAAGATGGACTTTCACTTTGAATTTAAATTTCATTTAATCCTATTATTTTACCAAATTTAGCGAAAGGTAAATAGGGCCAAAGGATTACGGATTGCTATTCCTTGTTTACTTCATCTAGCCCACACATTTTTTAAACTAATTTTGGAAAAAAGTTAGATAAGGACTTCTTCTTGAGTAATAACATGGACTTCAAAATTCCTTAATTAAACATTTTTATGGAAACTATAGTTAAAGCACGTAACAGTACTTCACGGGACAATGTACCAGACTAATCTGACTCTCAAAAGAAAATGATCACGTGTATCCATTATCTTAAAACAAGCAAAACAAAATATCAAATCCTTGCTCAAATTTAAACAGGCAGAGAAGTTCCAAAGCCTTAATTAGATAGGTGTATCAGCCTAGTACGAGTAGCACTACTAAATGAAGCAGTTACGATGATTCAATTCCCAGATCTGAAAAAGAAGCTGAGGCATTGGATTCAGTTACAAATAAACATAACCATATGCAACTCTGAATCATATCTCAGTGTAACGGAACGGGTCGCGTCGACCATCGGCGGAAGCATGCGATAATTGATCGCACGACCGAACCGTTACCAAAACTAATAAATGGCATACAATGAGCATAGATAAAATATCAATTCCATAAATATGCATTCAACTAGAGTTCCATTATTACAACTCTAAACTACGAAATAAAAATTTAACTATTCTAGAAATAAAAAAAAAATATAGCAACTCGATGGTTCCTGTGGGCATATAGATATCCACTAGATCTTCACGGATAAATCGTACCACGACAGAAATCTCAATGAGTCTGAAGCACGATCTAGAAAATGCCATCAACCCCGTTCTTCATCTGAAATTGACAATCATAATTTGGATGAGCCTAATGCCCAGTATGCATCGGGGTCCATGCATGGGTATTCTAACGGTCCTTGGTCCGTAAAAAAATTATATACTTAGATTTTCATGCATACACAACATTTCGTGCCTAGATAATTCCCATGCATGTCTAAGTTCGATCCCTATCATTTTTAGTTTGGCTTCTTTCATAAACAAGGGTATACATGTAAAGTAGGTAAATTGCATAAGTAGGCATGACAACATTTATTTCTACTTGTGGGCATAATTCATAAAATACTCGGCAATTTACATACTTATAAAATATATAAGCCAATTTACGTATTAGCCCCCATGACTTTGATGGTTTAACTTTCTTAAACCAATTTTAGCATAACATGTGATGGTTCATTCTCTTATTAAACCATTCCTTGCATTTTTCATGATGGTTTTCCTTTATAAACCATTTTCTTGCACAACATTCATTTACGTATCTTTTATACGTTTTTAACCGCTGGCACTTGCGGTCCATGGCATGACATGACAGTGTAGCTACAACTGTAGAGGACTTAGCTTTTGCCTCTGTGGTTCCTTGCAACCATACGCCCCTTGCGGCGTTGCCCCTTGCGGCATAGCCCTTTGGCTCACACGACCCCTTGCGGCCGTTCATGTGACTCTTTATGAGTCTGTGCCTTAAATCTTGTTATAAACTTTATAAATTTTATTGCCTGAGTAATCACAATGGGATATTGTATGCTTATGAATACTCTATCACTGATATGTTATACCTCGCATTTCATTTAATTAATGGTATAATCACTTAATGTAAGAGTATTTTAGTTATCTGTACTAACGACATGTGCATTGATAATGTTTTTAATAGATCAAACTAATTAACACTATCAAGTTCTGCGTATCAAACAAAATTCCTCATCCATCAAAAGATTTTTAAATTTCAATGTCATACATACAAGTACAGATATAGAGTTCTCAAGATCTGTAAATTGGATTTTTTTCATATAATATGTTAGATATTGGTAGACCGAGATTTGTACAACATGAATCTGCCTTGCTTGTTATGCGTAGCAATGTTTAGATAAATGTAACAATTATATATCTTTTACTATACGAATAAATATAAGGAATATTAAAGTATATTTTTTCCAACAGATTACGTATACAGATCTCGTTCTTTTATTTTCCAAGTTACAGGAGTTAGAGAAATATACGTATATATATTTGACTAACATCATTTGTTACATTAAAATATCATATTTCTTTACAGTATCAATGAATCGGATTGTATAATAATTTCTCATGCGATTATGGTTTAAAAAAACGAGTACAGAGATAAATATAATGATTGACAAAAGCATGTTAATACGTGGCTTGGAATACGATTTCACGTGCTCGTAACACAACAAATAAAGTCTCGCGATCAACTCCATCATTAAGTAAGGTGGTGTATTATTGATCCTAAAATCCAACGCATAAATTCATGTATCATGTTTCATTTTTGATCTTTGTTTATAGAAAAATCCTAAACCAATACATACGAGATATCTATCTTGACGTGATCAATATTATACGAAAACCTAGACCGATACATACCTCAATCCAACGCTTATCTCTACCCGATACGGTCGTTGCGCCTCCTTTTGATCACGGATCCGGATCCTCCTCCTCGGATTCGACGCCGCCTTCTCCTACGATGAAGAGGGACGCCGGTGAGATATCCCCTTCCTCTCTCCAACTCTCTCTCTCTCTCTTTCTCTCAAAAAAGTGACGTGGGGATAGGGGAGCCCTTGTGGTTTTATTGTTGAGAATGAGAGGATTAAATCCATTAATTAAACCCACTAAATCCTAGATAATGTCTTTTTGAGATTTTTTTTTAAAACAGCCATGCCGTTTAAAAAAATTATCCAATGACCAGGCCGTTACAATCTACCACCCTTAAAAAAATTTCGTCCTCGAAATTTCTTAGCAGAGGGACATACCGAAAAGTTGCGGGTACTTCTCCTGCATTTCACTTTCGAGTTCCCAAGTAGCCTCCTCCTTTTGGTGATGTTGCCAAAGGACCTTGACCATCGGGACTATGCGTCGACGGAGTTGATGATCTCTGCGATCGACGATTCGTATAGGTTTCTCTTCAAAGGTCAAGTTCGGCTGAATATCAATGACCTCATGCTCGATCACATGTGAAGGATCAGGAATGTACTTCCTCAGCATAGACACATGGAATACATCATGAAGTTTCGAGTACTGCGGTGGTAATGCAATATGATATGCCACCTCTCCGATCCGCTGCAGAATCTCAAAAGGTCCTATGTATCTGGGAGTGAGCTTCCCCCTTTTGCCAAATCGTAAGACGCCCTTGGTTGGAGAGATCTTGAGGAACACATGCTCCCCAACTGCGAAATTCAACTCTCTTCTATGACGATCGGCGTAAGATTTTTGCCTACTTTGAGCTGCCAACAATCTTTTTCTGATTAATTCAACACCCTGCTTACTTGTCTGAACAAGTTCCGGTCCTAAGATGTGCTTCTCGCCAACATCACTCCAACAGGAGGGTGATCTGCAAGGTCTCCCATACAATGCTTCATAGGGTGCCATCTTGATGCTCGAATGATAACTATTATTGTAAGCGAACTCCACTAACGGAAGGTGTCTATCCCAGCTGCCCACAAAATCTAGAGCACATGCTCACAACATATCTTCTAGTGTCTGGATGGTCCTTTCTGACTGACCATCAGTCTGCGGATGAAATGAAGTGCTAAACTTCAATTGAGTGCCCATAGCATCCTGAAAACTCTTCCATAAACGAGAGGTAAATTGCGTGTCCCGATCAGACACAATTGATGCAGGAACACCATGCAAGCTGACAATTTCATTCACATATAATTCAGCTAAACTATCTGTCGACTGATCCAAGCGGATAGGTAGGAAGTGTGCCGATTTGGTTAATCGGTCAACAATCACCCATATGGTGTCATAACAGTGCTTTGTGGTCTTGGGTAGACCAGTGACAAAGTCCATCGTTATGTGCTCCCACTTCCATTCAGGTATCTCCAATGGTTGAACAGGTCCTACTGGACGCTGATGTTCAATCTTGATCTGTTGACATACCAAGCATCTAGCAACAAATTCTGCGATGTCATTCTTCATCTTTGACCACCAAAAGTTCCATTGCACATCCTTGTACATTTTCGTTGTACCTGGGTGAATAGTGTGCATCGATCTGTGTGCTTCATCCAGGATCTCCTGCCTCAACTCAGTATCACATGGAATCCATAACCTATTACGGTACCTTATGGCTCCATCCGTTCCGATGGTGAAATCAGAACCCTCCTTTTTAGATGCTTCTATATATTTAGAAAGATCATCATCTATTTTTTGTGCAGTCAAGATTTTCCCAATTATCTCTGGTTGAATCTTGAGTGCTGCAAAAGATATTTTTTTCGATTCGCTCAAGAAAGGCTTCCAATCTTCAAAATCCTTCATCATCTTCCACTGAAGTTTTAAACTAGCCAGTTTACCTTCCCATTTTCTACTTAGTGCATCTGCTACGACATTTGCTTTCCCCGGATGGTAATTTATGGCGAAGTCATAATCTTTTAGAAACTCTAGCCAACGTCGCTGCCTCAAATTAAGTTCCTTCTGAGAGAAAATATATTTGAGGCTCTTATGATCACTGAGCACCTCAAATTGTTCACCGTAAAGGTAATGCCGCCAAATTTTAAGAGTAAAGACTACCGCTGCTAACTCTAAATCATGAGTTGGGTAGTTCCTCTCTTGAGGTTTTAGCTGCCGTGAGGCATAAGCAATGACTTTCTCATTTTGCATGAGAACACACCCGAGTCCAGTGCCTGATGCATCTGTGTATACAACAAAACCTCCACTACCCGACGGTAGGGCCAAGATTGGGGCTGTAGTCAATCTCTGCTTCAATTCTTGAAAGCTCTGCTCACACTTTTCAGACCATACAAACTTCACATCCTTTCGAGTGAGCTTGGTTAATGGTAGCGATATCCTGGAGAAATTCTGAATAAATCGTCGATAATAACCAGCCAAGCCAAGAAAACTACGGATCTCAGAAACATTCTTGGGTTGTCTCCAATTCATCACAGCTTCTACCTTGGTTGGATCTACCGCAATGCCGTCCTTAGATACCACATGACCAAGGAATGCTACTCTATTCAACCAAAAATCACATTTGGAGAATTTCGCATAAAGCTGGTGTTGCCTTAGGGTTTCGAATACAATCTGTAAATGTACTCGATGCTGCTCCGGATCAGGTGAATATATCAGTATGTCATCCACAAACACGATGACAAACTTATCAAGGTATTCTCGGAATACCCTATTCATTAGCTCCATAAAAGCTGCAGGAGCATTAGTAAGACCAAATGGCATGACCAAGAATTCATAATGACCATACCTTGTCCTGAATGCTGTTTTTGATATATCCTCCTCTCTTATTTGGAGTTGATGATAACCCGTACGCAGATCAATTTTTGAGAAAACTGTTGCTCCCTGCAACTGATCGAATAAGTCATCAATGCGAGGTAACGGGTATCTATTCTTCACGGTCACTTTGTTTAGACCTCGATAATCAATGCAGAGTCTAAGAGACCCATCTTTATTTTTCACAAAAAGAACGGGTGCTCCCCACGGAGAAACACTGGGACGTAAAAATCCCTTATCCAGTTGTTCTTGTAATTGCTTCTTTAGCTCCTCAAGTTCTGCAGGTGCCATTCTATATGGAGCCTTTGAAATCGGAGCCGTTCCTGGTATCACATCAATTGAGAAATCAACCTCTCTATGAGGAGGTAGTCCAGGAAGATCGTCTGGAAAGACATCTGCAAACTCTCTGACCACATCTAAATCTTCAAGACGTGCATGTGATGATTCAGTGTTAATTATACTAGCGAGGAATGCGATGCAACCTTCTGCTAGTAGTTGGCTTGCTTGCAATGACGAGATAACCAACCTCCCACTCTTACATGTGCCCCGAATAATTATCTCCTCATGGTTTGGTCTACTCAGGACCACTTTCTTTTCTCGATAATAGACCGCTGCATAATGCTCCCATAACCAATCCATTCCCAAGATGACATCATAAGTTGTGATGGGTAATAATATCAAGTTAGCAATGAGGGTTTCTTCTTTTACCAAAACAGGTACGTCTTTTAAGTACATGCCCGTGGCAATAATATCACCCATTGGTGAAGAAACTGTAAGTGCGTAAGGAAGCTCAACAGCTTCTAAACTTAACTTTCTCGCAAAAGCATTCGAGATAAAGGAATGCGTGGCACCAGAATCAAAAAGAATATGACATAAATGGTTTTCAATTAGTAGAGTACCTTCCACTGTCGTGTTGGCACCTTCTGCATCCTCAGGAGTGATAGCAAAGACTCTTCCTGCTACCTTCTTTTTCTGCTCGAATGGCTTCTTCTGATCCTTGACATCTTTCTTGCAATCTTTCCTGAAGTGACCTTTTTCTCCGCAATTAAAGCAAGTAGTGCTTAGCATGTAGCATTCTCCTGGATGCCTCCTACCACAATGCGGGCACACTTCAAATGTGTACTTCCTGTTTGCTGGTGCATCATCAGTCTTTGTCTTCTTAGCATTCGTTGCAGTGTGACGCCTCTTGTCATTGAAGTTCGGCTTGTGAGGGCGCTTCCGAGGATTCGCTTGCTGTATCCTCCAGTATGCTGCATCGATCTCCACTGCTGCTGCAACCGCCTCAGATAAGGTCGTGGGACCTCTAGTCAGCACTTTCATGCTCAGTCCCGCATTCAAGCCTTCAACAAACTTTCTAGCTCGTTGCTTTTCGTTGGAGCAGATACCCTGGCCATACTTCTCCAATTCTTGAAATTTTGCTGCATATTCTTCGACTGTCATATTTCCCTGTCGGAGATTTATAAACTCTTGACGCTTAGCATCTTTAGCATGCTCAGGGATGTAACGCTCAGTGAAGCGCTCAACAAAGTCATCCCATTTAATGACAGGAGTCTCCGAAAAATGGATTCCCTTGCATGAAGTCCACCACTCCTTTGCATTGTCCCGCAGTCGAAATGTCCCAAAGATCACTTTCTTTTCCTCAGGACAATCAGTTGCCTCAAAAGTCAGCTCCATCTCCCTTAGCCAATGTTCGGCTTTTTCCGGCTCATGCTCACTCTTGAAAGTAGGCGGATCGTGCTGGATGAAGGTCTTTAGAGTCAGTCCACCCGAGTTGGACGCCTGACTCTTCTGTTGCTGGGTCATTAGTGTCATTAACTCCAGCATTTGCCTCTGCATACCCATAACGGCCTCTTGGCTCGTCGATGAGTCACAGTCTGCAATGGCTTCAATTGCACGTCGAGGAGCCATCTGATTCAAAAATTGACAAGGTCAATGAGTTGTGATACTAAATCTCTCTATATAAAAATCTTAGATCGCTAAGAATCGTGGATATCCTATGCCCAGAGGAACTCTATCTCTGATACCATTTGTAACGGAACGGGTCGCGTCGACCATCGGCGGAAGCATGCGATAATTGATCGCACGACCGAACCGTTACCAAAACTAATAAATGGCATACAATGAGCATAGATAAAATATCAATTCCATAAATATGCATTCAACTAGAGTTCCATTATTACAGCTCTAAACTACGAAATAAAAATTTAACTATTCTAGAAATAAAAAAAATATAGCAACTCGATGGTTCCTGTGGGCATACAGATATCCACTAGATCTTCACGGATAAATCGTACCACGACAGAAATCTCAATGAGTCTGAAGCACGATCTAGAAAATGCAATCAACCCTGTTCTTCACCTGAAATTGACAATCATAATTTGGATGAGCCTAATGCCCAGTAGGCATCGGGGTCCATGCATGGGTATTCTAACGGTCCTTGGTCCGTAAAAAAATTATATACTTAGATTTTCATGCATACACAACATTTCGTGCCTAGATAATTCCCATGCATGTCTAAGTTCGATCCCTATCATTTTTAGTTTGGCTTCTTTCATAAACAAGGGTATACATGTAAAGTAGGTAAATTGCATAAGTAGGCATGACAACATTTATTTCTACTTGTGGGCATAATTCATAAAATACTCGGCAATTTACATACTTATAAAATATATAAGCCAATTTACGTATTAGCCCCCATGACTTTGATGGTTTAACTTTCTTAAACCAATTTTAGCATAACATGTGATGGTTCATTCTCTTATTAAACCATTCCTTGTATTTTTCATGATGGTTTTCCTTTATAAACCATTTTCTTGCACAACATTCATTTACGTATCTTTTATACGTTTTTAACCGCTGGCACTTGCGGTCCATGGCATGACATGACAGTGTAGCTACAACTGTAGAGGACTTAGCTTTTGCCTCTGTGGTTCCTTGCAACCATACGCCCCTTGCGGCGTTGCCCCTTGCGGCATAGCCCTTTGGCTCACACGACCCATTGCGGCCGTTCATGTGACTCTTTATGAGTCTGTGCCTTAAATCTTGTTATAAACTTTATAAATTTTATTGCCTGAGTAATCACAATGGGATATTGTATGCTTATGAATACTCTATCACTGATATGTTATACCTCGCATTTCATTTAATTAATGGTATAATCACTTAATGTAAGAGTATTTTAGTTATCTGTACTAACGACATGTGCATTGATAATATTTTTAATAGATCAAACTAATTAACACTATCAAGTTCTGCGTATCAAACAAAATTCCTCATCCATCAAAAGATTTTTAAATTTCAATGTCATACATACAAGTACAGATATAGAGTTCTCAAGATCTGTAAATTGGATTTTTTTCATATAATATGTTAGATATTGGTAGACCGAGATTTGTACAACATGAATCTGCCTTGCATGTTATGCGTAGCATTGTTTAGATAAATGTAACAATTATATATCTTTTACTATACGAATAAATATAAGGAATATTAAAGTATATTTTTTCCAACAGATTACGTATACAGATCTCGTTCTTTTATTTTCCAAGTTACAGGAGTTAGAGAAATATACGTATATATATTTGACTAACATCATTTGTTACATTAAAATATCATATTTCTTTACAGTATCAATGAATCGGATTGTATAATAATTTCTCATGCGATTATGGTTTAAAAAAACGAGTACAGAGATAAATATAATGATTGACAAAAGCATGTTAATACGTGGCTTGGAATACGATTTCACGTGCTCGTAACACAACAAATAAAGTCTCGCGATCAACTCCATCATTAAGTAAGGTGGTGTATTATTGATCCTAAAATCCAACGCATAAATTCATGTATCATGTTTCATTTTTGATCTTTGTTTATAGAAAAATCCTAAACCAATACATACGAGATATCTATCTTGACGTGATCAATATTATACGAAAACCTAGACCGATACATACCTCAATCCAACGCTTATCTCTACCCGATACGGTCGTTGCGCCTCCTTTTGATCACGGATCCGGATCCTCCTCCTCGGATTCGACGCCGCCTTCTCCTACGATGAAGAGGGATGCCGGTGAGATATCCCCTTCCTCTCTCCAACTCTCTCTCTCTCTCTCTTTCTCTCAAAAAAGTGACGTGGGGATAGGGGAGCCCTTGTGGTTTTATTGTTGAGAATGAGAGGATTAAATCCATTAATTAAACCCACTAAATCCTAGATAATGTATTTTTGAGATTTTTTTTTAAAACAGCCATGCCGTTTAAAAAAATTATCCAATGACCAGGCCGTTACACTCAGATTTGCATGTCGTGAACTGTTTGCAGTGTGCAGTTAAAAAAAACACATCAATGTGTTATCCTGGAAGTTCACATGTGCCAGTAAAGCATATCATCATCTTCAAAAGACTGTGTGAGCATGTAAGATTGGAGATTTACCAAGACTTGTCATCGGAGTCAGGAAAACTCAATGATCAATTCATAAACCAATGATTGCCTCTCCATCCTAAAAGCTCAACTGAAAATACCAATTCGACGGCCAGGAGTAGCTAAGGTCATACAATAATGAAGCAGATATGGGTTCAATTCGAAATCTTGTTCCATAAAAAGATTTAAAATGTCAAATTTGCAAATAAAATAACCATATTGTACCATCCTTTACACCTGTCAGTGGGTTTGACTACACTTCATTTTGTAGAGAATGGAAAAGGATGACGGAATCTTTCTGTTTTCATTTTTTGTTCGGACAGATAATTGCTGCTTCTATGACAATGACAGCCATATAAAAATGTCGGATGATCGCTACTTTGAACTCAAGACTATCAAAGATATCCGATATTACCAGAAATGTTGTCCTGTTATAGACGCTCCAACCTGATCAATCCAATCAGCAGAGGATAAATATACTTGATACCGCAACTTTCAAATGCTAAATCTTATGACAAATCACTCTTTACACTCATAATTGCAAAACTCAACATAGAGTAAGCTCATCCGAACCAACAAGATGGCATCCACATTCCTCCACTCTAACAGAAATACCATCGATATCCAAGCATAATCAGACCCTTATCCAAGATCATTTTTTTCATCAATGCCACTTCCCCACAAACCCAAATGAAAAGATACCCACTTGTTACTCGTCCCTCCGATCCACCATATAATCATCTGAACACTAAGGGCCTGTTTGGTTGTAGGGTTGGACAGGGTTGGGTGGGGCAGGGGTACCCCTGTGAATAGTAAACTGTGAGGAGGAGAACCCTGTTTGGTTGGAGGGGTAACCCGGGTTGGGCCAAGCCAACCCTGTCCAACCCTCCAACCAAACATGCCATAAAAGAATCAGAAAGAAAGATGGGTCGTGAGGATAAAGCATCACTGAATCATCAAAGCATATAAAGTTTAACTTTTTTTTATCAGAAAACACCGAATCCAGAGGGAACAAAAGATTACTAGAAGAAAAACTCCAAATGAATAAAGAAAAAGGGGAAACATAGATCGATAAACCTTTGAACTGAGGCGAAGAACCCGTCGAGGCAATGCGGCGGCGCCCTCCGCCGGCCACAGCGGAGACCGAACAGAAAGGGCGGTGTGTGGGATTTAATAGGAAGGACCTCATAGAGTTTTGTGTTTGAATAAAATCCCAAAACTTTATCTCCTTTGTACAGAGTTGAATATGGTAGTATTTCATTTTTGGTGTTTGAACCTTTTAATCATTACTGCAATAAGCAGTAGAGTCACAAATACAACTATAAATAGGGTAAAATAGGGCTGCCTAATTTGTCTGTCCCACTCCATTTTTCTCATTTTTTATTTTTTGAAAATACTTCCGTGATTTGATAACTATATCTCTATATTATGTCATCTAAGCTTCGTGGGAAACAAAGACTTCTACGACCTCTATCCAGATGGGGTTGATTTCAACAATTCTATGACAGTCAAAAAGACCGTATGAGTCTCGGTTTCGCTCAAAACTTAAATGACATAATATAATGATATAGTTATGAAAATCCACAAAAGTATTTTTCAAATAATAAAAAAATAGGAAAATGGGGTGAGAGAGGCCAAGTTAACTCCTCCAAGGAACATTCCCATTTTACCCAATAAATATCATCCTATCTTTATTCATTTTAAATTATGAATATACAGAGAGAGAAATGGAGATAAAAATGTGTTATAATCTCTTTAAAACAGTTATATAATGAATGATGAATAAATACAGATAATGACCAAAATACTTTATAGACTAGCTTAAATATGTATGTATCAGATGTTAACGCTTGAAATAAATATATACAACGCATTTAATTCATAATACTATATTAAATATAGGTAAAGGATGCATGAAATTAGTAGATATAACTACAAATAAATAAATATACATCTATATGTACATGGATATTATACAAATACATATATCAGAGTATTACACGGATTTGACAAAATATCAAATGATGCATATATCTATATATGTTAGCATCCTTGTAAGCAAAGCATATGCGAGAAAAATTGATGGGAGGCAACTCTGATGACATTGATGTCTACTTCTGATTATGGCGGCAGCAACATCGATATGCTAGCATGTTTTAACATCGTTTTACTTTAATGGATATGAAAAGCGATCGGAAAAATGGATTCTTCATTCAATGTTTAAGATATCTATTTTCAGCCAAAGTTTGTTATAGCATCTTCTGTTGTGTTCAATGTGTTTGCATCTTAGCATCTCCCTTTGAGGTGCACTTTTTTAACATGCTGAAAACATTCACATGCTTTATCATATCCACTCAAAGATATTTAAGTGACAAACTGTAGCATCTCCCTTCAAGTCCATATCTACGGATTTTATTCACATAATATAATATTTAGTATACAAAGGTCTCAAAAGATTTCGGAAAATACCGAAACGTATCCTGACAAATAAAATGCTTGACACGACTTGATTTCATTGTTACTACATGTTGCCAACATATTCTGTTAAAACGATATAGATAACCTCACCAAATATTATCTGCATAGTTCAAGGCTTTGACAAGAGAAACCTAATTATTGGCTACGTCGATATTCGCGTTATTATATAGATGACATGCAACAAAGATGTGATTACAAAAAAACGATAAAGAGATATAAGTAGTCGGGTATTACTTATCAAAATCTTGGATTACAAAGTGAAAATACAGAAATTCAGATCCCAAAATGTAGGAAAATTCAACCACATCATTAATGCTCAACACAGCCACTGCATCCATGTCGATCACGTAGCTCTTAGCCGCAATGCTGGCCAGCTTCCTGGCTTGATCATCAAATGCAAAAGAATATCCAAAGTATTCTTAGTGTTTAAAAAGCAGGAAGAAGAAACCTACAGCTAAGTAATTCTAGCTGCACTGCTCAAAATCTAGCTGCAAACCATAAACTTAATCAGCCAGTAAATAGTGGCTACAAGTTGTGTAAGAAACTGACTTTTCACCTGCCAACTAAAAAGAAAGATAATATGAAATCTCACCAACCGGTTAATTTTGGAATATGCTTAACCAGATTGAACAGTCTACTGATTTTCTTAAATAAATTCAGGAGACAGAAAATGTGCTCAAAACCACATAAGCATTGAAACAGAAAAAAACTAATATTACAATCTATAGTTATTCTCCCGTAACCCTACTACCAGACTACCTCTGTCAGTATCACCGCAAAATCACCTTGTCGGGAAACAAAGAAATCCGACGCTTTCGCAGATCTGGTGCATCTCATTTTTCCAAGGCACAAAGAGGATTTACTTGTTTGGATGTAGGAAGCAAAAGATACAAAAATATAAGCCATGCCATATAATTTTTATATATCGGCTTGGTCGCCATGGTTATTGGACGCATGGCAGCACAAAACTTGCATAAATATACCATTGGACGGGTTATGGCCACTGTTGGTTTGGTTGAGCTTGTGCCTAAATGGTTCCCATGAACTTCACAAAAATCTTCCATGCAGGAGATAACAGAACTCATTCAAGGCCAGGAGAATTTGGCTCTAGAGAAGCTAGGTATACTTATAGCCTCAAATCCTCAGACATAGCTGATGGAATGCAATGAGTGGTCAGGATATCCGATGTGGCAGCCTTTGCAGTGCTTGTTTGAAGAACGACAATCTGTATGTGGAAAAGATTCAAATAAATAAAACAAAAGAGTCGGGAACTGTGGTATTATTTGGGTGTCAAGGGTAGTAAAAGAAAACAAGAGTAAGCATATCATACCTGTTGATAATCCAAGTCAAACTGTAAAAATTCATCGTCACAATTCCCCACCATTGTCGCCAAGCTTTTCAAATTCTTTACCGGTTTGCCATTGAATGCAAGGACCTGCAGAAATGAACTTGTCCAAGTAATAAAATGGCAAAAAAGAACAATATTCTGCAACGCTGAAGTTTTGTAGAACAATGGCAGGATCTCCTAAAGTTACTCCTCTTGAAACAGGTCTATCCGATAGAAACAAAGAGCCACTACGTCGCCAACATTATAAGCAGGCTCACCTGAGTGTTTACAATGTCTTCATATCCAATGTTGATATCCGCAACCAAAACCTGAAAAAATCAATGGGATCTTTACAAAAGTCTAGAGGCCAGATTAAGAGGCAGAAACCATCATCCTAATCCGAAAGACGGGTGTTTGCACACGAAAAAGGGACATGTCCAAAAAGGAGTAACGGGTGAAAATGAGAAATAATTACAAACCTGAGAAACAATTACAAGCTGCTCATCCTCAGACTCTGCCATGGAATGCAAGAGCTTATCCAACAATTTTACTGGTGCCTCGTACTCGTAGTCCTTGCCATACTGCCAGGTCAACAACACGGAGAAAATCACCATACGATTAATGAAATAAGGGCATAAGCTACTGTATAGTTGGGCGATTATGAAAGAATATGTTGTGGAGGAATTGTGGTTGACATTGGTAGATGTTCTTTTTTAAAAGTTTAATTTGTTTTTCAATCTGATCTAACTTGTCAGTTTAAACTATGGGATAGATCTGTTTGACAGCTCTGATTGATCTGCGATTGATCATATTTATGAAAAAAAGTTTTAAAATATAAATACTTAAGCAGAAATGTATAGAATATAAATTGAAAGGAGGTAACTGATGAAACAAAACACGTTCAGAAGAAATGTTTTTTAAAAAAGCGCATGTTTCAAAGGTGCTTTTTAAAATTCTTAATTTGGTTTTCAATGCGATCTAACATATTTCAGTTTGAATAATGGGACAGCTCTGTTTGGTGGCTATGTGATTGATCATATTTTATATGGGAAATACACTGTTCTTTATTTTAGGAATTCATTCTTCAAGGAGCTGAAAGGATATAAGGTAGACAGTGATGCTTGATTAAAAGGATATGAACAATGGTATGTTATTTGTGAAAAAATACATCTGAGGAAGATTGCAACAAGAAAGAATGAGAAATCCCGCCATTTTAGTATCGAGATATCAAATATAAACGTGCAATTTAATGTCTGCTACAGAATGTTAAAAACGCAGGAAAACAACGAATCACATTTGCAATATTTTCAGCAAGAAACTGGAGAAGCAGCTATACAACATGAAATATAACATCTCAGGTGGTTTAATTATGTCAAGAAGGCAAATACAATCCCCACTCCAAATTTGGGAAGTTAGATAACAAGCTTTATTAATAGGAGTAAGAAAACTGCAAAAATAGGACGAGAAATATTATGCAGCAGCAGTATGCAAATTCTTCTTCATTTGAACAAGTCCAAGTTCCAAAAGATAGATCTATATTCAGACAATGAATCCATGGAGAGATCCATTTTGGGAAGTCTATTTTCGTTTTTTTTTCATTTCGACTATTAAACTCAAAAATTAAGCCAAAAAATAAAGTTTCAAAATATCTATGGATCTATGAACAAAGAGAATCAATATTTGAAAGAGAAAAGAGTGTGTGCCCAAAAGCCTGCACCCAAAACCTTTTTATATTCACAAGGTGAAGTATCGACATTTTAAAGACAGTATCATTCTCGGGCCAGCCAACCATAAGGTTGGTGCACTAGCAAAGGCCATGCCACTGACAGTTTCCCATTACTCTCTTGGCACAAGTGAAAAAGAGAAGGTCATTATCCTCCAGATACTGAGCATAATGCTGGCACGTGCCCTCTGTTCCCTAAAAGATTCAGCCCTCCTAGTCCCAGACATCATCTGTAACCAAGGGAGAATTTTGGCCGGCAAAGGGACCTCCAACTCCAGATCTGCTTAAAGTCTAATGGCCATCTCAAGATTTTAAACTGTCAAGATATACACCACCATGTAATCCTTTATTCAAAGAGAAATTCTCATCCACCCAAACCCAGTGATCTGCTCCATTCGATGACCTTTGGAGAGATCATGAACACTATAAGAAACTCCAGTGCTCTCGGATCAGACGGCCATAGTGGACAAAAGGGACCAAATGTCATTAGCCCAGGGATCGCCCTCTTGAATCCCTTGGTCTGCAGCCAACGCAAACAGACGAGAAATTCCATCACATAGGACCCCGCCCTTGATTCTGCTATCCTAATAAAATGAAACCGCCACTGTCACTCAGAACATGGCATAAGATGAGATCTCAAGCAAAATTGAGCATATCCCCTTCCACGAAGTAGATGGAATCTGATGATCCTAGGGTGTGCAGAAATATTCGGCGTGACCACATAGAACCGCACACCAAACTTGCCTGGCACGTATGAAGAACCACCCAAAAGCGCAAAACCCAATTGGCCAGTGAAGTGTTGTCCAACTCCTTTAAGCTAAGAACCCCAAAACCACCATCCTGAAAACAATGCATCACCAGCTTCTGACCCACCAAAGGCAAAACTAACATCCCCCAAGGGCAGACCAGAAGAACGTCCTCATTAACGAGTCTAAGCAACCCCCCCCCAAGCAATGAAATGCTCTTTATATAGCCCTAGCAACACACCAAAGGCCCGCAACTGGACAATGTGATATTAAACACATATGAAGTGTATAATTGGATTTTCGACAAATCCAGTGACCCAATGGACTCAACCCTTCATTATTTAGATATATTTTGCTTCAACTAAGACTTGTATCATATGAGCATTCTTCTCATACTTCCATCAATTTACTAGTATAAATGTATTCATCGTGTGAAGATGCATCCCTACTTCTTAAGTGTGTTTTCCCTTAAAGAAGATTTTCAAACTCTGTTTGAAGATAAAACGTTTTGAGTTCCTTTTTTAAAAGGTCTGTTGTTAAATGTTATCCATGCCTGGTTGCGTTGAATGCAATTATGGAACAACAAATCTTCAATAGTCATTCTTGAATCTTCATATTTCTCATGTTGAGATGCATGAACAACCAAAGAAAGTAGATATTTAATGTATAAAACCCTCCAAGGTGGAGAGAAATTAAAAGGACACATAAATTCCAAGATGTCTCTGGAGACGGGATTTGTTGTTCCTTATCATAGTAAAAGGAGGGAGGATGAGTTTTACACACACCAACCAATGGTCCAATCATGATTAAGGAGTTTAATGGCAATTAAGAGAAATAAACACAATTGGATAAACCAACCAATATCAAAATGACTCAATCATGGTAAAAATAAATAATCATGATTAATACTAATTAATCTTCATAAACAAAATCATGGACACTAGATATATGAGACAACCATATGCATTAGATATGCATGGGAACATGGTCAGTTCATCGGGCTACTCAATTGGTTCTTTGAGGATTTATTGGTAAAAATGATTGGGGTGATGCGTTGATGATTAGCATGGCACCATACACACACTGAATGTTTGAATGTATGCTTACCAATTAATGGTATGAAAAAGCTAGCCTCAAGTCAAAGCAGATGCTTGTCGCTCTAAGGCAGGTACCTTGGTCTGATGAGGTGTGCACGTCACACAACCAAGGGTCATAAGAAGATGAAGCAGGTGCAAGCTCAAATGGGGACACTCAAGTGTCACACAAAGCAATAACGCGGCTGGACGTTAAACCAAATACTAACCATAAACCCTCTTTCTTAATTCTCTTTCACGCAGTTCAACATTATTTCCCACCATTCTTGTGCTTGCTACAACCAACAACTCCCCGTCGTGATTGGATGCATTGCTGCCCAGTAGTCATATCATGTGTATCTTCAGCAATAGGTGCACAGTAAAAAACTTTCCATACTTATAACCAATGATAATATTCCACTATTATTACAATCAGCTCAACTTGCATTCTTATAGTCTTCAATGTCAATCCCAGCACCTTCGGTGAAGACAAGACCATCCACAGTGCTTTTTATGTATAATAAGATATGCTCCATTGCCTGGACGTAAGCATCAGGTCTATTTAAGGTGAAGAGGTAGATAAACTTCCCAACAATTTTTTGATACCACCATTGACAATCATAATTGTTGATGGAAAATAATGAGTTGTATTAATGAGAGGCCCTTGATTCTCTTATATAGGAAAGGAACCTATTGGACAAATTACAAGAAGACAAAAAAGATAGATATAAGAGAACAATACGAAAGATAGTAAATATCTCAACACTCCCCCTCAAGCTGGAGCATAGATATCAAACAGACTCGGCTTGGAACAACATCTCTGATAAGGCCCTCTGGCTAGAGCCTTAGTAAGAACATATGTTTTCTGGTCTCCAGAATTGACATGTGTGGTGGCGATAAGACCCTTTTATAATAGCTCTAAGTTCTCTATAAACTTACATTTACACTTACATATAAAGTTACATTTATATGTAAACATGATAAATATCAGTTTTATGTAATGTTTTGCACATGGATGCGTACGTATGTAAAAAAATACATACTAGTTCTAATTCTAAGTTCTATATAAATTTACATTTACACTTGCATCTACACTTAGATTGGATAAATATTGGTTTTACTTAAACTGGATAGATATTTGTTTTACGTATTGTTTTGCACATGGATGCATGTGTATGTAAACAAATACATATTGTTAGTAATTGTTAGTAATATTTAAAATATTTGATTCGTATTTTATCATTGTAACCTCCACTAGGGGCACTTATGTATTTTTCCCTCTTCAAGCTCTCTAGGGTTTTGTCCTATATAAGGACCCCTGGACCTCTAAAATAAAGCATGCTCTTTCATTCTCTTATCGCTCTCAACATGGTATCAGAGCAGCGGTCCTAGACTGGTGTTCTGACCTAATTCCCTCCCATCCCCACCAACCAGCCCCCGTGCTCGTGAACCTCCCGCCTCTCCCCGCGTACGTGAAGCCCTTCTCCTCCATGGGTGCTTCCTCCCGCGTGTGGGGCTCCATCGCGTGAAGCCCTAGCGCGTGCCTGTCTCCTCGCGTGACGCCCTAACGCGTGTGGGGCTCCATCGCATGTGCCCTAACGCGTAAAGCCCCGCCTCTCGCGTGCACTGAAGGCCGTATCGGCAATGTATCGATGATATATCATCGATATATCGGTTTCGACAGGGAAGGGATTTCGATATCACCCAGTATATCCTTTTATAGGGATAGCGGCGATATATCTTGGCTCATATCGTTCAAAATTGACTGGATTCAGTACAAAAATCCCAGATATCGATCCATATCGCTAATGTTTCGTCGATATCTCTATACGTCAATGCTATTTATCATGCAAGATTGATTCCACTACTTGTCTATCTACACGAGGCAGCACGTTCCCAGATCTTAATCGGATTCTACTATTCCTCCTATGGATGAAGCTTTTCATAGGCTGAGTCGTATCACTGTCCCTTCATCTGCTACGATTCAGACCGCTTCAGCCATGGTAGCCAATCGAGGTCGAGGAGGTCATCATCAGTTCTGTGGCCGTGGACCTAGGGGCAGAGGAGGCCGGGCTCGGCCATCATGTACTTTTTTCCATCGTTCTGAACACACTGAAGACGCATGCTATTCTAAGCATGGGTTTCCTGCTTCTGCAAGAGTCGCTGAACAGATCGAGCTCCCATCTGCTTCATCTATGGATCAACGCTTTGATGATCTTGTAGCCCGTCTGAGGGGCATCATTCCTCCAACTGATCCCGTTGCATCAGCACCTACTTCTGAGAGTCACTCTGACGTTGCCGCATCTGCATATGCATCCACCAGTACATCATGTAGCACCTATGCATTCATTAGCATTAGTGGATCAGATACCTTAGAGTGGATTATGGACTCTGGTGCCACACATCATCTGTGTGGTGATCAAGGTCTACTTACAAGATACAGACAGATTTCTCCAGGTCGTACTGCGGTTATTGCTAATGGAACACACTCTCCGATTACTGGTCAGGGGGAGATTAGACTGACACCATCCATGCATCTCAAGAATGTGTTACATGCACATGATTTTTCGATGAATTTGTTGTCCATTAGCCATCGTACAAAGGATTTACATTGTCGAGCAATTTTTGATCCATCTTCTCTTGTTTTTTAGGACATCCTTACGGGCAACGTGATTGGGCGTGGCTATGAGCAAGGCGGCCTCTATCGCCTTAGTCTGACTCCCTATGCTGGAACCTCATCTCTACCTGCTGAATCCATCTCCCCATTACTGTGGCACCTGCGCTTTGGACATCTACCACTTCAGAAACTGCATCATGTGTTACCTCAGGTTTCACCTCACACGTCCATTCAATGTGAGGCTTGTCAGTTGGGAAAGCATCATCAGTCTACCTTTCCCAGTCATCAGTGTCGGAGTAGTACCTCCAAGTTTGAGTTATTTCATGTCGATATCTGGGGTCCTAGTCGTGTTCCTGATCATCAGGGACACAGGTTTTATATAGTTATTGTGGATTATTTCTCTCGTGTGTCGTGGGTCTTTTTGTTAAAGAATAAATCTGAAGCGGGGAATATTATCATCAATTTCATTAATGAAGTTCGTAATGTTTTTTCTGCATCTATTAAAATCATGACAAGTAATAATGCCCTAGAATTTTGTACTCATATCCTATCCAGTTATTTTTCATCTCAAGGGATCATCCACCAAACATCCTGCGACCTATACTTCCCAACAGAATGGGGTTGCTGAAAGGAAACATCGTCATTTACTTGATGTCACCAGGTCACTTCTTATACAGAGTCATGCCCCTCATTCTTTCCGGGGCGATGCTGTTCTTACAGCATGTTATCTCATTAACCGTATGTTGTAATCTGTCTTAGGTGAGAAGATTCCTTTCTCTATTGTTTTTCCTGACAAGGAATTATTCTCTCTTACTCCTCGTGTGTTCAGCTCGGTCGCCTTTGTACACCAGTTGTCTCCCGTGACTGACAAGCTCTCTCCTAGGGCTGTCAAGTGTGACTTCGTCGGGTACTCAAGAACGCAGAAGGGGTACAAGTGCTATGATCCATAGCGCAGGAGGTATCTAGTTAGTGCTGATGTCACCTTTTACGAATCTGTTATGTACTTCTCATCTACAAGTGATCAGTTGGTATCCTCTGATACTATTGATGCTATATACATGCCTCCACCACCACCAACAACACCCCTACCACCTCCATCGCTACCATCTCCTACACCTCCTGTCACTGTGCATGTTTCACCATTGCCATTCCACTATACCGGTAGGCCTGCTTCTGCTCATGGTCACCGCTCATCATCTAGCTCGCCTGAGGTATGTTCTGGAAATATTACTATTGATGGATCTGAGGACTTTCCTGAGCAGGATGTGTTACAGAGGCCATATGAGGAGACGGGTGATTTAGATGTACCTATTGCTCAACGAAAGCAGAAGCGGAGCTACACGTCATATCCTATAGCATCTACTGTGTCGTTTGATCGCCTAACTGGAAAATTCAGGAACTTTGTGGTTGCATTGTCAGCAATGGATATTCCACGGAATTACCAAGATGTGTTGAAGGATAGTCGATGGCATCTAGCCATGGAGGAAGAAATGGCAGCTCTTCAGTCCAGAGGCACCTGGAGCCTTGTTCCTGCACCTGCTGATGTGTCTACAGTTAGCTGGAAGTGGGTCTTTACAGTTAAGCAGAATGCAGATGGCAGCATTGATAGATACAAGGCACGCCTTGTTGCTCGTGGCTTTACACAGACATATGGGGTGGATTATCATGATACATTCTTGCCGGTTGCTCGCCATTCCACCCTACGGATCCTTCTTTCAGTCGCAGTTACTCGTGATTGGCCCCTATACCAATTAGATGTGAAGAATGCATTCTTATACGGTGACTTACAGGAGGAAGTCTACATGCAACAGCCACTTGGGTTTGCTGTTGAGGGGGAGTGTCCTAAGGTGTACAGACTTCATAAGGCTATCTATGGCCTTAAGCAGAGCCCCAGAGCTTGTTCCAGAAGCTCTCAGACTTGTTTGAGAAATAGGGTTACAGACGTTCTAATGTTGATCATTCCTTGTTCGTACAGAAGACACCCAAAGGTATTATTATAATTATGGTGTACGTAGACGATATTCTGATTACAGGAAATGATGAACAGGGAATCCAGAGGGAAAAAGAAATGATGGGTCGTGAATTCGTCACCAAGGACCTTGGAGTTCTCAGATATTTTCTGGGACTGGAGTTGGCCAGAAATCCTCATGGATTGGTAATGTCCCAGAGGAAATATGTCACTGACCTGTTGAGTGAAACAGGAATGCTTAGCTGTCGATCTACCACTACACAGGAGAAGATACAGAGAACTAGTGGGCAAACTTCTCTATGTTACCACTACCAGGCCCGATATCTCCTTCGATGTGAGTCGAGTAAGCCAGTTTATGGAGCAACCACGTCAGGTACACATGGATGCTATACATATGATATTCAGGTACCTTAAGTCATCTCCAGGTGCGGGTCTGCTGCTCAGCATGTACAGATGCAGATTACATAGGGTGTCCCAAGGATAGGAAGTCTACCACTGGGTTTGTTGTGTATGTTGGAGACTCTCTAGTCCCATGGAAAAACAAGAAGCAAACGGTTGTAGCAAGGTCTAGTCTTGAGTCAGAATATAGGGCTATGGCCCAGGTCAGTACAGAAATGATGTGGGTAAAGGTTGTGCTTACAGACCTATATATAGAAGTCCCGCTCCCTATGGCTCTGGAATGTGACAATCAGGCAGCTCTATTCATTGCAAATAATCCAGCATTTCATGAACGAACCAAGCACATTGAGGTTGATTTTCACTTCATACGTGATATGATTCAGAAGGGGTTTATTGTTACATCTCATGTTAGCTCAGAGGATCAAACTGCGGACATTTTTACCAAGTCATTACTTCGAGAGTCGTTCCAGAAGTGTTCGTCCAAGCTGAGCATGATTGATATCTATGTTCCACCTTGAGGGGGAGTGTAGAGATATATTATTTACTTCTGTACTCTTCTTGTATTTTTTTCTTTTCTGTTGGACTCTTTATGTATTTTACCCATAGACTACTCTCCTATATAAGAGAGCCTAGGGCGGATGGAATAAATAAGTTTTTCTCATTTTCCCAACATATCCGCTATGAGAGACAACAGGGCAGGGGCCGATTCAGATCCTCCACGGAATTCTTGGTTTTAAGTAATATCTTTTATAATATTACATTGATTTAAATATTTTTCATTTATTTTTGTAAATAGATAAATCTTTATACCAAATAAACATTGTCTTCTTAAACATTAGGTACATTTTTTGAATCAAATGACTCATGTCAATGCCATTCACTATGTCATGCGACTAATATGACCGATCATGCGACTAATATGACCGATCATGCGACTAATATGACCGATATGAGCGAGTGATATAAGGATCATAGATGATCTATAATTATGTGTTATTAATATCTAAGTGTATATTTGCAAGTTATTTCATGTTGTAAGAACTTGAATGAAGTCCATTTCCAACATCTATAAGTCAATTCTTAAAAAAACTCTATAAGTCAAGAATCAACATTAATATCGATATGTTCGAAATGATCGATATATGCGATATAAGCTTCATAGATGATCGATATATGTGATCTAAGAGTATATTTGTAAGTTAGTGATCCAAGAACTTGGATGAACTCTATTTTCAATATATATCTATATAGGTCAACAACTAACAGTACCAGCGATATGTTCGATTATGACCGATATGTGCAATATAAGGATCATAGTCTTCATAAATGATCTATATCATCTAAGTGTATATTTGTAAGTTCTTTAATACTATAAGAACTTGAATGGAATCCATTTCCAATATCTATAGGTCAGGAATAAACATTAACAGTATTAGTAATATGTTCGATATGACCGGTATGTGTCTATAAATGGCCGACATGTGTGACATAAGCGTGTATTTGTAGATTATTTGTTGTTTTAATATCTTGGATGATCTTAATTTCTGAAAAAATGATAAAAAAAAATGGCTTTTTTGAGCCATTTCCGACATTTCCACCGATATCGTCGATATATCTCGATATATCCATTTCCGGGCGGACCGAAACAATATCAATATCGGTACGGCCTTCCTTGCTCCAACGCTTCTCTAGCATCGCACTTCTCCCCAGGTCTCTCCAGCCCTGGTGCCTTGCGCGTGGGGCTCCCTATCAATCGTGTGTGAGTCCCTCTGCCTAGCGGGTTGTGTCGCACAGGTACCGCCCTAGCGGCACAGGCCGTCCTCACGGTCTCCCACCTGCAATAGCAGCATCCAGCGACCCTGCCACCCTAGCACAGGCCCTGCCGCCCCAGCGAACAAGTGGCCATGCCACCCTAGCAGCATCTTGATGCCCCTGACTGCGCACTCCCTGCCGCCCCAACGGCCTCCCGCCTGCTGCGGGTCATGTCGCCCTAGCGGCATCCCGTCTACACACACCCCCAGCAATTTTTCTGCCACTCCTGCGCATCGTTCTTTCTACTTCTGTCGCACCATATCAGCCGTGCACTCTGTCTACTTTTGCCGGATTATTGAACCAATGTCTTGCTAGGTCTACATGACACGTGAGACTACAAAGACTATCTAGGACATCTTTTATTGACTTCTGCGACCACCATGGCATCTACGGAACCAAAGGTCATGTACTCTACTCCTATGATGATACAGGGCACCTCTTTCAAACTCAAGGGCTTCGAGAACTATGTTTTATGGTCTAGATCCTTTAAAGTGGTTATCGGTGGTCAACGAAAGATCTATGTTCATACCAAAGATCCGCCCAAGGAGACGGAAAAAGACTACAAAACCAGGTACGTCGACAACTGCCAGGTGATTACTTGGTTGACCAACATTGTCATCCCAAATATAGCCTCCAACCTTCTTTACAAGGAAACTGTAAAAGTGATGTGCGAGAGCCTTGAGAATACCTACTCCCAAAAGACAACCAAATCCAAACTCTCACACATCTACACAAGGATTTGGTCAGCAAATCAGGGCAACACATCTCTAGTCGAGTCCTACAAACTCCTCACAGGCTTGTTTGAGGAGCTCCTTATTTTTCAGCATGCTTGTTGTGATAAACAGATTGGTGAACGAGCAGAATGGCAAGTATATCGCTTTTTATCAGGACTCTATCCGCGATACAAGTCTGTAAAAGGTCAATTTCTGATTGTTGTTGCACTACCTAGTCTTGAGACCATATATGTTCGACTACAGGAACTTGATGCTCCCTCTCCGCAGTTATCTACAGAGATTACTGCCCATATTGCTAGAGGACGGCCCAACTACCAGGGAGGATGTGGTCGTGACTTTGGTCGCGATCGTGGTCGGGAGGCTGGACGCGTACGTGGTTGCGAACGGGATCCTGCCATCGCTTGCTATCCGGCATGCACTCATTACGGATGCTGGAATCATCCCTCTGAAAGATGTTGGGCAAAGTTTGGCATGCCTACTAATGCCAACAGTGCCTATGAGAGACTAATTCATACTAGGGCTCACGTGATATTGCAGAAACCTTGCCAGATCAGCCGCCTGGTGATAGCCAGGCATCCTTCACTGCATTTGAGTATGCTTGTCTACGCCAGCTATTACAGAATTCTGCTAGTGACACTAGTACCTCTGCTCTGACTGCAAATCTAGCACTACTTTAGGTACTCTTTCCAATGTTGCCTCTGCATCCAGTCCTGCATAGATCATTGATCCTGGTGCATCTACTCATCTGACGGGAGAAGGTACTCTTCTCACCTCTGCACACCCTTCCTCTGTTGTAAGGACTGTTCGGGTTGCTAGTGGACCACACTCCCATATCATTACCGTGGGGACTATGGAGTTCTCCCCCAATCTCTGCCTCACTGATGTGCATTGTGCTCCTGATTTTCCGCTTAGTCTCTTATCTAGTTCACAAGTTATGCCAGGAACTTAACTGTCGTATGATATTTGATGAATTCTGTTGTTATTTTCAGGACAACCGGACGAAACAGATTTTTGGTGGGGGCATGAGAAGAACGGCCTAAACTATCTTGATATCCAATCTGATTCTACTTTTGTTGGTGCTGCATCTATATCTCCCGATCTAGTTCTTTGGCATCTTCGCCTCGATCATCCATCCACCAAATCTCTCTCTTTAATGTTCCCCGAACTTTCTACACTCGAGCCCTTTGAGTGTGAGGCGTGTCAGTTCGGGAAACATCATCGAGCGCCCTTCCCTGCTCGATTAGAACCTCGCCGCAAAGTTCCTTTTTCATTAGTCCATTGTGATATTTGGGAACCATGTCCGGTCCGTACTCAGAGCGGACATAAGTACTTCATTGTTTTTGTCGATGACTATAGTCGTTCATCATGGGTCTATCTGTTAAAAGAATGAACAAAGATTAACAATATTATTAAGAATTTCTTTCATTATGTCAAGAATATCTTCTCCTCCAGTATTCAGATTTTTCGATCCGATAATGCATTGGAATTTACTCAACACGATCTCTCTACTTTCTTTGCATCCCTGGGCACCATTCACCAAACTTCATGTTCTTACACTTAACAACAAAACGGAGTCGCAGAAAGAAAACTCAGACACCTGTTAAATATTGTCTGATCCCTCCTCACATAGATGAAAGTTCCCAAAACCTATTGGGGGGATGCTATTTTGACCGATGTCCATCTTATCAACAGGGTTCCATCTATATCCCTAAATGGATCCACACCATTCTCACTACTCTACCCAAATGAGTTGCATTTTCCACTACCACTACGATTTTTTGGATGTATTGCATTTGTTCATAACTTTCATCCCACTAACAAACTCTCCACTCGTGCAATAAAATGTATTTTTCTTGGTCATTCTCTTACTCAAAAAGGTTACAGGTGCTATGATCCAACCAGCCATCACTATTATATATCTGCAGATGTCACATTTTTTTAGCAGACAAGTTTCTTCACACAACCAACCTGTTACCGATATTCCTCTTGATCTTCCGACTCCACCCATTGTCTATAAGCGAAAACAAAAATTCAATCCACCAGATGTTCCCTTACCTATACCTTTATTGCAGATGATATGCCTACTTCAAATGTCCCCTCCACTGCTGTTCCGGATGATCCTGAGGAGCTTCCCATTGCTCTATGCAGAACTAAGAGGCATTGTACACTTCATCATATGTCTCATTTCACTTCTACTGCCAGTTTATCAACAACTGACAAAAGATATGCAGATGCTCTCATGACCATTTCTATTCCGAGAGACCATCACTGTGCTTTGCAGGATTCAGGTTGGTTTCAGGCCATGAATGAAGAGATGGAGGCTCTTACCTCAAGAGGGACATGGGATCTAGTGCAATGCCCTAAAGGGACAAGGCCTTAAATGTCGGTTTCGGTCACCATTTCGGTATCAACCAAAACAGAATTTCGATGGAATTTCGGTGGAATTTCGACCGAAATTTCTGTCATTTCGGCCATTTTTTGTACTAAGACCCCCATATTTCGGTCATTTCGGTCGAATTTCCATTTCGACTGGATATCGATATTCGACAGAAATTCGACCGAATTTCGCTGAAATTTAAGGCCATGGACTAAACTTGTGGCATGTAGATGGGACTTCACGACCAAACAAACACCTGACGGGTCAATTGAAAGATTAAAATCTCGCTTTGTGGCTAAAGGTTTTATGCAGACATATGGTGTAAATTACTTTGAGACATTCTCATCAGTTGCACGAATGGACTCTATCAGAACTATCCTTTCTATAGCCACTAACAAAGTATGGCCTATTTTTCAACTAGATGTGAAAAATGCCTTTCTATATAGAGATCTTGATGAGAAAGTCTACATGGTGCAACCTTCGGGGTATGAGGTTGAGGAGGAGTACATATGTCGACTTCACAAGACAATATATGGACTGAAACAAAGCCCAAGGGCATGGTTTGACAGACTTACTACAGAAATCAGCACTCTTGGCTTTCAAAGAACAACCTCTGACTATTCTGTGTTTGTCAGAAGACAAACAAGCGGTACGCCGGTACCGCTATACTGGATGTCTATGTAGATGATATGGTTGTCACAGGTGATGATGATAAAGGGATTCTAGAGACCAAGACTTTTCTCCAGAAAGTATGTCATTAAGGACATTGGACCATTACGCTATTTCTTGGGCATAGAAGTACTACGCACTACAGAAGGTCTTAACCTCTCTCAGAGAAAATACTGCCTGGACATTCTTATTGAAGCTGGGTTACTTGGATGCAAGCCTTCAAGCATTCCGGCATACCCGAAGAAACACTCCACGTCCTCTGATCCTATCTTCGAAGATGTCACTAGTTATAGGAGCCTGGTTGGCAAACTTCTCTACCTCACTGTTACCAGACCAGACATCTCTTATACAGTAAGCAGAGCCAGCCAACACATGGAGCAACCTTGTTACAGTCACTGGCAGGACATTCTTCAGATACTACGATACTTAAAGGAATCTCCAGGATGTAGTCTCTTTTATAGGGCAAACGGATACATTGACGTTACTGCATATACTGATGCCGATTATGCAAGTTCACAAGAGGATCAACGCTCCACCACAGGATATGCTATGATGGTTGGAGGAAATCTTGTTACTTGGAGAAGCAAGAAACAGACTGTTGTATCCAGGTCTAGTGCAGAAGCAGAATACAGGGCAATGGCTCAAGTAACTTGTGAGATCACGTCGTTATTAACTTTTCTACAAGAACTTGGCATTGAAGTCGCCATGCCAATTCCACTACATTGTGACAACAAATCCGCTACTTACATTGCCACGAATCTTGTGTTCCATGAAAGAACCAAGCACATAGAAATTGATTGCCATTTTGTTCGGGATGTTGTCAGAACTGGGAAGATTACAACTCCTCACATTACCATCGATCTTCAGCTTGCAGACGTTTTCACTAAGGCCTTACCCAAGAAGCAAGGCCCTAAATATCGATTTCGATCACCATTTCGGTGACCGACTGAAACGGAATTTCGGTGGAATTTCGGTCGAATTTCCATCGAAATTTCGGTCATTTCGGTCACTTTTTGTACTAGGGGTCCCATATTTCGATCATTTCGGCCATTTCGGTTGAATTTTGATTTCGACAGGATGTCGATATTCGACAGAAATTCGACCGAATTTCACTGAAATTTGAGGCCATGCCAAGAAGCGCCTTCTATGGATAATTTCTAAGTTGGGTATGATCGATAAATATGCTCCAACTCGAGGGGGAGTGTTAGTAATTGTTAGTAATATTTAAAACCTTTGGTTCTTATTTTATCATTGTAACCCCCGCTAGGGGTACTTATGTATTTTCCCCTTTTCAAGCTCTCTAGGGTTTTGTTCTATATAAGGACCCCTAGACCTCTAGAATAAAGCATATGCTCTTTCATTCGCATATCGCTCTCAACACATGTTAATTCTAAGTTCTATATAAACTTACCTTTACACTTACATTTCCACTTAACCAGATAAATATTAGTTTTACGTATTGTTTGGCACATGGATGCATACGTATGTAAACAAATGCATACTTGTTATAAGTTCTATATAAACAAATACATATACACACATATATTATAATTGTGTGCATATTATATACATATACACATATATTATACATAGACACACACGCGGACATATATATCAAATTGAACTTACAATGTAAATCATGTATATATGTGTGCAAGCTTTTTTGAAATAAACCGTGCATGCACACACAAAATGGTGAAGCCTTCTCCCACTATAAGTAGGGTCGACTAAATGGATTCTTGCTCAAATCCATGTTGAATACGCATGTAACATCCAGATCCGAATGAACTGAAGCTCCTGTCAAGAAAAGGATGTTGCAAGCAAGTTTGGATCTCCAAAGTGGAGATATTCAAAGGTACATATCTCTCTCCTCTTTGTTCTCATTAAAGTCAATGTTGAAGTTTCTAATTCATTTTTTTATGTTGTTATCCATCAGGTATTTTATTTATTGTTGTATGTTAGATAAAACCACAAAATCCCTCCAAACTTAGAGGATCAAAGGTACAATCTTTCCCCCTCCTCTTGTTGCCTTCCATGCATGATTCAGTTCATTGAATTGCCTATGAAATTAGATGAGAATGGGAAGCTTTACATCGAATTCATCAAAATTTTACAACCATTATATATACTCTTGATTTCTTAAAATTTTGAGGATAAAAAATTGTGTTTAGCATGCAAATTAACCTAAGTACATGTCATTTAGCCACAATTTTTTTAGCATAGAAAAATAGAAATTTGGGGGAAATTACATGCATTTTCTTATGGAATCCTGATAAGGATGAAGCAATTCATAAATAAAGAATCTAATATAAGTAACTGAGCCTCTAAAATTTCTAAAAAAAACTCAACCTCAAAACAGGATGACTTACCTTTATAATTGAAAGCAAGACTCCTATTAATCAACTGCATGTTATTTACGTCAAGGACATGTTCAATTACTATTTTCAATGATAAAGAGAGTCCTAAAGTCGATCATAAGATACTTTGATGCATTTATGGCTAAAGATGCATTATTTTTTGATGAAATCCTAATAAGGACGATGTCAATGCTTATAGACTAAACATAATTCATATCAAAATAATGGCATATCCCCCAACAGATGAGCTGTAGACAACTCAAGATTGTGAGTTATTCTAAACATAACAAGCATTAGACCACACCAACCAAGAATTCCAACTAACATGGAGCTTCACAGAGTGATTGTTATGAATTTGCTCGAAGAGATAATCATGTGCCATTAACCTCCATATGTTTGGTCCAAGGTGGAAAACAATATTGTATCTGTGAATAATGCAGTATAATCTCATAATTTGGTTGCATGGGTAGAGGCTCCTATAAGAACATATGCCCCTAAGGATCTATCCATATAGCTTTTACAGTTGCTCGAGTCGCAATGTGATGAGGATTCATCCAGGTTGCAAACTAAAATTTGTCATGGGTTTCTTGTCTACAGGAAAACCTGTATAATATACATATGCACAAATGGTGAAACCCAGAGATTCCTTGCTGAAGAAATCATATTGTATATGTGTAGCATTATAACAACATCCTAGAATGATCCATGAACTAATCTACTTTGCTATCTACATGAGCAATGTCCAAGCGATTCACAGTGATATGTAATAGCTTCCCGATAACCCCTTTATATTTTATAGCATTGACATCTTCTGAGAATTCATCTTTTAAAATATTAGAGCTCTTCTCTCAAAGTCAACAAATGATTTCTCAAGATATTTACAAATAAGAAGTCATCACTCAATTAATCATTATGTATAGTCTACTATTCATACAATCTATTATATATATAGGATATTATGGCAAATGATCAGAAAACACCCCTCCTTTGATGTCTCAACTGGAACTGGTACAATTGAGACATGATTCTTGTTTAGGTACCATATAAAACAAAATGATAAAGACTAGCTAGATCCATATCCAAAGCATAGATGGTGATCTTATGATTTTAGAAATAATAAGATGAGACCACAAAGACCGATCATCTTCATAAATTAATCTTTTAGGTATATTCTACTATTTATACATATCATCAAAGATAGGTAGTGACAAAATACCTAGAATTGTAAAGTAGACCATTGAAGAGATTGAGAAATGATGGGGTAGATGAATAAGTGAAATCAATGATGAATCATTTATATCAATAAGATCGTTGATCAAAAAGACCTAGATCTGTACAATCAACCACATAAAGGATAAAGAAAGGATGAGGGATCAAGTCATTGATGACTGATAATTAAGAGTCCCAGTCATGGTGACCTTTACGCCTGACTGTGCGAGGGTGCGGTGACCCTCAGCTGGGCGGGAGATTAGGAAGCCCAGTTAGGGCAGCGGCCGCTTAGTGCGCGGGTCTAGGATCCCAGTCTTTTTCTCGGTTTTTTTCACGAGCGCTCGCAGTTTTTACGCCTCTCTGGGATCCACAGGTTTTCTTTTAAAAACCAGTTCCGCTGACCCTAGTTCTTTAGGGTACCTACGCTGGAGGGCCCTTGATTTTAGTTTTTCGAGCTCGTTAGCCCGTACCGGTCGGGCCGGTTTTTCTTTTAGAGTGACTTTTCTGGAGAGTCTCTCTCACCCGTCTCAGTGACGTAGTTTTGGAGTAGACCTATCCCTCTATTGGACCGCCCTTCCAATTAGAGGGCGAGACGGAAGAGCCTCTTTTGTAGGCTACCTCACCGCTTGAGTTTTGTTTACTTTTCGCTAACAGATTTGGCGATGCTCTATCTGAATCATCCGTGTATACATCTGAATCCTCTATGGCTACATTTGAATCAATTACAGTTGAATTTGAAGGAGTTACATTTGAGATTGGATTGAGTCACAAATGAGTTTGGCTAAAGTTGTGATGAATTACAGATGAGTTGGTTACATGGGAACTTGGTTACAATTGAGTTGGTTGTAGTTGAGCTTAGTTTCTATTGAGTTAATTACTGTTCCGCCAGTAATTCCTGATGAAGAGAAAAGATCAGTTTATGAAAATCATCCTTATCAGACTACGAGCTACTACCACAGTTGTTTGAAATAGCTAGTGGACGTGTTGGGAACTTAGTTAGGATGCATTTTACTCCACCGCATGCCTACGGAGGCACCCCAACCCTAAGGCTTCCTTACTGCATTAGAGTCATAGTGTGGGGTCTTACCAAGACCAAGACCACAGACTATCCACTATGCTTGAGAAATTCAGCAAGAAAAGAATCAAAACATCAGACTCATCATCTACACTTACTATGATCTATCTACATGACTTACAATCATCAGAAGAGACCTGAATCATCTCGACCATGTCAATCGTTAAATACTCAAGATATCTGAATCATCTCAATCATGATAGGCATTGAATAAATCATTGAAACTTGAAATTGATAGGGAAGAACGGAAATCATATACATTTTTATACTGGAGTCACACCTTAGAATCATAATATGAGATCACACTCAGATCAAGATCCCAGATTATCCACTAAATCTGAGAGGTTAGATAAAGACCAAAAACAAAGACTCAAAATCCACATCTCCAAGATCCATTAAACATGATTTATAATTAAGTAAAAGATGACAAGTTTAAATATGGATCATATAATCTATGTATAAAAATGATAAATATTGGGAAATTAAGGTAGGGTAACTAAGTCGGGAAATTCACTTGCTGAATAGCTGGAAAACTTGTTTCATTGCCAATAGTTCTAAATTTAATTGCTAAGCCTTATTTACTTTCTTTCTTTTGGAGCCATTAAATATCTCGTTATTGTTAATTAATTAGTTGTGCTCAACAATTGTTGATGTTCTTTTCTCCCCATTACATGGATTGCAGGCAAAACACCTGCATTGTGATATTGGGAGAGTTGAACATCAGCTTCTGTAGTTACTATTATCAGGTACGCATGCTATAATTTATTCAAGATATTATATGCTTTTATTTCTCTTCTGATATAATTGGGATGCATGTACATAATGCAATTTCTGTTGTTACATATTAACTGTTATGGAAATTTATGCAATATAACTGTGGCATATTGTAGTTCTGTGGTTTACCGATTAATTTGTGAGTGTCATTCATAAATGAAAATTTTTTTCCCTAATTTCCAGTTCTCTAATGCGATCTTTAGTGAATATAATACTACGGGTAAAATGTAAACGGGTATCCCAGATCCGAGAAGGAGCGGGCCTCACAAAGCAGGTGGTCGACGACCTAATGAAACCCCCACAAGGTGGGATTTGAACCTTGGTCTTTTGGGCGTAGGCACACTGTACTAACATCGGACCATTTAAGTGGGTCTATGCATGCACACACACATCTACCAAAATAGATGGGTATATTCTCTCAGACCAATGTCTAGACGACCACCTAAAGCCTCGAGAATTTTAAATCACCTATTGCCTTAGAGCGAATTACACCTTTAACAACACCACATGTATGTCCTCTGCACAAATCTCCCCCTGACCTACCCAAGGTAGCATTATTGACAACCTATGCCAAAGGACACACATATAAGGCACCCCTCTACAGATGACAGAAACAACCCTACTTCCATACACTAACCAACATCAAGCAAGAGTTCATACGATGCACAAATAAATCTCCGCTTCCGATCAGCACAAGCATATTTTTTTTATAGAAAACCACCTTAGAAAGCATCCTCACAATGCACCATCTCTTTCAATCTGCGATAATCTCTGAAGCCACTACTATCGTGTCCACCATATGATGCCTCGAGATGAACGTCATCTACATAGGTTCTATCATGGACCCCCAATACATTGTGTAAACAGTTGACAAGAACCTTCGCCATTATAAGATAGATAGCATTCAATAAGGTAATAGGACATAAATCTTCAACCCTCTTTACTACACCCTTATTAAAGAGGAGAAAGGTAACGGAGTGATTCATACACTAAAACATGATTCCCAAGCATGAATTATTCTAACACTGCCATAACATAACTAGTTCCAAGAAATTTCGTATGAATGTCTAATAGAGGCGACTCGTCAACATTAAGATCAAAAACTACCTCAAAGACCACGCTAGGGTTTATATCGCAAACAAATCCCTTGCCATGCCATTAAAAAAGCCGACAAATATCCATCCCCAACCATTGCATGCCCACATGAGCAAAACCTTTGTTTGCATCTCGAAAGTGGCCAACAATCACCGCATTGATCTCCCATTACTAACGCGTCTACATACTCCCTACAGAATGGGAATGAATCAAGTTACTGTCTTCTACCAATGATAATAGCATGGAAGAATTGGGTGTTGGTGTCACCCTCTTTCAACCAAGTCTATTGCAAGTGTTCCCTCCACTCCATCTCTTTCTTGTCCTCATCTATGAACCTCTTGTTTTGCTCCCATCAGATCCCATCTCTTCCTCACTCGGGCCCTTAATATCATCCATCTCGTCCAATCTGACAACCCCGGCCTGAGCCAAAGTTCTCTAATCTCGTTGAACTCAATCTCCTTCCTAAAAAGAATCAACATCTTTATCATTGTTGCAAGCTTCAACGATCCGCCACGCAGTGAGTCAAACATTTGCTAACTCCGCTAGCAAGTCCATCAACGATCCTGAAACACATCCTACAGGAGCCACGATCACTCAAAGAGAAAGATGTTTCCCGACTCCTAAGTAACAATCCCCTATTAGTCCCGACCACAGGAGCATGATGTAACTCAATATAGGGTAAAGAGTGGGCTAATGCTAGTTGAAATAACCAGGAACCCAAGGGATGATCATTATAAGATCAAAACAAAGAGTTATCCTAGTATATTTCAAGTTGGAGGCAAACAAAACCTCGAAATACATATCAATGAAACCAGCAAAACCAACAGAGCCACGATCCATCCCCCTTACCCGAGGCATATCAACATCATACAAGATGACATTAAAATCAACCCCCTGTTAATCCATGCAAGCTTTGAAAATCAAGCGCATGCTGATCGCAGCTCTCCTAAAGCTACGTACTCAAAGTGACCTTAAAGGCCTATAGACTCATGTGCTATCAAAAATTTGAACCAGCACCACTAAAATCAAGTGAGAACCCGAAGCTTCATCCTCTAATAAAAAAGTGTCCCCATTCCAACAAAAGAGGATCCCGCCAGCAAACCCTCTGGAACCCACCGCCTGAAACTAGGTAAACCTTGAACTCGAGATCGACCTCCAAAAAATACCATCCAATTCTCAAACACTCTCCTATAACATATCGCATCCACCTTCCAAGAGAAGAAATGCCGCAGTTCGTGCTTCTCCGATCGCCTCTACACCCTCGCATTCCAAAAGATGTGCTTTATTGGTCAAACCAGGGTCATCCCCCACAAGAAACACCTCTACGTACTTTACAACATGATCTCAAAAAAATCATTCACTTTCCATATCCCACGTTGAACCAACAACCTCCACCTTAGTTGGCTTTTATCACCCATGCTTTTCAAGGCCATATACTCCCAAGCCTTCCTCCCCTTCCCAATTGCTTGCATGCAAAAATCAGCATCCCATCCATCTTCGACACAACATTCTCTTTCACCTCCAACACCTCCAGCCCTTTGTATTTTCAGTAGGCTCCTTCACCTACCATGGGATCAAAAAATCATGCCTCGAGGCGAGGCAGTCAGAATCAACCATGTGACGCACACCTCAGCCATGTTCTGAGAGGGGTCGCCTTGATTCGAAAAAATGCCCTGAGACGTAACCGCCATAAGGCATAGTGAGGTGATGCCTGGAGCACTAGGGGATTAAGTAGGGCATGTGCACCGCAGGAGACCCACTTAAAAACCCTCACTAGATCGAGGGGTTCCAATACCTCCTGCTCGAGTGTTGCACGACCCCAAAAAACCAAAAAAATCCAAGCTCGCATCCTAAAACTCGAAGCTGGAAGCTCCTTCCGATGCAATCTTGTCATGATTCTCGAAGCTCGTCGCCGCCTCCTCCCTTTGCATCTTACGCCATGCCTCCTCCTTTGAGATAATGTTGTATCTGCAGTGTTGGCGTATATGTGTCACTCTTATGTAGATGGTACATCCAGTGGTTTAGTACCACATCTACTATCTGTGGGACTTGGAGGGTCAGTAGGGGCTATATAAGAAGCCACATACCCATTGAATCAGACGAAAAAGTTCAATGAATGAATCAACCCTTTGAGGCATTCTCTCGTGATTTCATCCCGCTCCTTAGAGAGTAGGGTTCCACGTAAAATCCGGGTATTCTTTCCAGGATGTTTATTATGTATCGCTGATATTACGCTTGTGCATTCTTGTTTTCTAACATGGTATCAGAGCGGGTTCGGTTCTCAAGGATTTTATGATCTCTGTTTATGTTCGAGATTCGGTTATAGGCTTTCTGTTGAAACCCTAATTCACGTTTTGAATCTAAAGTTCGAGATTCAATCTAGGGTTTTTTTCTCAAAGATACAGGAAGTCCGTGATATGAAGAGAAGATTGATTCCTCGAGAACCCTTGTTTCAATTCTCCAGGCGTCGCTCTCAAGCAATCATGTGGCTCCAAAAGGAAGGGGCTTCGCCAACCCCGAGATCAAGAAGGAGAAGAATCCTTGGCACCACCATGGATCTCCTGCGCACCTCCAGATCCTCGTGTGCACTTCCAAGCGGTGTCTTATCAAGACTTCAGGCAGAGACCACCTCCACGCACGAGGTCCACGCAGTCCATGCGGTACCTCTCTAGTCCAGGTGGTGCCTCATCCAAGTGCAGGTGACGCCACCACCCTCTTCAGGTGATCTCGAGCTTCCCAGGCAGTGGCCCCCTTCCCTTCATCATAACTCTTCTCCAAGCCATCCAGCGATGGTGGCACCGCAAGCTCTTTCAGACAGAAGGCGGTGATGATCTGGCTTCCTCCTCCTCCTCCCAAGCGGAGCCGCCCCAAATATCAGGTGGCAGAGTTCTATGACCAGCGATGACAGTGAACCTCCTCGCGCCAGCCTCTTGATCCCTGCGGTGGCGGCTTCTTTCGACAAGGAGGGTTCCCTTCGGAAACCCTAAGGTGCGATACCCCTTTAGTGGGGGCCCCATTCTGTTGTTAATTTAAAAAAGAGCCCAATTGAGGGGTTGCTTCTTTCGGGCCCACTTGGGCCATATGTATTTTTAAAAAAAGGGCGATCATACAAAAAAAGGAAGAAGGAGACGGTTATAAAAAGAGAAATAGCTGGGGGAAAGGGATCGTACAAAAAGAATCTGTACAAAAAAAATGATTAAAAAAAGAGGAAAAGAAGCTGAAAAAAAGTGTGACGACTTAATGGTTCTTTGTTTTCCCCATCTTCATGTCTTCTCCCAACTTGGTCGATGACATTTTCAGACCAATATGGGAAAATGAGGGAGTATTATTTGGAGTTCTACAGGCGAAATTTAAAGATTTTCCATATTCCAAACCAACCAGATTTCAAGCTCTATATTTCATATTCAGACTCGACAGATTGTTTCAGAGTCTTCAGTTCGATAGCAGATACACGATCATCATTTATGTGCTCACTATCTTTGTTTTTGGTATCAGAGTTTTCATGTGAACCATAGGGACTCCAAGGTAGAGATTACATTCTCTATGCCAAGTAGGCTAGGGTTTTCATGTGGTATCATAGGGACTCTGGAGTAGAGATCTCATTCTATGAGCCAGTTTGGGAGAGACCCAGTTCTGACGAGACTTTTAAGACTCCATTCTCCAGCGATCGTGGACTCCGACGAGGATTTCTCCAATGCTTTTTCAGTTCGACCCTTCAGAGATAGAGCAGATGTCCCCATGATTCAATCTTCTATATGTGGTTGGCCAGAGTACTCCAACGAGGAGACTCTTTTCAGTTTAAGTGCTCTGACAGGCGCAGTACATAGCACATGTTCTCCGATGAGGAGATCCAGTTCGACTCACACTCCATCATGTTTGTTCCTTCTCACATGCACGGCATGAGAAACAACATCCTCGACAGCAACCAACAGTTGTGTTTGCGTTGAGTTTATATTGTCCGTAGTGCTTTGTATTGTGAGTTTGAGTGACTTCTTTCTATGTGTCCAAGTCGAGCATTGCATGCTCCAGCTTGAGGAGTGTTGGAGTATATGTGTCACTCTTGTGTATACGGGTAATTGGATCCCTCCAGGATCCAATTATCACATCCAGTGGTTTAGTCCTATAACTATTATCTGTGGGATTTGAAGGGTCGGCGGGGGCTATATAAGAAGCCACATACCCATTGTATCAGATGAGAAAGTTCCATAAACGGATCAGCCATTTGAGGCGTTCTCCCGTGATTTCATTCTGCTCCTTAGGGAGTAGGGTTCCACGTAAAATCCCGATACTCCATGAAGTTTTTCTGTATTTCTGATATTACGATTCCACATTCTCGTTGTCTAACATGCAGTCCTAGCTTTTTCAAACCCCCTCAATTACAGAAGGAATTTTTTAGTAAATGATTAAGTTTTTAGTTTTCTGGACGCATTTTTATCATAACTAAGTCTATTGCTTCTTAAACAAGATAAGATTTTGATCCTAACTCCTATGTCTATTGATGTTGTTGTTAGTGAGGTTTTCGTAGATTTGTTGACTTGTTAATTATGATTGCGATTATGTGATTCATACCTTGTTGCACATTTGATTGGGTGTGCTTGCAATTATTTTTTTGCTATAAATTTCAAAAATGTCAAGAGCTAACAAGAGAAACACAAAAGATTTTGAATGAGATCGAAGTGACCTTGGATGGTGATATTGTGTTTCAGCCGAAATGGAGGAGTCTCAGAAGGGAAAAGGTAATATTTACGTGCAATGAAATTTCTGTGTTAAGCAGATAACTGGTGGCATTGCGAGACTCAAACATTACCTTGCAAAAACTGGGAAGAATGTTAAAGCATGTCCAAAAGTCCTAGTTGAAGTACCAAATGTAATGAAATGTTTACTGGCAAGGCTTGAAAAGAGTAGTGGAAGAGATGAAAGAACTTTGTAAAGTGGTGTTTATGAAATGAAAGCATCTCATGGGAGCAACAGCATCAAACAATGACTGGAGGATCCAACAGCGTGAAGTGAGTGGTCCTATGGACTTATTTGTTGGTGCATCCGGTTTGGGAGGTCTCATTGAGCAGCATCAGATAACATCGAATGCATCATGGAAGAAAGAGGAGAGGACTCGTGTAACTTGTTGTGATACTGGAAGATTTTTCTTTGAAAATGGATTGACATTCAATTGTGCAAATAGTCCATCATTTCAAACAATGATGCATTATGTGGGTGCATTTGGGAGGGGATTGAAACCTCCAACAACATAAGAGTTGAGATCTCGGATATTGAAGGAAGAAGTGAATGATATCGACAACTTGATAAAAGCGACAAAGGTTTATTGGGCAAAGACGGTTTGTAGCATCAGAAGGTTGTTGAATTATCTATTTTTTGGTGAACAATCCGACTAGGAATTGGTTCTTGAATTTCACATATGCATCTGATAAAATAAAGAGTGCACAATTACTTTTTTCTCGGCTCGATGATATAGTTAAGGAGGTTAGTGAATACAGCATTATACAAGTTATAACTGATGATGCCTCGAACTAGAAAGCGGCTAGAAAATTATTGATGGAGAAGAGAAAGCATTTATATTGGACGTGTGATGCCCACTGCATTGATTTGATGTTTGAAGACATTCTGAACTTGCCTTTGCATGCTTCCATTTCCAAAAAAAACCAAAAAAAAGTCATCAACTGCATCTATGCTCATGATTGGGTTTCGTCCATGATCAGGACAATGATTGGGGGAGATTTGGTCTGTTTTGAGATTACACATTTTGATACGGATTTCCTCACATTGCAGAGATTTATAGTTGTAAGGGACTCTCTCGGGTCATTTTTTACTTCTTATGCATGAAAGAGGAGTCCTTATTCCTCCAAGCACCAAGGGCAATGTGTGTGCACACAATTTTGAGACGAAAATCTTTTTGTCGGGTGTTGCCTTTGTGATTAGTAAAACCAAGCCTTTGGTCATGCTTTTAAGGATGGTTGATTCCGAAAATATCCCCCCAATTGGATTCATTTATGAAGCCATGGATGGGGCCAAGAGGAAATTACGCGTGCATTAGGTAATGAAGAAGAAAAACACAAACCATTTTGGGACATCGTGGATGTTAGGTGGGATCGCCAATTTCATACTCATTTGCATGTTGCCGCCTACTTTATCGATCCCTAATATCACTACAAGCCCTCATTTTCCACACATACCGAGATAAAATTTAAATTTTATGCTTTCAGGAGTGCACGGAGCTTGTTTGGATAATGATGTGAATACAAGCAAGAAGAGGAGTCCTGGTATGTATTCCTCTTATCCTCTCAATCTATTATTTTTTGCTTTTCATAATTAAATCTAACCATATATTATGGATTTATGACCTTCACCAGTTGAGTAGTGGAGGTCTTTTGGAGATGATACTCTCGAGCTCACCAAGTTTGCCATAAAAAATTTGAGTTTTGACATGCAGTGCATCTGGTTGTGAATGTAATTGGAGTTCATTTAATCGGGTAGTATTTGGACTTGAGTAGATCATAACATATTTTCTAATTGTATATATTATAAGCTTGACCGTGCGTATTGGGTAGGTACATACAAAGAGGATAAATCACCTCACACAAGCAAAACTCAATGATTTGGTCTATGTGATGTTCAACTCGAAGTTGAAGCAGATGGAGGTCAAGAAAAAAGATTACAGAGGATCCACTATGCTTGGAAGATGTGGATTAAGGTGATGAGTGGGTATCAGAGCCTCAGATATGTGAATACAGTGCATATCAAGAGCTTGAAACAAATACTCCTCTGAAGGATGTTGAGGAAGCTCAGGAAGAACAAGATGATTCTCATAGGAAGAAGAGAAAGAAAGGAAAATGCGATGTTAAACTTATTTCTTTAGAATAAAAATACAATATATTAACAAAATAACAATGGTACTATATAATACAGGTAAAGTTGTCGTTGATGTTGATGAGGACTAGGTTCATATTAGAGATGAAGTTACTGATAAAGATGTTGATGAAGCAAATTTAAACTACATGGATGATTCATTGGATGATCCAGTGAGCAGTAGTGGAGCAGAGGATGATAGTTTTGATGCCGATATTAGAATTCAGGCCAATGATTCGAATATCTTTAGGAGTCTAGAGGACAAGAACATGAATTGGCATTCTACTTTTTGAACTAGAAATAGGATTTGAAATCTGAAAGTAGGAACTTGTGTTTTGTACTCTTTATTTTGTCTTCTAGCATTAGATACACTGCAATTCTACGAGCCTACTAACAAAGATGGATTACATTAAAATTCCTTTACTAGCTTTATATGCTTCAAGATTTGTGTTATTGCCTTGCTTTCTTAATATTTATATACCAGACTAGGTTAGATTGCTAAATTTAGGGAAAAACTGAGGCGTACACCTCGACCGCCTCGAGGTTACGCATCGCCTCGCTTCTGGTGGAACCGTCTTCTTCCGCCTTTCGTTCTTTCAAACCATGAGCCTACCTGGAAGATAAGAATACTTGATTCCAATGTTGGGTCCCCATATGTCACAGCAGTATATGCTACATTCAAGGTTGCAGAAAGCGGCAGTCGGTTGACTAATCCGATTTAGTTGGCCATTAGTCGATTTTGAATTTTTTAATTATTTTAAATATATAAATCATTTTTATACACATATTCTTATATATTTATATTGATTTGTACATTTTATATACTATCATAATGAAATAAAAGAAGTAATTGTCTTTAAATAAAACATTAAGCATATTAGAATAAGCTTGCTTTTAAAAAAAACGGAAAACTAAAAATTTAAAAAATCTCTCTGTAAAAGTCGACCTTGTAGTCAGTCGACTAGGCCGACTAGTCAGCCCGATTAGTCAGGCTGACCGACTAATGGCCGATTAGACCTAGTCGAGTACGCTACCCCACCGACTCGACTAGTCAGGCCGACTAATCGGCCTAGTCATCCGACTTTTACAATAGTGGATGTTCTTTATTGATGCATCACCATCAACTACTACCCCTAGGAGCGTTGATTAATTTAGACAAGCGAGCACCATTGTGGGCCACCTGAAGCAATGCCTCCTCAATCGAAGGGGCAACTAATTGTCAAGGGAGGACAACCTTGGGCACAATGGAGCCTTCAAACCCAAATCCACAGACCACGTCCACGCATGCATCAAACTAAATGAGAAGGTGAGCATGCATCCCAGACTCAGAGCCAAATTGTGGGCACGAGTATGTGCACAAATGATCCCATTAAGGAATAGACATAAGGGCAACCAACATTCAAAAAGCTTGAAGACTCGTCGTTGCATTCGTTGTAGGAGGGATTGCCTTCGCCACCTTCATCATTATAGTAGGAATTGCTCGAAGACCATTGAGAGTCGAAGTAAAAAAGTGCCATAAACAGACCGAAAGATCAAATCTAATGAAACCATGCTACATAGGCCACATAACTCTACCACCAGTTCGAGGGGATCGCTTCATATAGCCCTTCGCCAAAGCTCCCACTTCGACCTCCTTTAGTACCCTAGTGCAAAGCTCCGCTTGTACAACCACACGACAGCACCATTGGTGTGATGGTCCTCATCATTGTTAAACCAAGCTAATTTGGACCCGCCCAATTCCTCAACCCATCCACCTTCCTTTGAAAATTTCTTAATCTCCTCCTCCCGCCTTCCCCATGCCATGCACCTTCAATCATCCTTTGCAACCCACCTCCACTAGCACATCCACCTTCCTTGCTTCTTAAGCATTTTCCTCTCTCCTTTCCCAATCTATGCACCTGCATTCATTCTTCATAACCCGCATCCACCAACCTAGACCCTCGGCACCCTCCTTCCCATGTTGCCTTCCATGCCCCCTTCCCGCAAATTTACACACTCATGGACAATCTATACATTTGCCCAATTTTAAACCACGACCTTCATTTTATTTGTCAATACTAAGCATCCAAATTTACGTTAGGTGAACTAAAAGAATGAGTCAAATATACAAAACACTACAAAAAAACCTAATTATTCTCCTTCCTATGCAGCAAAACCCACCCCATCCTTATTCCCCAGCACCGTCATTTCTTCTTACTCCCTTCTTATCGGGCCGCGCACCTTCATTCCTCCATCTAATACTCCTTAACTGGCACAACCCTTCGTCGCACTCCTTCGGACCTTCTTCCCTTGTTTCCCACCTACCTCCTCTTTTTCACCAACCCTTTCCCCTCAAAATTTGCATTACCACCCCCCCACCCCATGTTATCGCAACATCCCTACATCTACGTATTCTTTACAAACATCTCCCCTGCCAGCATGCATTCTAGCATCCCTCTACCACCGCCAACCTGAACCCATTCTAACCCTCCATTTCTTTCAATTCCCTCTAGCACCCCGCCTCTTCTCTGCCTATAATGGACTCACCTATCCATTGCTTCCCACTATGATGTGCTCCACTTGGCCCTCCACAACCTACATTGATGCCACTTCATGTTCCTCACATTCCCACATGTTGCAAAAGGAAGATGAGGGAGGAGTGAGAACGGTTAAGGGGGTCAAGGATGAAAAGGGAGAGGAAGAGGATTGACTGAATTAAAGAAGCTAAGAATTTATCTAACACCATAAGAGAAATTTTGAATAAAATATACCATGTGAAATGATCCAAGCTTACAAGGGCATGCACTGTTCAAATATGAAGATTCGAGAATTAACACGAGCATTTATAAGTGCAATCTAACAAATCTAATTTAGAAAAAAAAACCAACATAAGAAGTAGACACAACTAAAAACTAAAGATCCCCAAGCATTCCGAATTTACTATAGCAAAAGTTGTAATGGCGATAAAATATCTTGCAGCATTAATAAAAGAATATTGTCTAACAAAAACATGAAAGCACAAAGGATGTAAAATATTTAGTAAGATAAAGAAGAGGAAGCAGGAACAGGTAACAAAAGTCAAATTAAGACAAATATATGGGAATAAATTATTGACGTCTGTTATTTTTGAAAATTTATTGGGTGATTCTAGGGTATAAAAGTCAACTTAGAGTAATACTAAAAAGGTCAGTGTTGGTGGAAATAAAGATTAGAACTTGTTTATTCCAGGAAACCCTAGGCTCTCTTATATAGATGAAGCCTATGGGTAAATTACATAAGGTGGAACAATAAAAATAAACATAACACACGAGTACATAAATACTAGAAATATCTCTACACTCCTCCTCAAGATGGAGCATAGATGTCAATCATGCTCAGCTTGGAAGAGCATTTCTGAAACGGCCCTCTGAGCAGCGGCTTAGTAAAGATATCTACAGTCTGCTCTCCTAAACTAAAATAGGAAGTAGAAATCAAACCCTTCTGAATCATATCCCTGGTATAGTGGCAGTCTACCTCAATGTTCTTCGTCCTTTCATGAAATGCAGGATTATTAGCATAATGATGATTGATTGTCACATTGTAACTGCATGAGTAATGGTACATCTATATGCAGATATGTTATACGGCTCAAACCCACATCATCTCCGTGCTTGCTTGTGCTATGACCTTGTACTCAGATTCAGCACTAGATCTAGCCACCACTGTTTGTTTCTTGCTTTTCCAATAAACTAAGGAACTGCCAACAAACACTACAAAACCTGAGGTAGATTTCCGATCTCTAGGACATCCTGCATAATCCGCATCAGCACATACAGAGACAGAGAGATTTGTTTCTTTCCTGAACAACAATCCTGCACCTGGAGACGACTTTAGATATCTTACTATCATAAATGCAGCATCCATGTGTACCTGTCTAGGTTGTTCCATGAACTGACTCACCCGACTAACCGCAAAAGCAATGTCAGGTCTAGTGATAGTAATTTAGAGAAGTTTTCCCACCATTTCTCTATATCTTCTCTTGTCAACTTTCTCTGTATCATCTCCAAGGTTCAGGAAAGCGGTATGCGTATGCGTTCGGACTGGTCACCAAATACTGATTAAGCGGTATGCGGGGGCATATGCGGGGTATATGCGGTTCTAAGCGGTTTTCTAATTTTTAATTTAAAAATAAAAAAAATATCTATGAATAACATTACCACTGAAGTTATGTATCTAAGTGGAGTTAAAAAATATCTAAGAAAAACGGTTCATGTTAGATGGGTGTGCATATATACTTTTAATTGCCTCATATTTAATCACAAAAAAAAACATTTACCATAAAAACTTTACATTATATGATTCGTAATAACAAAACTTCAATACACATACATGCACTACATGAGCAAAACCTCAATCGGCATATCTAAAAAATATTCGACGATACATTGCATATACTCGTGAAAATAATACATGAGAAAAACATAAAACATTGCATATACATAATGGTATAATGCATTGCAATTGTATAGAAATGCATGTCATATTTTAACAATTGAATGAAGAGGCAGAGTTACAGAATTAAGGACCTGAATGAGAAGATTGAAAAGTTGAGTGTCAAAAAAAAAGATTGAAAAGTTGGAGCTGCTGGAGCAGTATGCGGGGCATATGCGGGATATGCGGGGCATATGCGGGGTATATGCGGGCCGCATATGCGGGAAGGGCGCATAATGCACTGATTCAAGTAATCGGTGCGGTCTGCACGCCGCACGGGCATATGCGGCCGCATATGCGGCCCGTGCGGCCGATTTAGTGAACACTGATCATCTCCATATAACTTCATACTAGGATCCATGGGAGTACTGGAGGGGCGACATCCGATCATACTTGTCTCAACAAGCATATCTGTAATATATTTCCTTTGAGTCATTACAAGACCCTGCACATTCCGCGCAAACTCCAATCCCAGAAAGTATCGTAGAGTACCAAGATCCTTATTCACTAACTGATGGCCTAAAAATTCTTTTGACATCTTTATCCCCTGCATGTCATCTCCCGTAACAAGTATATCATCAACATATACCATAATAACAACAGTACCTCTGGGAGTCTTCTGGACAAACAAAGAGTGGTCAGCATTTGATCTTATGAACCCTTACTTTTGGATGAGATCTGAAAGCTTCTAAAACCATGCACGTGGACTCTGTTTAAGACCATAGATGGCCTTGTGAAGTCTACACACCATCTGACACTCCTCCTCAGCAGCAAACCCCGAAGGTTGTTGCATGTAGACTTCTTCCTGCAGATCTCCATATAAAAAGGCATTTTTAACATCAAGCTGGAACAAAGGCCAATCGCGTACCACAGCGACTGACAAAAGAATACGTAGAGTGGAATGATGTGCCACCGGAGAAAAGGTGTCCATATAATCCACGCCATAAGTTTGAGTGAATCCACGTGCCACTAGGCGTGCTTTGTAGCGATCAAGACTGCCATCCGCATTATATTTGACAGTAAAGACCCATTTACAACTCATAACAGAAGCTCCTGGGGGAGCAGCAACCAAGCTCCATGTACCACGAGACCGCAGAGCAGCCATTTCCTCTTCCATGGCTAACCGCCAGCTGATGTCTTTCAAGGCATCCTGATAATTCTGTGGTATCTACACAGTAGATAAGGCAATAGCAAATCTCTGGAAATCACCAGTGAGGCGATGGAATGAAACTTGTGAAGCAAGTGGATAGGACGCACACGCCCGCTTAGACTTCCTCAAGGCAATAGGTACATCCAAATCATCGGCAGTGTCCACCTGTATGTCATTTTCCTACACTTGTGCATTGCTAGTCCCATCGTTAGTAATATCACCTGGACATACCTGGGGCGTGGTGGATGAATGACGACCTCCACGAGCAGGAATAGGACGACGTGTATAAAATTTCGGTAAAGGTGGGACTGGTGGTTGCAGAAGTGGTGGTGGTGGTGATGGTGGTGACAGTGTTGGCACGGCAGGAGAAGGTATGTTATCAGACTGACGCAGAGGAGGTGGCACATAAATTTCATCATCAGTAGTGAAAGGAGTCATCATGTCACCTGTAGGAGAAAAATGCATCACAGTCTCAAAGAAAGTGACATCGGCACTGACATAATATCTTTTGTTCACAGGATCATAGCATCGGTAACCCTTTTGAGTACGAGAGTACCCAAGAAAGACACACTTGACAGCCCTAGGTGAGAGCTTATCAATCCCCGGAGTGAGTTGATGGACGAAAGCAACTGGACCAAAAACACGAGGAGATAGTGAGAACAACTCCTTGTCAGGAAAGACAACAGAAAGAGGAACTTTCTCACCAAACACAGAGGATGGCATACGATTGACCAGATAACATGCCATAAGAATAACACCACCCCAGAAAGACAGAGGAGCAGAACTATGAATGAGTAAAGTCCGAGTTATATTAAGAAGATGACAATGTTTTCTTTCTGCAACACCGTTCTGTTGAGATGTGTATGCACAAGTTGTTTGATGAATAATGCCACGAGACAAGAAGAAATGAGAAAGAGCATGAGTGCAAAATTCTAAGGCATTATATGTGCGCACAGTCTTCACATTAGAATAAAAACATTCCGAACTTCATTGATAAGATTCTTGGTCCCCTTCTTCAGATTTATTTTTCAATAAAAAGACCCAAGACAACCTAGAGAAATCATCAACGACCACTAGATAAAACATGTGTCCCTGGTGGTCAGGAACACGACTCAGACCCCAAATGTCAACATGCAACAACTCGAAATGGGAGCGACTGCTCCGGGACTCACGACTACGGAAAGTAGATCTGTGATGCTTTCTCAACTGACAAGCTTCACATTGAAAAGAAGACTTTGACGAGATCTGGGGCAAGATATGTCGCAGCTTCTGAAGAGGGAGATGACCAAAACGCATATGCCAAGTAAAGGGAGAAGCAGACCTACTGGACTGAGATGAGACACTAGCATAGGAGGTGTGAACCAACCGATATAGTCTTTCCTGCTCACAGCCACAGCCAATCACCCTGCCCGTTAGAATGTCCTGAAAATAAGAGACGATGGGTCAAAGATAGCCCGACAATGCAAATCCTTTGTAAGTTGGCCAATGGAAAGTAAGTTCATTGAGAAATCTGAGGCATGCAAAACATTCAGTAGTCGTATGGAGGGTGTCAAACTGATCTCCCCATGTCCGATGATGAGGAATGATTCTCATCTGCTATTACTACCGATCTCCATGGTAGAACCGCCCTGTAGGATGTAAACTTATCCTTGTCTCGACAGAGATGATGAGTCACATCCGAGTCCATGATCCAATCCGAAACATAAGAATGGTGACAGGACGTAAAGGCATAAACGCCACCTGATGTGCTAGTTGTGGCTAACGTGCTGGCAGAGGCTGAAGCTGCTATGTCTGAGTGACCTCCTGGCGAGTCAGTAGTGGCAGGAGGCATGATATCTCGTAGCATGGCGACAAGATCCTCAAACCGTTGATCTGAAGTGGATGTCGGTGTAGGCACAACATGCTCGGCTACACGGGCGGATGCTGGAAAACCATGCTTAGAATAGCATGTATCCCTCCGCATGACCCGGGCGATGACAGAAGGTGCATGGCTGACGGAATCGGCCACCTCGACCACGAGGTCCACGGCCACAAAAAGAGGAAGATGCACCTCTGCCTCTGGAAGCTGCCATCGCTGAAGGAGGTGGTGTGGTGGATGTAGAAGGAACTGTGATTCTGCTGAGCCGTCGGTACACTTCCTCTACTGGAGGAATAGTAGCATCCGCCAATATCTGCGAGCGAGCCGCATCATACTCCGGGTCTAGTGCTGCTAGTAAGACTCCCACCATTGTAGCATTCCGGAACGTCTTCTGCTGCTCAGGGGTCGCCGTCAGGGGAATGATACTGTAAAGCTTCTCAAACATCCCTCATAGGGATGTATACAACGAATGCAATGACCGTCCATTCTGCTTGACCGTAAATATGTCATGCTGAAGTTGGAGGATCTTGGTCTCGTTTCTCATCTGCGAGTACGTAGCGACAAGAATATCCAACATGACCTTGGTCGTGGGCTGATGGAGGACATCATTGGCAATCTCCATCATCAGAGTGCCAGAAAGCCAGACCTTGGCATACGAATCATCAGCTTCCCATGAGGCGTAAATCCCCGTCTTCGTTGTCCGCTCATCTTCGGTAAGGATGTGCTTCTTACCGTTGGACTTCATGAGACTCATGAACCGCATCGCCCAGAGCTCGTAATTCGTCCCATCCATCTTGACTATTGGCGTTGGACCTTTGAAGGTGCCAATGGAGGGCATATCGACTTTGTTTTCTGATATTGTTGCCGGAGACGAAGAACTAGGGTTTGTAGACCAATGAAGAACTGTCTACATAAACATGTAAGGAGTTGAGTGCATATATAGACTTATGCACTCAAACCCATGAAGAGAAGGAGACGGGGTTGGCGCCGAGTTGGAGGGGGCGGTTATATGATGTCGGCGCCGAGAGGGGTGGGGTTCGGCGGGATGAGGGGTGGCGGAGAGGAGGTGGCGACAGGATGAGATGCCGCGCACGGAGATGGGGGGCGACGGGGAGAGGGGGCGGCGTCGAAGGAGAGGGGCGGCGGTGAGAGGAGAGGCGGCGCCGAAGGAGAGGGGCAGCTAGGGTTTAGGAGGCTCTGATACCATGTTGGTGGAAATGAAGATTAGAACTTGTTTATTCCAGAGAACCCTAGGCTCTCTTATATAGAGGAACCCTGTGGATAAATTACATAAGTTGAACAATAAAAATAAACATAACACACGAGTACATAAATACTAGAAATATCTCTATAGTCATTCAGAATAAATGAGATTGACGTAATCATCCATGATCCCAAAATGAAACACAAATAAGAAGCATTAATGGCATCCTCCACGCAGAACCATGTGCCCTTGACCACCACAGTTTTTCATTCTCACATCCAAGAGAACACAAAATTGACTAAATTTTCTATCAGCTCTCCCCTATGAAGACCTTTCCCATAGTCCTATTCCCCAATCTAAAGATTCTATTGAATTCTTAAATGATGACAAATCAAGTCAGGAAAGAACAAAAGGTGTCCAGGCAACCATCAACAACCAAAGAAAAAATCAGAAGGGATGTCTCGCATCAGTCCCAGATGCCTAACAGCCTACTCTCTGCAGCAACCTTGTAAAGAATTTATATTATTCTTCGATTACATTTTTCCAACAAATTCTTCCATCGCAATTAAGTCGTTGATTTGCCTCCAAATTAGGTATATGCAATGGGTGTGTAAGGTCAGAACATGAATGTGCTGTCACAATGAGCCCAACCACACACCAATGAAACACATAAAAAGAGATTCCACGGCTCCTCTATAATAAGAAAAAATTCATCAAAATGTCGATCAAAAAGGGTCAGACAGCACTTCCAAGCAAACAAGCCTACTTTCTACAAGGTCCAACCCCCTCAAAATTGATAGACGGGAAGTGGAAGGTCCCATCATTACTAACTCTAGGCAACAGAATTTCTCTCAAAGGAGGCAACCCAGACGTCACCACCCACCAGAAGATTGACTACAATGTAGCAATATAACATGCCCATCTAACCAAGTGACCTATAGCTATTCACAAGAACCCTACAAAAAATATCATCATATTGGGTCATCAACCTGACTGCCCATTAGCTAAAATGAATTTAATAGTGATAATGTCAGACGCATGTGCCTCATTCTGTCCCCCTCCCCCACTACACAAACTTCGACAATCTATTCTCACACATTTCCAGCTCTGAATTCCAAGAGATTGTCCCCGCCAAAGTTCGAAACAAAAGAAAATGTAGGGTGTGCGAAGAGTCAGTCGGTACTCGGTCGGCGGAGTCACTGACTAAGGATTAATCGGCACTCGAGCGACTAGTCGGATTTATTAGACCATTAGTCAGCTTTGTTTTGTTTTTTTAATTATTTTAAATATATAAATAATTTTTATACATATACTCATATATTTGCATATATATATATGAGTATATCTATAAAAATTATTTATATATTTAAAATAATTAAAAAACAAAACAAAACTGACTAATGGTCTAATAAATCCGACTAGTCGCTCGAGTGCCGATTAATCCTTAGTCAGTGACCCCGCCGACCGAGTACCGACTGACTCTTCGCACACCCTACATTTTCTTTTGTTTCGAACTTTGGCAGGGACAATCTCTTGGAATTCAGAGATGGAAATGTGTGAGAATAGATTGTCGAAGTTTGTGTAGTGGGGGAGAGGGAACGTGTGATCGAAAGAAGATTGAAGCAAGTTTCCCAAGTAAAACAAAACCAATTCGGATCCATGCCAGGTCGCTCAACTATTGAAGCCATCCATTTGCTGAGGAGAACAATGGAGATTTATAGAGTTAAAAGGAAGAATCTCCATATGATCTTTATTGATTTGGAGAAGGCTTATGATTCCGTCCCACGAGAGATATTGTGGAGAGTTTTGGAGAAGAGACAAGTACCCGTCCTATACATTAATCTCATAAAGGATATGTATGATAGGGCTTTATCTTGTGTAAGGACCCCGACGGGGAAGACTGGCTATTTTGATATCAACATTGGTTTACATAAAGGTTCAGCTTTGAGTCCATTTCTTTTTACTTTGATTATGGACGAGTTGACAAGTCACATTCAGGATGAGTTACCTTGGTGTATGTTATTTGCTGATGATATTGTGTTGATTGATGAGACTAGAGATGGAGTAAATGAGAAGCTTGAGGTTTGGAGACATGCATTGGAGACTAAAGGTTTTCGTATAAGTAGGGGTAAGACGGAATATATGGAATGCACCTTTGATGGAAGCAATGGTGAAGGAATCGAGGTGAAGATGGGTGACGATAACATTCAGAAGAGAGATTCTTTTAGATATCTGGGATCTATTTTGCAACATGATGGGGAAATTGATGGAGATGTTACTAATAGAATAAATGCAGGCTGGCTAAAGTGGAGAGGAGCCTCCGTTGTTCTCTGTGATAAGAAAATTCTTTTAAAAATTAAAGGAAAGTTTTACAAAGCAGCCGTGAGACCTGCTATGCTTTATGGTTCTGAATGTTGGCCTGTGAACCATAGACATGTGCAGAGAATGGCTGTAGCAGAAATGAAAATGCTAAGATAGATGTGTGGACATACACGTAAAGATCGGATTCGGAATGATGCAATCAGAAAGAAAGTTGGTGTAGCTCCGATCGAGGATAAGATGCGAGAAAACCGCTTAAGATGGTTTGGTCATTTGCAAAGAAGGTCAACTGATGCACCGGTTAGGAGATGCAAGTGTTGGGATGTTGAGCCGGCTAAGAGAGGGCGAGGACACCCAAGAAGTGTTGGAAAGAGACTATACGAAGGGATCTTAGTTTTTTGGATTTAAGTCCGAGATTGACCCAAGATAGATTTGAATGGAGGCGAAGAATCCATGTAGCCGACCCTATTTAATTGTGGGAAAAGGCTTTGTTGTTGTTGTACTCATATATTTGCATAGATTTATACATTTTCTATACTATCATAATGAAACAAAAGAAGTAATTGAAATATAACATTAAGCGTAAAGGAATAAGTTTGCTTTTAAAAAAGAAAAAAATGAAAAAAAAATGAAAAATCTCTATGTAAAAGTTGTCCGAGGAGTAGGCTGACCAGGATGACTAGTCGGCCTGATTAGTCGGGTTGACCGACTAATGACCGACCAGACCTAGTCAAGTCGGCTACCCCCCTCGACTCGATTAGTCGGCCGACTTTTACAACAGTGGATACAACCATCACAAACTCTTACAACAGCCCTAGCAAAGCACCCACCACAAAAGAGACAAAGAAGTGGCACCATTGTGCAACTCTTTCAAAACAGCTGCAACAGATCCGACCACATTTGATTTACGATTAACTAGGACAAAAAAAGTAGACAAACAATGCTCCATCCATGAGCAAGGTTTGAAAAAAAGAAAAGCAGAATGAGGCGGTTACCCTAAAATCGAGGCGAGGCGTAGCTTCAAGGTGGTCGAGGCGTAGGCCTTAATATTCTCACTCAAATTATGTAATTTAATAAAGAATATTGTAATAATATCAGTAAGACAATATTACCTAATAAAATTACAATGTTCCAAAGTAATTAAAGAATATTTCAAGTAACTTTTCAATACGAAAAGTAATAAACATGGTTGGTAGATTACTTGAGCTAATGTAAAAGTCTAAAAGTTCAAGACAAAATATTACAATGCTCACAAAACATAATATAAGTTCGAATATTCTACTTCTAGTCCATGTCCACTAGTGCACAAACGCAAAGAAATACTAAAAGATGTAGCTTCACAAAATTCTAATCAAGGTTCCGAGCCTCCAAGCCCAACTGCAATATCTGCATAAAGATCATCATCTGAAGAACTACTACTTGTTGGATCATCCAATGAGTCATCCATATACTTCAAATTTGCTTCATCTTCCCCTTCATCGCTAACTTCATCGTCACCGTCATGAAACTCCTCATCATCAACGTCCACTACTGCTTTACCTAAATTGGATAACAGTAATGTTACTTAACTTACTTCTATTGTGCTTAACATAAACAAAAATGTTCGAGAATCAAAATAATAGGAAGCCATTATATTTGCCCTTCCTCCTCTTCCGACGTGAATTGTCTTGTTGATCAGCTTCATCCTCGGCTTCTACAACCTCATCTTCAATGGGGGTGTTTGCATCAAGGTCTTGATACGCCTCAAAGTCACAACTTTAGAGCTCCGAACACCCATTCATCATTAGAATCCACGTCATCCAAGCATAGTGGATCCTCCATAGTTTTTCTCATTATCTCTCTATGCTTCAACTTTAGGTTGAACATCACATAGACCAAATCATTCAATTTGGCTTGTGTGAGTCGATTCCTTATCTTTGTGTGGACCTACTAGTGGATTTCCAATATAAATAATTATGTTAATCATAAATCTTAATATAATATAATTGTAAATATTATCGAAATATTACCTGATTAAAAGAATTCCAGTTCCGCTCGCAACCCGATGCACTACAAGTCAAACTCAAAACTCGGATGGCAAATTTTTGCAATTCGGGACATTCATCCCCAAATTGAGACAACCAATCTGCTGAAAATGTTATATTTCACAAACAAAATAAATGTGAGATATTTATCAATTGAAAGAAATAAATAACAAAATCAAATACATACTAACCAGGACTCCTCTTCTTTCGTGTACTTATTGCGCTTTCCCATCCAAAGAAGCCTCTTGCATGCTTAAAAGCATCAATCTGTAGATCGATTTTCTCCCTTACAATTTGATCATCTATCATCCTCACAATGCAATCAAACAAACCCTGTTTTATCTCAAAATGTTTGGAGAAGGAAGGTTCGTATTGGCATTGAGGATTCAGAAAGTAGGTTGTTGCATGCAAATTGCTATGGAGTTGGCAATCCCATCTGTCATCCACAATATCCCACAATGTTCGGTATTTTGTTTCATCATTGCTCAATGTTTTTGTTATTTCTTCCTTAGCTATATCCATGGCCTCATAAATGAAACCCATTGGTGGATATTTTTCGGAATCCATCATGCGCAAAACCATAACCAACGGCTTCGTCGTTCGTATCACATAGGCAACACCAAGCCAAAAAGTTTTGCTTCTCAAAATTGTTTGACTTACACTTTTCCCTTGAGGCTTAGAAGCGTAGGGACTCTTCTTCCATTTACTGGAAGTAAAAAAAGACTCTAGAGGATCCTTCATGCTCATCAATTTTTGTAACGTGAGAAAAGTCGTAGCAAAACGTGTGACAGCTGGTCGTACCAAATCTCCTCCTATTTGCTTCCTTACCATGGCTAAATTCATCCATGCGCATAGATGTAGTTGATGATCATTTTTGCTTTCTTCAACACAGAAGCAGGTAGAGGCAATTTCAAGATATCCTCCAACATCAAGTCTATGTAGTGGGTTGCACATGGAGTCCAGTAAAGATGCTTCCTTTTCTCCATCAACATTTGTCCACTCGCCTTGTAATTCGACGCATTGTCTGTAATAACCTGCAAAACATTGCATTCGTCGATCTCCTCCACAACCTCATCCAATAGGTTAAAAAGTAAGGTTGCATTCTTTACTTTATCAGACGCATCGACAGACTTCAAGAACCAAGTACCTTTCGGATTGTTCACCAAGAAGTTTATTAAAGAACGACATTTTACGTCTGTCCAACCATCCGACATTATGCTACAACCAGTTTCCGCCCAAGAAGCCCTTGTCTCACACATAACGTCCCCAATGTTCTTCACTTCTTCTTTCAAAATCCAACTCTTTAGCTCGTAAGTCGATGGAGGCTTCAATCCCCTTCCAAAGGAGCTGACAGCATGAAGCACGGCCGGAAAGGAAGGGCTACTTGCACAATTGAATAGCAACCCATTCTCGAAGAAGAATCTGCCAATGGTATGACAAACACGATTTCTCTCCTCTTTCTTCCATGTCTCGTTAAATGTAGTTTCATGACCACTCATCCCAATCATAGTCGTTGGACTTGGACTTCCCAATGGTGATGGGTCGGCAACAAAGAGGTCCATGGGACCTCTTCCCTCCTCATGTTACTAGATCTAGATGGACCGATTGCTTGATTTTCATAACCAAATGGATTTTGCATCTCAAAACTACCAGCTCTACACAATTCCTCCATCTCCATCATTGCTCTTCTATTTTTCTCTTCGTTGGAAGATAATATAGCCTTCATTTCATTCAACACTTCAACAGGAACTTGCGCGCAACCTTTCACATTTTTTCCGATTTTCGCGAGATGATACTTGAGTCTAGCGAATCCACCGGTAATTCTCTTACCACAAAAATTGCATTGAACATATACATATCCTTTAGCTTTCTAAGTCTCCACCATCTCAAGTTGAATGCAATATTTCCATGCGGGGTCATTCCGGTTTCCTTCAGAAGTCTTGGGGCCTTTCCTTTACTTCGGCATCTCTATGATAATATGATTTCGAGTAACAAAAACAAACAATAATCATACGATTTAACAAAATATATGAAATGTTAGTTGAATAACTAGAAGATAACATAACCAATTCTTTTAATAACCTAACCAAAATTGGATTACAACTCTTATATATATTACAACATAAAAATGTCAAGGCATCAAAGGGGCTAGTAGCCTAGTACTAAAAAAACTACCACAATATTTTAAGAAAACATACCTAACTGGACTGTAGGGTGGAGGCGAGGTAGGCCGTAGGTGCGCAAGGGACCGAGGGCTTCCCAGCACGCAGGCGATGGCGAGGACTTCCCAGCACGCACGCAGGCGGTGCGAAATAGGACGATAGGCCCTGCAGGCGACGAGGGAACCGGCGATGGCGAGGACTTCCCAGACTTCCTGTTCTGGCACGTTCGGGCGATAGGGCACGCAGTCAATGAGGAGAGGAAATGGGTTATAAGTGGTTCACGTGTGAAGCATGTGACCCATTAAAACCCTACAACGCCTCATGATTGCACCTCGCCCCATGCCTCGCCTCAGACCGCCTCGCCTCGAGTCTCGAGGCAATCGCCTCGCAGCTGCAGACCGAGGCGTTCGCCTCTGAATGGTTTTCCAACGCCTCACCTCGAGGCGTACGCCTCAAGCGCCTCAAGGCGTGATTTTTCGAACCATGTCCATGACATATATAAGATGGGAAAATCTACTTATGCAAAGCACAAAATTGAAAAGACCATATCAAAGTATTGTATGCTTCGGCAAAATCATTCCTTCAAAAAGAAACCTCTTGATGGTTGACCATATTCCCAATTAGCAAGAATCTCCAAATCGAGCACAAAAAACTATTCCCAACAACATTTAATTTATGACTAACTAGGACGAAAAAGGTAGCAGTCAAACAGTGCTCCATCCATGAGATATATAGATGGGAAAATCCTCTTATGCAAAACACAAAATTGAAAAGGCCAGTTCCAAGTATTGTATGCCTTTGCAAAGATCATTCCTTAAAAAAAGTCTCTCGATGGTTGATCATATTCCCAATTGGCAAGAATCTCCAAATCAGGCAGAAATCTATCCAACAGTGATCAACAATCAACAAAAAACCATAATAAACATGGCACCTACATATTGTAAGAACTTGATCCTATTAAATCATACTGATATGGAGATAGAAGCATTGCAAGCAAATAGATCAACACTGATTTTAAACCTTGTTAGGTTGGATTGGCAACATAGAAGGCTAACATTTTGGGTATCGCATGTACAGCAACTAGAACTGAACTGCCTGGCATACGACAGAAAAGTACCAAACTCCATAGGATTGCGTTTCTACAACACAATACATCCACTAAGATGGTTACCAGCACACACAAACTTGAATATGAACAATTCTCTTCCCCCAAGGAAGATCTGCGTGAAAATTTTACATTCTACATTAAGAAAAGAGAGAAATCTAATACTTGGCATACCTCGGAACGAAGATATGGAACGGATACAGTTGTAAAAACAAAACCAGCAATGATGTAATATGAAGGAGGCAATCCTTTGATATGTGCAGCAATTAGCTTTTTCGGGGTTCTCAACTGTATATTAAACTCGTGAACTTTTGATTTACGGAGAATCTTGATGACAGCAGTCTCTCCAGTGTACTTTTGAGAAACCAGGTAGCTAAATCCAATGCGCTCACCGTGTCTGAAAGGAACTAAAACAAGCCAAAGAAATTAATGAAAAAATAATGATTGTATCGAAGAATGAAAGCTTTATAACTAAAGCCGGATTATATCTATATGTACAAAAATTTCACCATGCTCATATTTTCTATAGATTTTTATAAGGCCAATAGTCGTTTGGTCTTACAGGCTACAGCCTAGTGTAAATATTACTGGAAAGTTACCAGCACCTCATGAAATTTTCAGATTTGCAAAAAAGATCAGATTTGTGCACGAAAACATCTTCAGTTTTAGCACAATCCTAGGTATAGAACTGTCCAATTTCGTAGTGAAATAAATACAAGATTGATAATAAATGTCTACCAGAATGGTAGTGCAGATGTTGCGATTAAGATTTCAGTAACAAAAAAGGGAAAATCAAGTCAAATGGATGTATCAGGCAGATAAGAATTCAAAGCCAACAGTTTTAGAGCAAAAGAGGTAGCAGCAACATCAATGGCCTGAAATCAAATGGGCAAATATCAATTTTTTTTAAAAAAAAAAGGGTGTAAACTCATGAAGGATGTGAATTCCTACTTTTATTTGATTTTGCTAACAGATTGCAGGAGGTGTTACATTGGATCATCTAGCTTGAGCAGACGACATCTGCGCTTGGGAGAGCTATGGCAGATGGGTTGATGATGGCTTCGGAAATGGTGACGGATTGGAAAAGAAACAAGATCAAAAGTGTACTTTGGAAGGTTCATTTCTCCGAAGCGTATGACGGTGTCGATTGGAGATTCCTATGGGCCTCGCTCGAGTGAAGGGGGATTCCCGAAGATGTGAGTTGCTTGGATCAAGTGGTGTGTTACTATTGTATCTCATGTTGTGCTCGTTAACAGTAGGCCAGAAGGTGGTTTCTTCCAGCCGCGGAGAGGAATTAGGCAGGGATGTTCGCTAGCTCCGCTTCTCTTTGTGATTGTGGCCGATGCTTTAGATGTGATGATGAGGAGGGTTGTTGATGAGGACTGGTATTCAGGATATAGATGGGAGGACATTTCAATCCCAATTCTACAATATGTTGATAATATGGTGTTGTTCTTGGGGGCTGAGGAGAAGATTCGACGGGTTTCGCTCAGCATGGATATCCTTGGGGACATCTTCGGGCCTCGAATCAATAGGGAAAAGTCAGTGGTAGTACCTTTTAGTCTTGTGGAGGATGAACTGCGATGAGTGACTGAGGTGATGGGTTGCCCCACAACGCCCCTACCGATTACATACATGAGCCTCCAATTGGTGGCGGGGAAGCCGACGTCCGATGATTGGAGAGAGATGCTGGAAAGATTGGAGGAGAGGCCGGCGGGCTGGAAGGTGATGATGCTCTCCAAGGAGGAAAGTTGGTGCTCTTGAAGTATGTTCTCCCGGCCATCCCAATATTCTTTTGCTCCACGAGATTGCTGCATGCATGAGTCTGTGCCATGATTGAGGCTTTGATGAGGAGATTTTTCTGGTCGGACGGACGACAAGGCAGGAAAGGTGTCCACCTGGTGGACGGGGCAGGGTGACTGCGGCCAAGAGGAAGGGTGGATTACGGGTGTTTGCGGTTTGGGGAGATGAATACGGTGTTTATGGTGAAGTAGGTGGTGCGGATTTAGGGAAAATCATAGGACCTGATATTTTGTTTGCTCGGGAAGATGTATGGAGTTACCATGTTGACGGTAGTCATCTCAGGACGCCTTTCATCCTCTCTATGGAAGGGGATTACTGCGATTATTCCGGAGATTGCCATTAAGATGAGGTCGGTGATGGGGGATGGCGTAGGTTTTCGTCTCTATAAAGATGATTGGACCGGGGATGGGGCGGTGGGGGTGCGATACCCATGTCTCTTGAGGCTTGCGGGTGACAGCAAGGTGCGAGTGCAGCAGGCTTGGGGTGGCAAAGCATGTTCACCGACGTTTACATCTGCATTGTCAGATCATAGGATTGAGGAGTTCCTCTCTCTACAGGCAAAGCTACTACATAGCGAGAGTCCATCTTCGGGAAGAGATCATTACGTTTGGGGAGACGGGAGGTTTATAATGTGGAAGGCATATCGCTATCTGGTGGAGGACGGGGAAGGACTCGGGTTAAAGAATTCAGGCCTTAGGTCGGGCCCAAAGCCTATATTTTACTTTTTTTGAGCCCAAGCCCATGTTCGGTCCAATTCTTCTGGGTCAGGCTTGGGTCGGCCCGGGCCAGCCCATTTGATACACCTCTGCTGGAGCCCATAAATATCAAGTAGCTTCTTTGGGCTTATAATAACCACATCGTTGTTCTTTTCTCGATTTCTTCCGTGACCCATTATTGTTATTTTCATATGAGGCAACCTGCAACTTGGATCCTTTATAACAATTAGGAATTATTGTCATGTGGGGAATGCCATCTAAGAATGTACATGCTTACCCAAAAGCAGTATGGTTTCCTCTTACCCAAACAAATGGGAAAGCTACGTAGTAATGGAAGTCTCCAAATTAATTTTGTTTTTGACTATTTACCACAAATTAGTTGTGATGTGATGGTACATTAATATTATCCACAATATCATGAATAAAAAGCCAAAACCAGAACTTCAGAAGGTACCATACTAGCGGTGGCGAGAAAGGGGCGGTGGACTATTGGTGCAGCGTCGGGTTGCTGAGTGAGGGTACCGTACCGGTGGTGGAGTGGCTTGCCAAGCATTGGAGCCGGAATTGGGATGCTTCATGTCACTTTGACTTAATTCTTTAGGTTCTATGAGACTGTGTTCATGAGTCGACTCAACGTGTCTAACTAGAACCTTTCATGGCATCCGTACGACTCTTGAGACAATGGCTTGACTTGAGACCTCGCACTTAACATGTAGATCAACCAAGTCGAGACGATACTATATCACTTCATCAAGGGTGGCTCGGGAACCATTCTTGGGGATTATCGAAACTGGTATTTCAACCCTATGTTTCTCTGATAGTGTGGACATCTAATGACTAGAGACTAGATTGAAATAAAGCTTCCTTTATCTGTGTCTGTGTGTCTGCTCGATAGGGCATCTCTATGGCTCAACAAGACAACTCCATTTCATCTCTATGGTTTCCCCTTTATATATAAAGGACCCTAGGGTCATGTAATATTCATCTGTTTAATCCCTTTCCGCATGATATCAAAGCGGCAAACTTGTAGTAAAGCTCTGGACCCCTCTTGAAACCCCACCCTACCTTTGTGCCCTTTCAGATGCCACCACAACTACACCATCCTCAATGTCATACGCAACAAATACAACCCCACTGTCGCAAGCAGTGGTTGTCATTACAGCTCAATCATCACAGCGGCAATGCCAACAACTCATTCATCCAACCAACAGGTACTCCTAGATCTCTTGTCCTAGATCTCTTGGCCTTGGTCTACTCATCTATGGCATCCACTTTGAAATTATGCAGGTTTAAAATTTTCTAATTTTCAAAGCTTGTGCTTTATACAGACCAATCAAGAATTGATCATATAAATCCAATTTCAAGGTCTCTAGAGCGCTTCTAGTGGTGATGGAGTGTTGTGTATCTAAATCTACACACAACCTCCCATCATGCATGTTTAAACAAGAAATGTTGGTCTTTCTCACAATTTATGTCTTTTTCATGTGTGTTCATTTTATCATGGCAGAGGAAAAGGTCGAGTTTGTTACTTGAGTTTTCATATTTTGATAAATAGGGTCCCGATCATATTTCTGATCACCAAGGGGTAGGTTTTATCTCGTTGTAGTAGATAATTTCTCTCGCATGTCTTGGGTTTTTCTTATGAAGCATAAGCTTAATGCAATAGTCATCTGCAGTTTTGCAAAAGTAGGTATTCGCTATGTAGTCCAACGAGCCATTGAATAAAGAATAATCGGTATTCAAGCGACTATTCAGAGTATTCGATTACGTACTTTTTAACTATTTTAAATTAATATATTATATCATATACATATATTCCTATGTATCTATACTGATTTGGTTAGCATGATCATCTGGTGAAAAGATATCTACCATGGCCAATTAAAAACCATAGTCTTATATAAAAACCACGTGTTGCTAAATTTGAATTTTTTTGTTGTGATAGTTGGATGAACGGACCATTAATAGGCTGAATAGTCGAACCGACTACTCGATTGGACCCAATATTGATCGAGTATTGGTTATTCAGTCGGTGACGCCCTCTGCACCTCATAGTCGACCTAGTTAGCCAATTATTGCAATAGTGACTCATGTGATTAGTCTGATAAGTTTATCCAACTTCGTTACTCGATATTGTGACACGATAGAATAATTTTGACTGATCGGTTGAGTCGACTAATAAAAATAATATTTTTTATTATTACTCGATTTTTTAATACTTTTCATCAAGGTTCAGAAAATCGGTATGCAATATTCATTCGGTCAGGCGATCTCAAGCAAGTAAGCATATAGGTAGAAGTATACATGAATTATGTGATTTTTTATATTTTAGTTAAAATAAACTAATAAATTCAAATATTGGATATTTATATTTCAAAAAAGAATATCAGAGAAGAAATATAAAGTATAGAGTACAATGTGATTCCAATCAAATCATTTCAAAAAAAGCATTATTTTAAATAATGAATGCTATCGCAAACAAAGACTAGTAAATAAATGACCAAACTCTATTATAAGTCATCAAAAATAACAAGAGGAACTTCCTCATCATCGTTGTCATAATCTATGATAAATTCGTCTTCTTCCTCCACATTTGGTAATGCACCCATGTTCATGGCCTTAAATATCGATTTCGCCAATATATCGATGACTTGACAAAACGACATATCGACGATATGTCCACAAAATATCGCCAATATACCATCGAAATCGCTCCCAAATTAAAGAAGCAGCCATCGATGAAGGCATAAATATGGGGCGAAAAATCGCCATTTCTGTATCGTTTCACTACATCGATGAAACCGACATTTCGGCTAAATGTTGATGAAATTTGTCGTCATTTCAAGCCATGCCCATAATCCTTTAGCTCATCATGCTCCACCAACTCTTCAACTCGACTTGCCTCAGCCATCATGTTCCAAGTTAGTCTTGAGCCTTGGAAAACCTCATCTTCGCCTTCCTCAGGTAATCCACTCGCTTACATGTGTCATATCCTTGGAAACAAATAGGTTTCTTCCCTTTTGAGATTGTCGTTCCTTCAGACATGAATTGAATTCAAATAAATCAAGTCATTCAATATCTTAGTTTCAAGTTTATTCCTTTTTTGGTGTGGATCTACAAAAGCATTTATTTCAAAATAACAATTAATTAAATTGAACAAACACCAATCTTAGTTTTATCATAAATCACAAATGTGGGAATATAATACTGCAAAAGAGATCCAATTCCTCTCACGTCCAGAAGAAGACGTCAGCTTCAAGATTTTCAGTGTCATTATCTTCATGTATGGTATCTCACCATCATAAAGCAACCACCAATTATCTAGTATAAACATAAAATTGCCAACTCCTTACATGCTTTACACATGTGTAAAGTGTATACATAAGGCAAGCTACTACAGTACTACTCGAATCAAACTCATCGTCGTTGACAAATCATTGCCTACTAGTCAATGATTTTCTGAGTGTACCTTCTCTTTTTTATAAAGAACTATTTCTTTTATTGTAATGGTATCTTGAATGTCCAAATCATGGTAAAATGTCTCCACCACTTATGGCAAAGCTATCTTTGGAAATGGCATTTGTTAATAAGGATGTAGATAGTGAGCCGCAAGTTGGAAAGAATTATCTAATCTCCTTTTCAACACCGAATCAATGGCATCAATGAAGGGCTTGTATGAATGATCAACATCTTTAAAAAGACTTGGTATCTCCTCCTTTGCATCTTCAAGCCCTCCAAACACAAAACTGAACGATAGCCTCTGATCACCATTAACAATACGCAAGATATGGACGAGCGTGGAAAAAATCTTCAAGGTCAAAGAAACTTGATTTCAGACACTTAGGACAATTTTGATGCAGCAACTTTACCTTGTCTTTGACGACTTACAGTCTCTATATTCACCAAAAGATAACATCGATCCCGACTTCTGTTTCTTAAAAATGACGGCTTGTTGCCTGAGAAAACAAGTGCAAATCATATTTGCATACCCTTTTGGGCCAACGGTCGCATCAGGTTGATCATCTTTGCAAGGTTGTAGATGAAAATAGTCAATGTGTTGGCTTTTGATATACAATTTTTGACCTTTGATTCTTGGGATTCTAACACTTGTGATCTTCTTAGATATTGCAATACTAATTATGCCCCTCCCTTTTTTGAATATCAGTTGCGCTCCTCCCTTCTTCCACAATTATCACTTGTACCCCTCGGATTAGTTGTCGTCTATTCGAGTCCCAAACAAAAGTTAATTTTTGGGACACAAGGCTAATTAGATTGAATAGATAAGATAGATGTGTCATTTCTAAACATCTTCTTCTTTGTTTTTTTCCTCTTCATCGACCTCTGCTACCCTCGTTTGTCATTCTTACGCTCCCTTCTGCCGCCTCTCCTCCACCCTTGCTAGGATCACAATCGACACTAATCTCTGCCTGAAGCATTCAACCCGATCACCTTCAGGGGTTCGTCATCTTCAGACCATCGCGAACCGGAATGTCGTTGTCAACCCTAACTAATTTAAATTTTTTTGGATGTCATTCAATTTCCAGTTTAATTCGATGTTGTATGGTGTTGTTTTATTTTGATTTCACTCTCCAATCTCTCTGATCAAGGACTCCTTTTTCATCCTCGTTCACTCTGACCATTACCTCCTATCGCATTGTTCATCTACCTTCATGTTGTTCATCACACACAGATCCACAGCTAATACCATGGTGTCTAATCCATTCAGTTCATTTACATCCTTCGTTCATTAACCTAATCCTGTCTAGATCTATCACAGTGGACTTGAACCCAGTCCCTTAGCATGTTCGTTGTATTCCATCCATCGTGTATTTTCTTATTATTATAATAACCATTGCTTCGATTTGATTCAAATCGAGAGGTTTTCATCAACCTTTGGGTTTCATTTAGAGCAAATTCATGTCCTTGTACAAGTCCTGATAGCAGTAACACCTTCTCCACTACCATCTTTGCTTCACGAAGCAGAGCATCGCACAACATCATCACCTAGAGCGAGGACCTTGTCAAGCGAGCCTTCATCCCCATTTTGTCTGAGCACATGGATCTGATAAACCTTCAACGAAGATTTAACCAAAAACAATTGGAGATCGAGCACTTACGGATATTGGCCACCGTATGAAGCTTGATTTGTATAGACCACAAGCACCCGATTGAAGTAAAGACCAGATGCAAGATCTACCACTTTGAAGGTTCGATCCTCTTCATGCATGCGTCTGGCACCATAATTTGCAGCTGGAGATTCACCATAATTTTGCAGTATTTTGTCACTCATGGTGTTGTTCTTGGGAGGACTCAATCTCCAGTTGATCGATGATTGGGCCAGAGGTCATGAACCTCGAACTTTCTCGTAAAAAGAATATGAAGCTAGGAGCGAAGGCTCCTAGGTCTATTGAATAGGAGAGGGTCGGAGGAGGTGGTGCGAAATAGGAGGGCGTTGGAGGAAATCATGGTAGAGGGGTTGGGGGAGGAGAGTGGGGGATTTTGGACAGTAATGCCCTTCATAACCATATCTTGGTGTGAAAAAAACATGGTTATGTTTAACTCATTGACAGTCAAACTAACGTAAAGGCACAAGTAATACAAGTGGAAGCATTGTCATAAAAGTCGGCTGACTAGTCGAGCGACTAGGCCTAATCGGCCATTAGTCGGTCGACGCCTAATCGGCCATTAGTCGGTCAACCCGACTAATCGGGCCGACTAGTCGGCCTAGTCGACCGACTACTCGGCTGACTTTTACATAGAGGTTTTTTTATTTTTTAATTTTTTTTAAATCAAACCTATTCTAATATGCTTAATGTTATATTCAAAGTCAATTACTCTTTTTGTTTCATTATAATAGTATAGAAATGTTCAAATCTATGCAAGTATATAAGAATATATGTATAAAAAATGATTTATATTACAAATATATAAGAATATATGTATCAAAAATGATTTATATATTATAAATAAATAAAAAAATTCAAAACCGACTACTGGCTGACTAAATCCGATTAATCGCCCGACTGCTGATTAATCCTTAGTCAGCGACCCCACTGACCGAGTACCGACTACCGAATTCTGTAACCTTGAGTGAATAGGCACAATTGATATTCAAAAAATAGGTACGAGCATAACTGATTATTGCAACATCTAGGAGGGCCACAAGTGATATTCATTGATTCTTTGTCCATTTCTTCAAAAATGAGATCTATGCAAAGATTAGTGTAAGAGGACAAAATTATGTTTAGAATTTTGATCTTGAGTAGCCTCTCGGTACCATGTTCGCAGATGCATTGTCAGACACAATTTGCACAACATGGTCCACTCCAAATTCCTAGATGCAATCATCCACCAACGAGGATATATATTCAGCAGTGTATAAATCAGCTGAAGCGTCAACGGACTTCAAAAAAAGTTCGCAACTCACAGTTAAGACACAAGTTCATTATGCTTCTTCCCCTCATGTCAATCCATGCATTTGTCATGATTTAACAACCACTTTCCATCCATGCTTCATTGTGCTCTTTAAGAACTCTTTTGTTTCTTCCGCTTCATCCTTCAATAACCTCTCTGCAATTTCATAATAAGATGGAGACTTGTACCTGCTACCCTATTGATTAGTCGATTCGCACGTGTAGAGAAAGGAGTTCTTGATCACCATGTTTAATGGAATATCACAAATATAAAAGAATTTTGCAACATAATTATTGACATGTGTGCACTCCTCTTAGGCTAATGTTTTGATGATAACTGATTTGGCATATGTATCGATTGAAGCATCATCGTCAAATATGTGTGATCTTTTTCCGGCACGTGTTCCTTCTCCCGGACTGGTGGAACAGTAGCTCTAATCACCGCCTCCTCTCTCAACTGCTTCAAACCAACAGCTTTATAATTTTCTTCTTTATAATTATCCCAACACATTCTCTGATCTCCTTACCTCAGAATCAACCTTGGGACATGATTCGTAGTTACCTTTGACGTTCCTAAAAGTTGTTTCATCCAGGTGATGCCCCCCTTCAAGACCTTTCCACACAAGCGACAAGTGACAGTGTTCGGATTTGTCTTCTCCTTGAGGTAAGCATATTTCCAACCAGCATCGATGGATCCAAGGGGAACAAAGAAGACATCTCCTGCGACATATGTGGATTAAGAATCCTTGATAACCTAAGTATCATTTATAAATAATAATTAAATTAAATTTTATTAAGAAGGAATGTTGGATAAGATGGATGTTGGCTACTAGCATGCTAGAATTCAACCGTATAATTTAGATTATATGAAAATACAAAGCAAACACTAATCAAATACTTTGGGATGAGAGGGACACCAATTAAGATTTTGGGATGAGAGGGACAACAATCGAAAATGTATGTATACTACTAGGGGCACATCATTTTCTTCAAATTCAACATCTCGGGGGCAAGAAGATTTATCACTCTTTGTGGTGCCACCCTTTCATATTTCACCTTATTCATGTAACAATTCGATTCAGTAGGAATGTCACTTTAATTAGAAAATGAGGAGGAAATTTCATCGTTCCTTTGGTTTCTTGTATCCTAATTATCGCTAGGCTCTACTAATGAGAAAGTGTTAGCTTGTAAGTATTCATCTTTATTTTTTTATCTGAAGAACACTGCTCTTTCCCATAGTTAGATGTGAGATGTATTTTTATTTATTTTTTAGGGATTAGACCATAATGTATGAAATAACTTCCCTCGTATTTATTGAACTATATGATTGGTGAGAATACGCAACCAATTCATGCAAACAATTAGCTCGTATTCAATCATATGAAGGGCCATATCATGTTAAAATAAGTTACTAACAACTAACAACAGCATAGTAATCAAAGGCACTAAGCTAGGAAAATAGATACTAGACCATGCTTGAACCTGGCGCAAAGACGATCGGAGGTCGATGCATTGGGTGATGTTGGAGCCCAAAACATTGGAGAAAGCGATGCTAGAGTGCGCACTGGGGTGAAGTAATGTCGTTAACAATGCAAGAGCTTGGAGCGTTCGAGGAGGCATTGCTGGAGTACGCACTAGAGGGCGACGGCGGAGCACAAGATCGGAGATCTATGGGAGGTTGAGGGAAAAGATGCAATGCAGCATTCGAGTTTCTTGTATGAACATGGTGGGTCAAAGGCATGGGGAGTTTCCGTAAAAAAATGTGCTCCAGCTATTCAAGTTTCTCGCAGAATCAGGTTACCGAGTTCAAAGTCTAATCTATATCTTTTGAAGGAAAATTAGGTACAACGTCGAGAAGCACCGACCCCATGTTTCAAGTCTAATATACACGCAGACGCATATGCAATATACTCGCCCGCATATACACGTAACCCGTATATCGAGCGAGTTTCGCATACATGATGCAGTAAGGGACTCGACTCGCGTATGCGGCCGCCCGAAGTGACTTCTAAACATTGCTTTAGTTAATGCAAAGTAAAAGTTAGATATGTATAGTTTGAGTGTAATCCAACTGGTACTTTTATCTTGTTAATTAATGACCATAGATGCATTAATGTAAAAGAGTTTATGTATTAGACATAATTTTATATTCAAAAAATAGGAATAAGTAATCGAATATTTCTGATTAGTCATTGGATATCGTTCGTTACTTATTTAGTGACCCTTATGACTGAATATTGGCTTTAACACCACTGAGCATAAGTCTAAGATTGACCCTTCTAACCGAATACCGACCTTAACACCACTAAGCATGTCTAAGGCCGGAGATGTTATAAAAAAATATTATTGAAAGCAACTCTCTACATCCCAAGGTTTTTTAGATGTTTGTATTATTTGGAGTTTTCTCAACCGTGATACATAATCAATGCAATACTGATACATAATCAATGCAATACTGATGTATGTGATTACTTCACAGCAGAATGGTGATTTCTTCTTAATGGCTCACAAAACCAATATCTCATTGTTCAGTCTTCAAGCCAACCTACCAGCATGCATCCATTGAGCGGCATACTTATCATCATCATTGGCAACAACAACAAGTGGCCAATGCAATGGGAGATTTTACTTTGTAACAAGCTGTAGATATGTGCTGCATGTTCTATAATTAAACCAACACATGTCAAAATATTTCTATATAACTGTGTTACTTATAGGTCTGTGACAAGATGTGTCGTATAGTTTGTTTATTCAATTACACAAATAAAGTGATATTTTCTTTCTTTTGCATATCATGGTAAAGTGGCCATATGACCAACATTGTAATCGTCAGACAGCAAAATTAAGTGGAAAAAAAACAATAGAGATCGTACTTTCTTATCACGTGCACTGAATAAGGCGGCGATGTCCTCTCAAAGTTCAAAGTACATAAATACAGGGTTAGATTGGTACAAAGCTATCTTTTACTATTTTCATATCATCTATGTGTTGAGTGTAAAAAATGAAGATAAAGAGATGGAATGCCCCATGCTATTCCCTCTAAAGTGCAACTGTCATTGTAAATCACTTATAATGATTCAAAAAATGGCAATAACATTATATTCAAAATAATGACTTATACCATATATGATAAGAGAAAGGGGAAGAAAATATAACAGAAGTTTATATGACTAAAGGCCCCTAACATCAAAAAGTGTCAAAATATAGTTTAAAAAAATCATGAGATGCCGTTAATTGGTAGAACAACAGTCTATCCTTATGGCTATAACTTTAGGAGATCAACAAAGAACTCACCAGTTCCATCATTAGCAATGTCTACACCATCAAAGCTAAGGATAATATCAGATGGCTTCAGAAACTTCGACTCTGGTGCAGTGGGCTCTATTCTCTTTATACGGACACCTTTCTGATCAGATTTCATTCCCATCGCCCTGCGTAGATCAGGATTTTCCATCTTTTGCCACTCCACACCAAGAAATGGAAAGCCTATATAGATAGAGGTGATTGAACAAAAATCTCTTATAAGATTTAGGACAACCCAGCATAATAAAAAAATTAGTATCACTTCAATTTCATTAGTCAAGCAAATAATCCTATCCACATGTAAGACGCTATCGAAGTCTACAAATCAGGATAGAATTTTTAAAGTCCAAGGAATAACTAGTACTACTAGAGGTTAGAAGTCATCCAATAATGTTAACAATTATATAAGTATAAGTCCATATCATGATTTCAGATTTCGTGAAATATCGGTTCGTCGAAATTTCGATTTCGACATGGTAACATGGTGTCGATATGATATCCGATACTGAAATTTAAAACCTTGGTCCATATTTTATGCAATACTTCCACATGGGGCGGCAACACAATCTATACATACCGTGACATTCTCAGCATATTAATGCATTCATAAAGGTGATGTCCTTCCACTGCATCCACCCAAATAACCATTGAGGAAGATCATATCCATGCTCAGGGTATAGGAGTTAACCCCACCCCCCTCCAAAAACCTAACACCCAAATCACAATATAGATATTGGTAAAAATATTTAGGACTTTTATCAGTTGTGCCCCGCTGAGATATTGTAATATCAGTTATATCCCTCTCTTTTCGGGAATATCAGTTCCGCCCCTGAATTTTTCCACAATGATCACATGTGCCACTTGGGTTAGGTGTAGTCCATCCCCAACGCAAACAGGCGTTAACATTGGAGACATGAGGGGAATTAGATAAAATAAAAGGGTCGAAAGGTCTTCTTCCCACTCCATCTCCCCTCTTCCACCACCTCCCCATCCAGTCCTTCCTCCTCCTCCGACCGCCCTTCCCTTCTGGCCCCTCCTCCGAGCGACCCTCCCCTTCCAACCCCTCCTCCTCTGGATGCCCTCCCCTTCCAACCCATGCTCCCTCACCCCATCCTCCTCTTCCAACCACTCATCCTCCGACCACCCCTCCCCTTCCAGTCCCCCCCTCCGCTCCATCCTCCTTCCCAGACATCCCCTCTACCTCCAGCCCCTCCTCCTCTACCTCTGCTCCATCCCCAACGTATGAATTGTAGGCGGCGATGGAATCGAACGATGGCAACGACGCTCGAGGGGCTCTTTCAAGTTTTGCAGATAGTGGTATCGGTTCAGATAGTTGTGTATTTATTTCCAGATCCTTCGTTGGAAGATGATTAGGTTCTTGATCTGCAGATGCTCCTCATCCACCCCCAACCCCTCGAACTCGGCCCCCTCCTCTACTACCATCCTCTCTGATCATCCGCTTCCCTCTTCTCGCATCCTACCAACTCCGATCAACGTCGTGGCCGGAGAGAAGCTTGGTCCTTCCTATATGTAGGGATAAGAACCATAAGATTCAGCAGGTGGCTGGCGAAGCATGGATCGAGGATGGTTGATGAAGACTGGATCTGGGCAGAGTGTGGTGGTCTGCTTGGCGGTTGGTTAAATGCAAGTGGCTGATTGTTGTGCTCTGCGTGTCTTGTTCTTCTACAGGTGCTTTAGGTGATGCTTTAGACAATTGAGGTGCTGGTTAATCTTAGTTCTTGAACTCAGATGATTTTGGATTTGGCGGCGTCGCTAGCTTAGGCCAAGATGCTGCAGTTCTTCACGTTCTTGCAATTTATTAGAGCTACTATTTGGACCAGCTTGATGTTCTCTGAAACGGGGGAAATATGACTGGATTCACTCGAATCCATCTGGGGATTATTTAATGTCAAACAAACAGAGGTTTAGCTCAAGAGATGTGGCCGTAATCTACAATTCATCGAGAAACTCTCGAGATCCAACAGTATACGATAACTACTCCAGATACACATATGAATGTTGTGGGTTCTACTTCAGATTTTACACAAGAAATGCTCTGAAATGGTGAAAGAAATCAAGCCAAAATGAAGGGTACGAATACGGAAAAGAAACAGAGGGTATTGATTTCAGAATAAGGTTGAATGGGGCTGAATCGAAATGAAACAGAAATTGATTCACTTTGGAAGAAAAAAAGCAACAACTTTGATAGATTCTCAGAAGAAATCAGCCCGATGCCTAGCACATGTCCTGCAGATAAATCAAGAGCTCGAAGGTAGAACTTCAACCAACGGTTATCAGTGAATGGAAATGGTGTGAATGGTCGATCCACTGACGATTAAGAGGGGTAGGCAGATGATGTGGGGGACGACGAAGGAGGAGGCCGGAGAACATGGGGCAAAGGAGGGGCCAAAGGAGGGGGATGCGGGGGGAGTGTTTGAATACTTATGTCCCTCATAACTGCACCTTGGTTTGAAAAAATTATGGTGAACTTCAACTCATTGACGGTTAATGTAACGGAAGGACACAAGTGATAGAACAACAAGAAGTCGGGAGCACAACTGATATTCCCAAAAAAGGAGGGGCATAACTGATATTGCAATATCTTAGAGAGGCACAAGTGATAAAATCCCAAATATTTATGGGCTAATACCCCTACATTTGTTATTCATGAAATGGTACCAACTACCAAGTGCTTTATAAAATCAGTCCTGAGTAGGAACGATCTCCATAGAACTTTAAAAAAAAGTCATCCTAATTGACAGTCACCTCTAGCAAACATATTGTGTAGACAGAAAACCTACCAAGTACTAACTCCCTTTTCTTGACATCTCCCATCAACTTGGAAGGGATGCACAATCTTCAACTCCATGACACTGTAATAGAGATCTCTAAGCTCACGTGATGCCGTGACAAGAAAAGTGGAAGTTTAAGGATCCTTGGACCAACAGGAAAGAACAACGGAAATGTAGAAGCATGGCTAAGCAAAAGAAACCCCATATTCTCACTGATGTACTAGTGCAGAGTTGTGAACTTATTAAAACCTAGAGAGACTCATATAGTTCTGTTACAGCAATTACAAACCGTCACTCAATTAACTACTGATTAATACAATCTGACACCCATGACAATTGCTAAAAAATTAATATCAGTTACTAGGCAGCAACAAGAAAATCAATACATTAACATGTTACATGGTTTATAATCTTATAATATATGATTCCCCGTGGGATGGGGCACTTTTCACCAATATTTGTTTTCATCAGTAGTTATTATCTTTTTTATTCACCTAAAGTTTACTGTTGTTCTGTTCAGAATTTTGTGGGGTCATTTTCTAAAATTCCCGTCCCATGAAATACCGCTCTTGGCAAGGCATGTGTTGCCATCCCGCGCCTCGAATGACATGCGTAGCATAAACAGTGCCCCGATTAAAAAAAGATGTCTTCAACAACATGTCGCCGAAGAACTCTTTGATTTCTTCGACAACCAAAACAAAGATGGATTGCAGTTACTCTCTCTTCCTCCCTTACACTCCTCCACCCCCCCTCCCGACGTCGTTTCTATTCTTCGCCCTCCCTGATTTCGATCGACACATTCTATCTGGAAGAAGCGTACAGGGATCACTCGTTTGCTTTCATAGGAAACCGTTGGACTAACGAGGTTGCTGGAGTCCTTTATAATCGATCCCATTCTTATAATTTAAGTTTGTTTTGCCGATTTGTGTGGGTTTCTAGGGTCTTGATCTGTGATCAGGAGCTTTAGTCTATTTTATAAAGTCATACTTACCAGTAGTTTGAATCAGATTTATTTCTCTTTTTTCATTCCTTGACGACTTGCAAAGCTTTCTAAACTTTTGATCTACAGCCAAGTGGTAATCTATAGATATGCTATGGTTTCAACTTTGAAGTAGCCGAAATGGCAATCATGGTGATAAAAAAACTAATATATTTTTGAATTGAGATTAACATTCATACTTTACCAGTTTGGGCATATACGATGCTTTTGAGTCTTTTGATATGATTTGTCTCTGTCATTTATCCCGTCAGTATTTTATTCATATTCATTTGAATTCCGCAACTGCAAATACAAGAGAAATAAGTTCCCTAATACATGTGATGTATTTTTTTGGCTGATCAATAGCAGAGTCTCCTTGCAGTCCTTGCAAGTTCCATCTGTATCAAACAAAATTATTATGTATTTGTAGAAAATGATGAATGCGGAAGCATATCAAAGACAACTGAAATATGAAACTGTGGAAATACCACTGGGATTTTACATGGAACCCTACTCCCTAAGGAGCTGGGATGAAACCACATGAGAATGCCACTAAGGGATGACTCTTCTATTCAACTTTCGCAATAGTTACAGTTGTTGTGGGACTTCTTATGTAGCCCCACCAGAATGACTGAGTCCCATTGATAGACGATGTGGGACTAACATAGGTGCATGTGGTAATTAGACCGTGGAAGGATCCAATTACCCATCCAATGGACACATACTCTAACACTCCCCCTCAAGCTGGAGCATGCAATGCTCGGCTTGAACAAATAGAAAAAAAATCATTCTCTCAAACAATACAAGACACTACATCAAATATCAACTCAACGCATACTCTATCGGTTGCATGTTGAGGACGTTGCTTGTCATGTCGTGATGGTGAGGAGGAACTGAAGAGCTAGAGTGTGAACTGAAATGGGTCTCTTCGTTGGAGAACGTGTGCTCTATATTGTGTATGTCAGAGTAACTGAAATTGGAATTAGTCTCCACATGGAGAACTCTGGCCCACAATTGTTCTATCTCTCTGAGGAACTAAACAAAGAACATAGTTAATTATCGATACGAAGATCTTTGAAGAAGGGTCCCTTTCATAGGGACCTCGATGTGGGTTTTCTCTTATTGGAATCTCAAAGGATCTTGCACTAGAGTTCATGATCATTGGAGAATGGAGTCTGAAAAAGAATCTCCACATCGGAGAACTAGGCCTCTCCCATACTGGCTTAGAGAATGAGATCTATACTCGGGAGTCCCTATGAATCTACATGAAAACCTTAAATCCACACTGGCTCAGAAAATGGGATCTCTACTCTGGAGTCCTTATGGATCCACATGAAAACCCTGAGTCCAAATCAAGATGGGGACCTCTCACATAATTATTTCGCAAATGTACGTCTCGAACTGTAGACTCTGAAACAATATGAATGTAGAGTCTGAATCTGAATTGTAGAGTCTGAAATCTGACCTGTAAAACTCTATATAATACTCCTCATTCTCCCATACTGGTTGGAAAACAATGACACCGACAAAGTTGGGAGAAGACCTGATGATGGGGACCAAAATCAAGAAGTTGGTCTCTCTTTGTTGGGCTTTTACTCTTTTCTTTTTAAATTATTTTTTCTTGCATACGACTTTTCTTGTTTTGTATGCTCGCCTTTTTCCAAAAAAACTCCGTTTTTTCTGTGGGCTCCTCCTTTTTCTCTCGGGCCCCTCCTTTTTTGGAAATCACAGTCCAATCTAGGCTTAAATCTGCACCCCATGTAGCAGAGCCCAGACAATCTTTCATTTTCATTTGAAAATAATACAAGACCATTATGCTTTTTTTATGAAATAAGGAGTGGGCGCTATATAGGAAGTGGGAATCCCCCTCCCCCACTCGAAAAGAACACGAGCAGGGTTCCCAAAGGAACCCAACATCGCCATGGCAAGTAAAAGAACCAACACCGCTAGAGATGCTGAGCTTCTTTACCGGAGATCTGCATCACTTGGAGCTGACCATCAAATGATTGAAGATAAGGCAACGCGCGGGGCGGGGTTGTTGTAAGATGGTTGTTGCAAGATGGGTTTTTGTAGCCGTTATTACGCTAGAAGAAGAGAACTGGAAATCACATGGGCTAAGCCTAGAGGTCCCATTGTGTGCTATTGATGGCGTACGAGTAGGGTTTGCGACACAAGGAGCCCTCGTGCGCCTTAAGGTGAGGTTGCTCCATCACGTTGTCGTTGTTGCCTTTGTTTCTATGGAGAAGAACCCATATGTCTTCTTTAATTTGCCAGTGCTTCTTATTCCATGGCGATATGGGGTTGTGTCACAAATTTGGGGACCTCGCTGCTTGGAGAGAGCCGAGATGACCAATTGCGACGTGACGTGCTGGGGTTGTGTATGATGTTGCATGCAAGGTTTTAAAAAAACATGAGGCGGATCGAGGCGGTTTTCCGTTATTGAGGCGAGGCGTAAGTCTCGAGGCAGTCAAGGCATAAACCTCGATTTATAGAGAAAATACATGTCAAAAGTATTATTAAAAATAATTATATTATCATAAATCGTAAAGTTCAAATATTAACATAATATATGATCATAAATCCTAAACTTGAATATTTTAAATTTAATAGATGTACAAAATATACCATATTAACCATATATGCTAGTTTGAATTTGTGATTAAGTAATATTAATATTGTAAATATGCGAATTCCTAGTATTCTTACAAAAATATGCAGTCTCTTAAACATATATTATACTCATTATAGCGATACAAGCAATTGAATATCATTTGTTCATATAAAATTTGTTCATACTAATTAGAAACAATCATTTTACACTTGCATGATTTCCTTGATGCAATGATGATTGTAATATAATTGTATAACTACATATTTATGAAACGTTATATTTCGGGAGTAACATATAATGATACTATAATACAATATTGTGATTGTGACTTGTATGTTTGTAACTAAAATATGCTTTATAACTTTAATATTATTATAAAAGTATAGCTTTATATAGTTTTTTATTTATTTATCCAAAAAAATGCACAGCAGATCGAGGCAGCGCCTCGGGACCGCCTCACCGCCTGGTTACCGCCTCAGGTCTCTGAGGCTTACGTCTCAGATATCCAGACTAAGGCTTACTAAAACCATGATTGCATGTGTGCTTTACAGAATTAAGGTTTCATATGAAGCCCTAGCTTTTCCTAACATGGCGATGATTATGTAAACATGGTCTGATATGTGACAGAATTAGGGTTCCTGGGAACCCTAAACTTCTCTTGAATTTGGCACGGTCAAACGATAATACAACAACAAAGCCCTTTTCCACGGTTAAGTAGGGTCAGCTACATAGATTTTTTCCTCCATTGAAAATTATTTCGGGTCATTCTCAGGCTTAAATTAAAATAACTAAGAACCCTTCTGATATTCTCATTCCAACACTTCTTGGGCCTTCTAGCCCTCTCTTAACCGGCTGAACATCCCAAATCTCACATACTCTCGTTGGTGCATCAACCAATTTCCTTTGCAAATAGCGAAACCATCTTAAGCGATTTTCACTCATCTTATCCTCCATCGGAGCTACGCCAACTTTCTTTTTGATCGCATCACTCCGAATCCAATTTTTTCGTGTATGACTACACATCCACCTTAGCACTTTTAGTTCTGCTATTGTCATTTCTATACATGTCTATGATCCACAGACCAACATTCTAATCCATAAAGCATAACAAATCTCATGGCTGCTTTGTAATACTTTCATTTGACTTTCAAAGGGATTTTCTTATTAGAAAGAATAGTAAAGGCTCCCTCTTCTCTTTAATCAAACCCTCATTTATTATATGAGTAACATATCCATCAATTTCCCCATCATATTGCAAGACATCATCTCTAATCTTCACCTCAAGTCATTCATTGTTGTTTCATCAATTGTGCACTCCATATATTCAGTCTTAACCCTGCTTATACGAAATCTTTTAGTCTCTAAGGCATGTCTCCAAACCTCCAACTTCTCATTTACTCCATCTCTTATATCATCAATCAACACAATATCATCGACGAACAACATACACCAAGGTAGCTCATCCTGAATGTGACTAATCAACTCTTCCATAATCAAAGTAAAAAGGAATAGACTCAAAGCTAAACAAGTCAAGAATCTCGAACAATGATGATTCAGAAATAAATCTTCAAGAATAAAAAAATTCAAGAATAAATTCAAGAACCAAACGCGCTCTGCTACCATGTAGAAAATGATGAATGTGAAAGCATATCGAAGATATAGAAATATGAAGAAAAGTGGACAAACAACGGGATGAAATCATAGAAGAGCGCCACTAAGAGTTGATTCTTCTATTCAACTTTCTCAATTGTTACAATGGGTGTGGAGCTTCTTATATAGCCCCACCAGAATGACTGATCGAATCCTATTGATAGACGATGAAGGACTAACATAAGTGCATGTGGTAATTGGACTCTAGAGGGATCCAATTACCCACCCAATAGATGCATACTGAACTCTAACAGTATCAAATAATTAATAGAGCACATAAGAATGTCTATAGTGTCAGTTATTTAGTAAACACATACAAGAGATAAGCGGCAAGGTACACGTATAGGGTTTTTTTTAATCTATGATAGTGATGGGCTAGCAAGGTAGAACATGTATTAAACAAATATCAATATCGGTAAAGCACATATGATGACTTTGTTGTGGTTATTTATTAAGAAAAGAATTATAATATATTGTCTTTAAAGAAGGGAGTTTGTACTACTAAATTGTTTCCAAAATGGATTTTTGTAAACAAAATGCGGTCAGATGCTTCAAATTCAAAAATAATTTATTAAAGTTTGAAAGAAAATGTTTTTTACATAATATTTCAATGGAGAGATTTAAAATCCACTCTGTTGAGATCATTCCAAAAAATGCATATTATCACTTTAGCAATACTTCTTTATTACATGTGCCTCATCTAATATTCGAATGTTGTGTTGTCAAGAAATGGATCTGTAGTGTAGATGATGATGCCCCGAGTAAGTTTTGAATGACATCATAATACTCATATACCAATTCGTGATATTAAAACTATGTCCAACCATTGTATAGCGATAGCACAACACAAGCTGACCGGAACGATGCGGATTTTGTTACATTGTTGCATACGAACGCAACAGAGCTACAACTTCGATCATTTCCACATATTCAATGGTGAGACTAGAGGGAAGGAAACTATTATATTAAACATGGTTGATGGTGCAGATCAGGAATAGGCGAATACTCTACACGATCAGCTCTCACCTATGAAGGAAGGGGGTCGTTGAAGGACCTTCAATGTACGAACTTGGCCCTTATGGCAAGACCTTCAACACTTTTCATAGACAGGTTTGAGGATAAGGTGGGATCTCATTTTTGTCATCTTCCACCTCTTTTAAGTTCTATATATTTAGTTATACATGAATAAATCTATTTGTTCCTTTTTCCGTCTATTCCATTTTCTCTTTGTTAATACTATCTATAATAATTGATCGAATAAGAACTTTCAATTGGCTAGTCGGAACAATTCAATTGGTGTTTTGCATTACATTACGATCCTATCTCGAGAAATTCAAACCCCGTTATATAATAACGATAAGTGTTTTATCAACAAATACAGAAAAAAAAACATATATAATATCGCTTTCTCGTGCCTATTATAATTTTTTTCTATTCCTTTCAACTTAGGAACCGAAAAAGCATGTAAATGGTGTATATCTAATGGATGGAGACGTAAGATCCAAAGTATATTACGACTTTGCTATGCACTTCATCAATTATAGAAAATTTTCTAATGTGTTTAGTTGCAATGCGGAGTCCACCCGAGTTATGTACACACACCCAGTGCAAAATACGGGCTTTACACTAGTACTTCAAATTAGAAGGATCCTCATGGGCCAGACCTTCGTTCGGGCCATCCATTTCTTCTCGTGGAAATATATAGTGTGCATCCATATATAGCTCTAACTCACTCAAAACTTCCTTCAACAAGTAGATAGATGAGAAACATGTGACCACATACCATGTGTAATAGATGGATCTTGATAAACTCCAATAGCCACCAATTATATTAAATCTACCCCCATCTCAACACTCCTCAAGATGAAGCAGGCAACAGTTCTTGCTATAAACTGAAATATCCTACAAAATCCTCACATATGATACACGGCAGCATAGACACCTTCGAGTCAACACATGACAACATCAATGAGTCTCAAGTTAAATTGGTGAGCTGAATGAACTCCACAACTTGAGCATCCAGTAACGACAATAGATTTAGGATGGAGAGAAATTTGGGAGGGTCGGGGAATAAGAAGAAGGTGTGCATGTAGCACGTGGCCTTGGAGGAGAAACATGTGGATGTGTGAAGAGAAAGGAGGATAGAATAAATGGAGAAACTGCAATATTAATATGACTTGAATTGTCCTTAAACAATGGCCATGACCACTTTATGAGAGAGGGTGGACTTACAAAATCCAATAAAGAAAAATAAACAAATCATGATAAATCCTAATTGGACCCCTAAAATCACTCAACTTAAATAGCTAAATTACATCTACTAGATATCACAAATTATCTCAAATTATTTAAAAGAAAAATAACAATACATAATGCTTAAATTGGACAGAAACATTAAAGCCGGAAAACCCTAATTTTAACCCTAATCTCTAAATTTAGGTTGTGTAGGTTCTCTACCACATCGATAACTCATTCTTTGATGATTGATTGATCTTCGATTGCAACGCATGATGGTTTGATCATGATTAGAACCATTTTTCCCATAATTTAGTGACATTTTCCATACCTCAATGTTTCTTTGGTAATTTTTGTTGTAAGGGGGTTCAGCTGCAATTTGTTTACCATTTAATGGAATATGTGCTTTACTCTATTATCCCTCAACATTAACCTTTGGATAAACTACATTTAGGTGGAAGGTCATTTCCAAAATCCCCAAAACAATACCTTTTTATTTCGGGATACGAATCCCCTTGGAGAAAAGAGAGCCCTTGGTTTGGCTTATTCTTCCATAGAGCAACAGTGACGATGGATTGGTTGCTACAAATTCAATGGTGACAGAAGGAGCTTAATCTCTTGCAACATCAACGCAGGTTTCTCAAGATGAAGAGCGAGCTCAGTTGTGACCTTCCTTGTGAGGCAAAGCTATACTCAACATGAATCGTGGGTATCGACATTCGGCAATGACATGGGCTTTTCTCCTCCTTGACTAGGACACGTCATGGAATCCCTTTCTATCGATCAGCGAGCGATGGAGACTAGGATTAGATGTTGATGTGGTGTTGTGCCTCAGTTGTGCTAGATTCAAGGCAATATTTCTTGGGGCGAGCAACATTGATGTTGTTTTGGGCAACTAGTGCTTAAAGGCAGTGATGCTAGACGTGTACAGCATGCCAACGACGGTAGTTCATGACGATTGGTTGGCAACCTTGTTGATAAGGGGGCTACAATTACAATGAAATAACCTACACTCTTAAGCAGTCAATGCCATTGCAATGCATTAAGGGCTATCGTGCCAAGAATTATTGGGGGAATGCTGCAAGACCAGGATTGGAAGGTTCCAATGAAAAATCACCCTAGACAATAATTGTAGAAGAATGTACCTCATTTTCTTTTTGTGTTCAAATTTGTCTATTTCCCAACGAATAGAACTTCTTCGATGGCTTCCTACTCTATTTTTCTTCTTGTTTTGTTGTCGTCGATGTCATACAGATGATGTGATAGGTTGAGTTTGTTCGTTGGTAAACATGTCTTCTTTGAGCCTAGATTCCAACCATAGTTATACCTTCAAACTTGATTCTATAACAAAACGTCATCCTCTTTCCATTTTTGATGCCAATAGGCATCGTAATCCAGATCACACACTTCATACTTCGATCGCCAATGCTCAACAAGGTCGTCAAACTGTAAGGTAGATTTATATATTGATGCAGATAGATTTAGGATGGAGAGAAATTGAGGGCAAGGGGAATAAAATGGGGGGTGCCTGTAGCACGGGATTTTGGAAGAAAAACATGTAGATGCATGAGGGAGAAGGAGAAAGAGAAAATAAATGTAGAAACTCTAATTTTAATAGAATTTCAACAGTCCTCAAACAATGAGTATGACCCCTTTATATAAAGAGGCTATACATGTGATGGGTTGGACTATGTATAGGTGGATTTTTCCAATCTTAAGAGATTTAGATAATCACTGTTCCAAGCATGTTTCCAATCGAACAAAATGAAACCAACACCAATTGCAATCATTTGGGCATTTGGATTTGCTCGTGTCACTGTTTTATTTTGAACAGAGTGTTTCTATGTAGAGAATGTACTTCATCATGCTAAGACTCTTCCAAGTCCTAATTTTTGTTATTTTTAACTTCAATATATTGCATTTGGGATGGACACCATCGTGTGTTCCCCCCTTTTGGTGTGAAAAACTCTGTACATGGTTCTTGTAAGACGGCCTTCTCCTCTATGAGGAGAAGATAAGTCACGTCTCATATGGAAATTCAAAATGGGTCTAAACCTATATGAAACCTTGAAGAATAAGTCTCTTATACAGATATCAGAATAAGGGTTCTCTCTATTGGAAACACAGAGAAAGGATCTCATACTAAGAGTCAAAAAGGATGGTGGTGCCGAACAAGTTTCCGATCCAACAAAGTGCACCCACCACAAATTGCAATCATTTAAGCAATTTGGATTGTTAATAACACAGTTTTATTTTGGGCAGAATGTTTTAGTATAGAGTGTAAACATATATTATTCACTTATGTACTCTTTTGTTATTTTCCGTTCCTGTCGTACTCTTTATATAATTTACCCATAGGCTACTCTCCTATATAAGAGAGCCTAGGGCTGATGGAATAAACAAGTTTTCTTATTTTCCCAATATGGTATCAGAGTGACGGTCCTAGACCGGAGTTCTTGAGCCAAAGAAATCCTAACCCTAGCCCCACCGTCGAGCCTCCCTCTCTCCCTCCGCGCATCGCCGGTTGTGAGCCTTGACCTCCCGCGCGCTGCGCCTGCGCCTCCTACGCATCTCCCGCGCGCTCGCATGCGCTCCTTCCGCGCACCTCTCGCGTACCTTCCGCGCGCCCGCCTTGCGTGCGCTGTGCGCCCTCACGCGCGCCCTGCGCCTTCTGTCTCGCGCACTCGCGCGCCTTCCGCACACCCGCCCCGCGTGCACTGTGCGCCCTTACGCGCGCTCTGCGTGCGCCTCCTGTCTCGCGCACTCGCCCTCAGCGCGCCGTGAACCAGCCCTGCACGTACCCCTAGCGCCCTCGCACCTCCTGCGTGCATCGAGCTGTGAGATCTATAGAACCCTAAGCCAAGCACGCACACCTCCAAAGGAATGGGTTTGGTTGCTTGAAGTCTACACATGCAACTAAACCCGTTTATGTCCGTGTAGACGATCATATCCTCAGTCTACTACTCCAGTCTTCGGTCATCAGTATGTCAGAAAGCAAGGCAGATATTCCATCTGTAGGCACCTTCCGAGGTCCAACGCCGATTGTGAAGATGGATGGTTCGAACTATGAACTATGGGCTATGCAGTTCATGAGTATGATGAAGTCAACCGGTAAGAAGCACATTCTTACTGAAGAAGAACCTGCTGAGAAGACTAGAGTTAATGCCTCGTGGGAGGCAGATGATGCATATGCCAAAGTATGGCTATCTGAAACTCTGGCAATCGAGATTGCCAATGATATTCTTCATCAGCCCACAGCCAAAGCAATGTGGGATATTCTGGCTGCCACATATTTTCAAGCGAAGAATGAGACAAAGATTCTGCAACTCCAGCATGACATATTCACTATCAAGCAGAATGGACATCCTCTACACTCATTGTACACATCTCTACAAGGAATGTTCGAGAAGCTGTATAGCTTCATGCCCCTGACAGCCACACCAGAGCAACAGAAGACCTACCGGAATGCTACTATGGTAGGAGTTTTCCTCGCTGCCCTCGATCCTGAGTATGAGGCAGCACGGTCCCAGATCTTGGCAGATTCTACTATTCCTCTTATGGAGGAAGCCTTTCACAGATTGAACCGGATCAATGTTCCTTCTACGGCTACGAATCAGACTGCTTCAGCCATGGCTGCCAACAGAGGCCGTGGAGGTCACCACCATACCCGTGGATGTGGCCCTCGTGGCAGAGGAGGCCGAGTTCGGCCAACGTGTACCTACTGCCATCGCACCGAACATACTGAAGACACATGCTACTCTAAGCATGGATTTCCTGCATCTGCACGAGTCGCTGAGCAAATAGCGCATCCATCTGTTGCCTCTTTGGATCAGTGCTTTGATGATCTTGTTGCCCGTCTAAGAAGCATTATTCCTCCATCTGGCCCAGCACCCACTACTGAGAACCAGTCTGATGTTGCTGCATTCGCCTCTGCATCTACCAGTGCATCAGGTAGCACACATGCATTTACTAGTAGTGGATCAGATACTTTAGCATGGATTATGGACTCTGGCGCCACACATCATCTATGTGGCGATCAAAGTCTACTTACAAGGTACAAACATATCCCTCCAGGTCGAACAGGGGTCATTGCCAATGGTACACATCCCCGATTACTGGTCAGGGGGAGATTAGACTGGCATCATCTATGCAGCTCAAGAATGTGTTACACGCACCTGATTTTTCAATGAATTTATTGTCTATCAGCCAAATTACAAAGGATTTAAATGTCGGGCAATTTTTGATCCATCTTCTCTTGTTTTTCAGGACATCCTTATGGGCAACGTGATTGGGCGTGGCTATGAGCAAGGAGGCCTCTATCGCCTCAATCAGACTTCTTTTGCTGGAACCTCATCGCTACCCGTTGGACCCGTCTCCCCTATGATATGGCATATGCGCTTTGGACCAAGGCCTTAAATGTCGGTTTCGGTCACCATTTCGGTATCGACCAAAACATAATTTCGATGGAATTTCGGTGGAATTTCGACCGAAATTTCGGTCATTTCGGTCATTTTTTGTACTAGCACCCCCATATTTCGGTCATTTCGGCCATTTCGGTCGAATTTCGATTTCGACTGGATATCGATATTCGACAGAAATTCGACTGAATTTCGCTGAAATTTGAGGCCATGCTTTGGACATCTACCGCTTCAGAAACTGCGTCGTGTGTTACCCCAGGTTTTGCCTCACGCATCTATCCAATGTGAGGCGTGTCAGTTGGGAAAGCATCATCGGTCTATCTTTCCCAGTCGTCAGTGTCGGAGTAGTACCTCCAAGTTTGAGTTATTTCACATTGATATCTGAGGTCCGAGTCGTGTTCCTGATCATCAGGGATACAGGTTTTATATAGTTATTGTGGATGACTTCTCTCGTGTGTCATGGGTGTTTTTGTTAAAGAATAAATCTGAAGTAGGGAATATTATCATCAATTTTCTTAATGAGATTCGTAATGTTTTTCTGCATCTGTTAAAATTGTGAGAAGTGATAATGCCCTGAAATTGTGTACTCATGTCCTATCCAGTTATTTCTCATCCCAAGGGATTATCCACCAGACATCCTGTGCTTATACCTCCCAACAAAATGGGATCGCTGAAAGGAAACATCGCCACTTACTGGATGTAACCATGTCACTCCTTATACAAAGTCATGCTCCTCATTCTTACTGGGGTGACGCTGTTCTTACAGCATGTTACCTAATCAATCGTATGCCGTCGTCTGTTCTAGGTGAAAAGATCCCTTTCTCCCTTATCTTCCCTGGAAAAGAATTATTTTCCCTTACTCCTCGTGTGTTTGGTTCGGTTGCCTTTGTACACCAGTTGTCTCCTGGGACTGACAAGCTCTCTCCTAGGGTTGTCAAGTGTGTTTTCGTTGGGTACTCCAGAACTCAGAAGGGGTACAAGTGCTATGATCCATTGCCCATGCGGTACCTTGTCAGTGTAGATGTTACATTTTTTGAATCTGTTATGTATTTTTCAGCCTCAGGTGATCAGTTGATACCTCCAGCTAATACTGATGCCATTTCCATGTCACCACCACCACCACCACCACTACCACCAGAACCGTTACCATTTTCTACACCTCATATTACTATACCTGTTTCACCATTACCATTTCATTATACCCGCAGGCCTGCTTCAGCTCATGATCATTGCTCATCACCTAGCTCGCCTAAGGTATGTCCTGAAGATATTACTATTGATGGATCTGATGATTTTTCTGAGCAGGATGTGTCACAGAGGCCAGACGAGGATACAACTGATTTAGATGTTCCTATTGCTATACGAAAGTCGAAGCGGAGCTGCGCATCATATCTTTTAGCAGTCTCTGTTTCATTTGAACGACTAACTGGAGTTTTCAGGAACTTTGCCGTCGCATTGTCAGCAGAAGCTATTCCACGGAATTACCAAGACGCTCTGAAGGATAGTAGATGGCGTTTAGCAATGGAGGAAGAAATGGTAGCACTTCAGTCTAGAGGAACTTGGAGTCTGGTTCCTATACCTGCTGATGTGTCCCCAGTGAGCTGCAAGTGGGTATTTACAGTCAAGCAGAAAGCAGATGGCAGTATTGACAGATACAAGGCTCGTCTTGTTGATCGTGGCTTTACACAGACATACAGGGTGGACTATCTTGATACATTCTCACCAGCGGCCCGTCATTCCACTCTACGGATCTTGCTCTCAGTTGCGGTCACTCGTAAGTGGCCGCTATATCAGTTGGATGTGAAGAATGTGTTCTTATATGGCGACTTACAGGAGGAAGTTTACATGCAACAGCCACCTGATTTTGTTGTTGAGGGGGAGTGTCCCAAGGTGTGCAGACTTCATAAGGCTATCTATGGCCTTAAACAGAGCCCCAGAGCATGGTTTCAGAAACTCTCAGACCTCTTTGAGAAACAAGGATACAAACGTTCTAATGCTGATCATTCCTTGTTAGTGCAAAAGACTTCCAGAGGTATTATTACAATCATGGTCTTTGTAGATGACATTTTAATTATATGTGATGATGAACAAGGAATAAAGGAGGCGAAAGAAATGCTGGGTCGTGAATTTGTTACCAAGGACCTTGGAGTTCTTAGATATTTTCTGGGACTGGAGTTCGCCAGAAATCTGTATGGGTTGGTAATGTCTCAGAGAAAATATGCCACTGACCTGTTGAGTGAAACAGGAATGCTTGGTTACCAACATGCTACCATACTGATGGACCCTAGTATGAAGCTATATGATGATGATACAGAGGAGGTGGATAGGAGAAGATACAGAGAACTGGTGGGCAAACTTCTGTATGTCACTATCACTAGGCCCGATATATCCTTTGCTGTGAGTCGAGTGAGCCAGTTCATGGAGCAACCACGTCAGGTTCACATGGATGCCATACATATGATACTCATGTACCTCAAATCATCTCCAGGTGCGCGCCTGTTGCTCAAGAAAGACAAGGTGATTACTATCTCAGCTTGTGCAGATGCAGATTATGAAGGGTGTCCAAAGGACATGAAGTCTACCTCTGGGTTTTCTATATATGTTGGAGATTCCCTAGTCTCATGGAGGAGCAAGAAACAAACTGTGGTAGCAAGGTCTAGTGCTGAATCTGAATATAGGGCTATGGCCCAGGTTAGCACAGAAATGATGTGGGTAAAGGATGTGCTTACAAATTTACATATAGAAGTCCCACTTCCTATGGCATTAGAATGTGACAATCAGGCGGCCTTGTTCATTGCAAACAATCCAGCATTCCATGAACGAACCAAGCACATTGAAGTTGGCTGACACTTTATACGGGACATGATTCAGAAGGGATTCATTGCTACATCCCATGTTAGTTCAGAGAATCAAACGGCAGATATTTTTACCAAGGCATTACTGCAAGGCCCATTTCAGAAGTATGCGTCCAAGCTTAGCATGATTGATATCTATGCTCCATCTTGAGGGGGAGTGTAAACATATATTATTCACTTATGTACTCTTTTGTTATTTTCCGTTCCCGTCGTACTCTTTATGTAATTTACCCATAGGCTACTCTCCTATATAAGAGAGCCTAGGGCTGATGGAATAAACAAGTTCTCTTATTTTCCCAACATAGAGAATGTACATCAACATCCTAAAACTCTTCCTGACTCCTAGCTTTTATAATTTTATAACTTTAACATATCATATTTGGGGTGGATGCCATCGTGCCCGCCTTTGGTCTCAAAAGAATCATTACAAAGTTCTTAGAAGCAAGGTTTTAAAAACCAAACCGAACCAGCTGGTTGAATCGGTTAAACCAAGAACCGGAGGAAAAACGGTCCAACCGCCCGGTTTTTATTCAGAAAATAAAAACAAGAAAAACTCGGTTGGACCGCTTAAACCCGGTTAAACCAATTGAACCAAACCATCGGTTCAACCATCCTTTTTTGACAAAAAATAATTTCCAATAAATGAACAAAATATAAACTTTTTCAAAAATAATTATAATCTAGTCCCATTCTAACCCATAGTATAGTACCACATTATCTCTTCTCCTTCACATGAGCCAATGACTCATTATCGCGTGTCCCTTCCTATCATATGAGCAATACTTTTCTCTTCCCACATTGTGTATGAGGTTGTCCACTTATAACAATAACAAACGAAGAAGGCGTTGTCATAGTCATACTATGAGAAGTAATAAATTAAAAATACTTATCGTTAAGTCTAAATAGTTTCAAAATTATATTTTTCTTACATCACATATATGCATTTATATAAATTTTACGAAATAAGATTATCATGCACTTCGGAGTTTTTTAAGAACATTTATTCCCCTAACTTGTAAGCAATTTCACTTGTGCTCCTATATTTTCTTAAAAAATTGACAATATCATCCTTATGTTGGTATAAAATTGGAGCACATGTGTACTAATAAAAGGCCACTACTATTGATTTTGTAAAAATATAGGGGACACATACAATTGTATTAAAAATAGGGGTATAAGTATTATTGGAAAAACATGGAAGGACAAGAGTAAACAAAGCCTCGAAAGATATGATGTATCATTTTTCATATTTATTTGTATGATATACCGGTCTAACTCGGTTCAGCCTGGTTGAAACGTACGAACCAAACCAACAATACAACGGTTCGGTCTTTTTTGGTTTCTTTGAACTGCTGACATCATCACCGGTTCGACCGGTCGGTCCCATTGGTCCAACCATAAAAACCAAAAACCTATACATACCCGGTTTGTTGTCCGATTCGGTTTTTAAAACATTGCTTGGAAGCGTTCCACCCGTATGTGAGAAGGAAATGAGTCCCATCTTATATAGAAATTTCAAAATGGTTCTAATCTATGTATAACCTTGAAGAATGTTTAATCTATATGAAACCTTAAAGAATGAGTCTCATATATGGATATCAAAATAATGGTTCTCCTATCTATTGGAATCGCAAAGAAAGGATCTCACAATGAGAGTCACAAAGGATGGCGGAGCCAAACAAGTTACTTTTTTGTGTCGGGATGAAAAATAAGTTCTCTTAATAGAACTCAAGCACATGTAGAGCATAACTTTGCTCTCATAGCCCCCCCCAACACAAACACACATGTAGAATCGTTGTATACCTAGCCAAGTTAGGTGAACAAACAAATTGTGTTAAAAGTACTGCTTTTTCTTGTTTCCCCTTCTTTTTCTGCCAATTTCGTATCGTCTCCTTTCTTCATTTTTTTGCATTTTATACTATAATGTTTGACTGTAAATTCGCTTCTTTCCTTCAAAATGCTTTCCCATTTGTGTATTTTGTTTCACTTTTCCTGAACGGCTTTTGTGTACAAAAACCAATAAAAACTTGGACACAAAGCTCATTGTGAATGACACAAGACAACATCAACATCCTTCATCGATCATGCTAGGATTAAATATATCATTCCACAACAAAATTGTGTCACTTCATGAACCCAACACCCTTCTTCGATCACGCTAGGATTGAATAAGTCATTCCACAATAAAATTATGTCAATTCATGAACCACCAAGAATACATCTCATCATGTCTTGTTGTTGCCTCCTTGTATAGTGCCCTCTTGCATGTCTCCACAAACGTGTTGTCTCCTACAAACTTCGGATGTTGCTAGACGCACGTGCCAGCATGCCTTCTTGCATGATTGCACCTTCTTGCAATTGCACTTCCAGCATACACCTATGTTGATTTTCTGTCTCACATCCACGATTTTGCAAGTGCGCATCTGTTATCTTCACTTCCTCTGCGTGCAACCATCTAGCATGGTCGCCTCAACATAGTGCCCCCACACATGCATGTGCCCCATAAATGAGTCCCTACAATCGTCTTCTTGAGCCTCATGGATCGCCTTAACATGAACCCCTTATGTGTGCATACTAGGAAGTGTTTCCACTTAGATTTCTATGCTATATTCAAGAGAAAAAGGCTTCAAAATGCATGCCTAGTAATGCACTTCTCCAAACACACCTAAAAGTATCCTTAACAACCTTTTTTATAAAAGTTGCATAGCCACCACATCTCGTCAATAAATGCAATCCGAACCCAATTTGCTTCACGAAGCATCTTCTCTAAAGATTTTTTCTTCTGTCTTTTTTAGATTTCACCATTTTATTCTTATATGTCTAGTTTAGATTTCACCATTTCATTCTTATACCCCTCTGCAATGATTATTTCTACTTCACCTTATTTACCTCCACATCATGTAGCGAATAGCAATAAACAATGAGGTAGCAAAACTCACTAAAAACAATCTTACAACCCTTAATGATATATGATCTATTTTCCTCCGACGAATGTAGCCAACACGTCCTTACCATGGTTTTTAAAATCGTGCCTTGAGGCATCAAAGCTTCGAGGAGCTTTTTTTCCATAAAATCCGCCTCGAGGACATAACATTAGTCAACCTACCTGAGGCGTAAGCCTCGAGGCACCGAGGCGATACCAAGGCGTCTGAGGTTGTGAAGCACTACAGAAGCGCTGCCTCGGTTCTATTGTGCATTTTTTGAATAAATTTTACTTAAACATTTTAAGTTATACTTTTCCAGTACTATTAAAGGCAATATGGCTTAAATAGATATGATTGACAACCTTGAGATATTTAAATAACAAACAAACACCTAACACGTTATTTCATTAACACATAATCATTGCATCAAAAAAATCATGCATATGTACAGTGATTGTTTTTAGTTAATATGAACATTTCATATCAAGTAATGATATTTATTGCTTGTCCAATGAATATAGTATGTATTCAATAGATTATATGTTTTTGTAAGTATATAACGAATTCACAACTTCACAATGTGACCTTTATACAATCACAAATTTAAGTATTTTTAAGGAAAAAGGTGATACGTTGTAAAGTAACATGTATGGTTGATATGGTATATTGTGATAAATGTGTTCTTATTGAGGAAATAGTTTTTGTGTAATTTCTCTATAAATTGAGCTTTATACCTCGACAGCCTCGAGGTTTACACCTCGTCTCATTGATAGAAAACCACCTCTATATATCACATTTTTTTATACCTTGCTTCTATAAATTGAGGCTTGCGCATCGCCTCATTGACAAAAAAAATTGCTTCGTTCCACCTCGTGTTTTTAATACAGTGGTCATTGCCCATTACCTGCTTATTTTTATATATGCCCAAATGTTCTCTTTTCTAGAATAACTATTTGCTAAGAAAGAGCCCAATCCACAAGAAAATCAAGAAAACTCTTTCTTCTTTGCTCTATCAACATATCAATCACCTTATGAAGTATGTATAGTCTGTGATGTCTTATCATTAATGTTGTGAACTCTCTAGCTCAAACAAATCATTCTCTTCGTAGAATTCTCTATAAACATTTCCAAGCCCCTTAAATAACTCCATTTAACTCTTTTCACCAAATAAAATTGCATGCTTGTGCAAAAAATGAACTCAGCCATGGTCGGTCCCAAGCCCGGGTAAATTGAGGAGGGTTGCGTTAGGTAACCGACAGCCAATGAAAAATAATCAGAGACAGCTTCCAATACTATTTAGGAAGTTGCCTCAAGACATTCAGATTTTTTCAACATGGATTTAAGTAAACATTCAGATTCCGTTGGGGCGCTCCCCACTTGAGACGTGTTGCATCGGCCGAATGCAATGAAAATTGGCAACGGTCGCTACATCGTTGCCCTGTATTCAAAATTTGCAAGGGTTCTCGCATGAGGAATGCATGTGAGTAAATAAGCAAGTTTCGATGCATCATTGCCCGAATGCAGTCCATAATTTGCAAGGGTTCTCACATGATGAACGCATGTGAGTAAAGAAGTTAATCCAAAAGAGGTTGCAAAGTTGCGGATAGGTAATTGGAATATGGGTACTTTGACTGGCAAATCGATGGAGATATTAGATACGATGGAAAGAACTTAGATTCATATACTATGTCTTCAAGAAACAAAATGGGTTGGAGAGAAAGTAAAGAAATCGAGAAGACAAGCTTTAAACTTTGGTATTCAGGTAAAGATAAGGTCTTATGTGCCACAAATTGGTTTAGATGAACGGATTAAACATGCTTTTTGAGAGGATTTGGATAAGATTTTGCAAGGAATCCCACAAAGAGAGATGATTTACCTGTACAGGACAAAACAAAAAAGAAAATAGAAAGAAAAGAGAAATAAAATAACAAATGATTTTTTTTATTTTTTTTCCTAAAACAAGAAATTGTTCCTTATTTTACATACTATTTTTAGGTAATTTCTATTTATTTTTATCGAATTGTTTATTATGTATTAATTTTTATAAGTATATTTATAGGTATAATTACCTATATATGATGTATTTAATTTTTATTTTGTATTTTATAATTTATTGTTTTATGTACATAATTGATATATTTAGAACTTATTTAGATATACATTTATATATTTTTATTTTATTTTTTGAATTTATTCATTTACTTAAATAATTAATTAATGGACATTTAGATTTCGTTGGGGCGTTCCCTACTTGCGACGCGTTGCATAGCCCAAATGCAATGAAAAAATGGCAAGGGCCGCTACATCGTAGCATGGATGTAGTTCAAAATTTGCAAGGCTTCTCGTATGAGGAACGCATGCGAGTAAATAAGCTAGTTCCGCTGCATCGCCGCCCGGATGCAGTCCAAAATTTACAAGGGTTCTCGCATAATGGACGCATGCAAGTAAAGAAGTTAGTCCAAAAGATGTTGCAAAGGAAGTTGCGGATTGGTAGCTGGAATATTGACACTTTAACTGGAAAATCGATGGAGATAGTGGATATGATGAAAAGAATGAAGATTCATATACTATGCCTTCAAGAGACTAAATGGGTTGGAGAGAAAGCAAGGGAGATCAAGAAGAGATGCTATAAATTGTGGTATTCATATAAAGATAAAGGCAGAAACGGTGTTGGAGTGGTTGTTCATAAGAATTTAAAGGATTGTGTGGTTGAGATGCAAAGATTCTGGGATCGGGTTATTTTGCTAAAATTGGTGCTTGAAGAAGAAATTCTTAATACCATCTCAGTTTATGCACTACAAACTGGTTTAGATGAAAGTACTAAACAAGCTTTTTGGGAGAATATGGATAAGATTTTACAAAGAATCCCACAAAGAGAGATGATTTGCATAGATGGAGATCTTAATGGACATGTGGGAAAGGATGCTTCAGGGTATGCTAGTGTCCATGGAGGCCATGGTTTCAGGGATAGAAATGAAGAGGGAAAGTCATTCTAGATTTTGTAACGGCGTATGATCTTTTCATAGCAAACACTCTCTTCAAGAAGAGGGGGGGACATTTAATTACTTATAGGAGTAGCTCAACTATAACACGGATAGATTACTTTGCATTGAGGAGAAGAGATCGGTTGTCTTGTAAAGACTGCAAAGTAATCACAGGAGAGAGTTTGACAACCCAACATTGCTTGTTAGTCTTAGATGTGCAAATAAAAGGGCTGGTAAAGAAAATGAGTGTTCCTAAGATCATTAGAACTAGATTGTGGAATCTTCAACAGAAGCAATCGAGCTTCAAGGAGAAGATTTTAGAAGACTTATCTTGGGATTGTAGCGGAAGTGCAAACGAGATGTGGGATGTGGTAGCATCTTGTATCCGAAAGGTAGCCAAAGAGATGCCAGGCGAGTCAAAAGGAAGAGCTCCAGGTCAAAAGGAGGCTAGGTGGTGGAGTGAAAAGGTGCAAGAGAAGCTAAAAATTAAAAGAACATGCTCTAAAGTTATGTCTAAGTAAAAATCGAGGAAACTATCACAAACTGCAAAATAGCGAAGACGGAAGCAAAGAAGCCTGTAAGCGAAGCTAAGTCAAAAGTTCATATAGTTTTGTACAAAAATCTCGATTCTAAGGAGGGCCAGAAGGATACATTCAGGTTGGCCAAAGCAAGAGAAAGAAAGACCAAAGATCTTTCTCAAGAGAGATGTATTAAGGATGAGGAAGGTCACGTGCTTGTTAGTTATAAGGATATAGACACTAGATGGGAGCAGTATTTCCATAAACTTTTCATTAGAGAAAGAAATAGAGAGATCACTTGGGTGATCTAGCTAGTAGTGAAAGTTACTTGAATCGCGCAAGCTATAGACAAATACAAAGAAAGGAAGTAGAGGAGGCTTTGAAGGTTATGAGACCTGGGAAAGGTGTAGGACCGGATGACATTCCTATAGAAGTATAAAGACTTTTAGGTGAGCGCGGTTTGACTTAGCTTACGAATCTATTCAATGTTATTTGATGAAGACAGAAAATGCCTGAAAATTGGAGGAGTATCGTGGTGCCTCTTTATAAGAACAAAGGAGACATTCAAAATTATTCAAATTACAGAGGTATCATGCTGGTGAGTCAAACTATGAAAATTTGGGAACGTGTGATCGAAAGAAGGTTAAGGCAAGTTTTTAAAGTAAGAAATCAATTCGGATTCATGCCAGGTCGCTCAACTATGGAAGCCATCCATTTGCTGAGGAGAACGATGAAGATTTATAAAGCTAAAAGGAAGAACCTCCATATGATTTTTATTGATTAGGAGAAGGCTTATGATTTTGTCCCACGAGAGATATTGTGGAGAGTTTTGGAGAAGAGACAAGTACATGTCCAGTACAGTAACCTCATAAAGGATATGTATAATAGAGCTTTATCTTGTGTAAGGATCCCATCTGGGAAGACTGACTATTTTGACATCAACATTGATTTACATCAAGGTTCAGTTTTGAGTCCATTTCTTTTTATTTTGATTATGGACGAGTTGACAAGTCATATGCAAGATGAGATACCTCGGTGTATGTTATTTGCTGATAATATTGTGTTGATTGGTGAAACTAGAGATGGAGCAAATGAGAAACTTGAGGTCTGGAGGCATGCATTGGAGGCTAAAGGGTTTCGTATAAGTAGGTCTAAGATGAAATATATGGAGTACATCTTTGATGAAAGCAATGGTGAAGGAATCGAGGTGAAGATTGATGAGGACAACATTCGGAAGAGAGATTCTTTTAGATAAGTGGGATCTATTCAAGGTTCAGAAATGCGGTTCATGCGGCCGCATATGCGGCCGCATATGCGTATGCGGTGGCCTATCCGAAGCGCATTCTCAATATGCGGTCATATGCGGTCCAGCCGCATATGCGGGCCGCCTAAACCGCATATGTGGCCGCTTATGCAGTTGATATGCGGTCTAATTTCGAATCCGGTTTAGGATCCAAATAAAAAAAACCCTTCGATATTATTCACTTCTCTCGTTCCAGCCCAGCCCTCCATCGTTTTCTCCCGCACCCTAACCTCCATCGCGCCTCCACGCCTCCACCCTCGCCGCCTCAGCCCTCGAAGCCTCGCCGCCTCCACCCTCGCCGCCTCAGCCCTCGAAGCCTCGCCACCTTCACGCTCCAGCACCTCCGCCCTCGACGCCTCGCCGCCAACACGCTCCAACGCCTCCACCTTCGCCGCCTCGTCGCCTCCAGCGCCTCCACCTTCGCCGTCTCGCTGCCTCCAGCGCCTCCACCTTCGCCGCCTCGCCGCCTTCGGCACTCCACGCTCCAGCGCCTCTTCCCTCGCCGCCTCCAGGCTCCACTCCAGTGTATGTAGCCCATATGATTTGTTTTCTTTTTGGGTTGTTCCATTATCATAGTATTTTACCTTATAAACGGCATTGAAACTGCACTAATCGTGGTATAAACGGCATTGAATTACACTTGATTTTATCGCACTAGGAATATTCGGCTCAAGTGATTAATTGTACTGTTGGTTAGGTATTGTAGCCCAATATTTTATCGCACTAGGAATATTCGACTCAAGTGGTGGGTGTTGAACTCGTAACCTCTATTTTCCAATCAAAGAATGATATCAACTACTCCACATCAACTGCTTGAAAGGATTGGATAAAAAATTAATCAAACTATTATTGTTTTGTAGATGACTTATATATATCATCATATGGTTTTATTATAGTTTGAAGAAGTTATATAAGTTATTAGTTATGTGTGGTCCAACTCTCTTTATAAATTATGTAGTTTCATTTTAATTTTTATATATTTATAATGTAATCATGTTACAATGACACGTCATTTTTTGGATAACCGATTTGCAATTTGCACTTCTTATTTTCAATGACACATCATTTTTGTACCATGTTTAGGTCGGTCATTATGGCTACCCCTTCCACGCCTACAACGGCAGAATCCACATTCTATGTTCCACCCGGTTCTACCGATCCAGGGTGGAAATATGCATACCTCATTGAGAGGACCGATTCGAACACGGTTGGGTGTCTCTTGTGCGGCAAGGTCATAAAAGGAGGCATCAATAGGATGAAGCAACATCTCGCACACATCAAGGGAAATACAAGGGCATGTCCAAAGGCTGATGGAGATGTGCAAAAGGAAATCAGAGATTGTGTGGAGGATATTATGAAGAAGAAGAATGAAAAAGTTGTTAGCATGAGAGAACTGCGGCAGGAAGTAACAATCAAGGCATCTGATGGATCTTCTAACCATCCATCAGAAGGAGGTGCTAGTACAAAAAGACCTCCTGTATCTGAAGATGATGTGTCTTTGGGCACAACAATGCGGCAGACAGTGATAAAAGATGCTTTAGCCAAAGAGGAGCGTGCACGTGTCAACAAATTCGTGGCCAAATTCTTTTATGATGCTGACATTCCCTTCAATGTGGTCACTAAAAATTCCTTTATCCGAATGTGCGAGGCAATTGGACAATATGGAAGCGGATACAAGCCACCTTCATACTATGAAATTACAGAAACTTTGTTGAAGGAGGAAGTGGATGAAACAAAGGAATATTTAAAGAGTCATAATGAATCGTGGAAAAACAATGGTTGTTCAATAATGACCGATGCATGGACTGACATGAGGGGAAGGAGCATTATGAACTTGTGTGTTAATTGTGACTTGGGCACAACTTTCTTGAAGTCCGTTGACGCATCCGCAGATTCTCACACGGCTGAATATATCTCTTCTCTCGTAGAGGATTGTATCAAGGATGTTGGAGAAGAAAATGTTGTACAAGTTGTTACAGACAATGCTTCTGCAAATATGGCAGCCGGACGACTTCTTAAGACTAAATATCCAAGGATATTTTGGTCTTCATGTGCGGCCCATTGCATTGATCTTGTTCTTGAGGAGATTGGAAAGGAATCAAAGATAAAAAAATTGCATCACTAAGGCTAGAACTCTCACTCTCTTTATCTACAGTCATGCAAAGACTTTGAGCTTGATGAGACAGTTCACCCAGAAGGGTGAAATTGTTCGGCCAGGGCAAACAAGATTTGCCACCACTTTCCTTACACTACAGAGCGTGATGGACAAGAAGGAAAAATTACGGTTGATGTTCTCTTCTGATGAGTGGAGAGAGTGCAAGTGGTCAAAGACCAGAAAAGGTGAGGTGGCTGCATCCATTGTCCTCAGTTCATCATTTTGGAGCCAAGTGTCTTTGACGTTGAAGATCTTCTCTCCACTAGTCTACCTCTTACGTGTGTTTGATGGAGAAAGGAAGCCCTCAATGGGCTTTGTATATGGAGGATTGGAGGATGCAAAAAATGAAATAAAGGCTATTTTTAAAAATGTTGAACATTCATACAAGCCCTTTGTAGATGCCATTACCTTGAAAACGAAAGGAAGATTGGAAAGCCCCCTCCATCTTGCATCTTTCTATCTCAATCCCTATTATTTTTATAGGGATAGCGATGCAATTTCTAAAGATAGCTTCGTCGTTGATGGTTTGATGGAATGTGTAGAGATTTTTATCCTGAGTTGGAGATTCAGGATGCCATCACGAAGAAAGAGATTCATATTTACCGAAGAGGAGAAGGAGCATTTGGAAAGCCAATGGCTGTCAGACAAAGATCCACCAATGATGATGATTTAAATCCTGGTAATATATCTTAAACTTATTATCGACGGTAAAGCTCTTAAGTTAGATTTATTATTTTACAAGTCATTAATTGTGCAATCTCTTGTAGCTCATTGGTGGATGCTATATGGTTCTCAAACGCCTTATTTGAAAGAAATGGCTTTGAGAATTCTGAAGTTGACATCCTCTTCTTCAGCCTGTGAGAGGAATTGGAGCTCATTTGCAGCGGTATAACTATCACTATTTGGATGTACAATTATATGTATTCAATGAATAATTGAGTCATTATAATTTATAATTGATCAATTTTATAAATTCTTAATGCAGATTCACACCAAAAAAAGGAACAAACTAGAAACCAAGAGATTGAATGATTTGGTTTTTGTGAAATTCAATTCAAAGCTGAAGGAGCGTCGATCACTAACTGGGAGAGATCCATTTGTTTCAAAGGATAGAACACATGTTATGGATTGGATTGGTGCCAGTGAAGAAGAAGAAGAAGAAATCTTCCAAGGGTCGGGGCTCACGTGGAACTTGGTAGCAGAAGCAAGTGGGGCAGAAGAATTTGCTGAGAATAGGAGGAGCCAAAAGAATGCGGAAGCTTTGTCAACTTTGGGCGAAGAAGAAGAATTTATGAGTGATTCGGGAAGCGATGATGATATTCCAACAATCAATTTTGAAGATGATTTAGATTAGAATTTAGAAGCCGGTTTATAACTTTATATATTTGAACATTCTGCATTCTGAAACATTTTTGCTATCTAAATGAACTATGTAGCTTTTATTGTGGTGCTTTTTTTATTTTTAAAAGTATGTTTTGTAGGATCTAAAAGGAAACATGTATTTTTTGTCTCTGACATCACAATTAAATGTTTATCTTTTAATATTTTTTATTTAAATAATACAAACCGCATAATCCGCATATACTTCCGCATATCCGCTTACTCGCTCGGGACCGCCTGACCGAACGAATACCGCATACCGACTTTCTGAACATTGGATCTATTTTGTAATATGATGGGGAAATTGATGGAGATGTTACTAATACAATAATGCAAGCTGGCTAAAGTGGAGAGGAGCATTTAATGTTCTCATTGTTAAGAAAATTCCTTTAAAAATCAAAGGAAAGTTTTACAAAGCAGTCGTGAGACCTGCTATGCTCTATGGATCTGAATGTTGGCCTGTGAACCATAGACATGTGCAGAGAATGGTTGTAGCATAAATGAAAATGCTAAGGTGGATGTGTGTACGCAAACGTAAAGATCATATTCGGATGATGCAATCAGAAAAAAAAAGTCGATGTAGCTCCGATCGGGGATAAAATGCGAGAAAACCGCTTAAGTTGGTTTGGTCATTTGCAATGAAAGTCAGCTGATGCTTAGTTAGGTGATGCGAGTTTTGGGATGCTGAGCCGGCTAAGAGAGGGCAAGGACGGCCCAAGATGTGTTAGGAAAGAGACTATACAAAGGTATCTTAGTTTTTTTGATATAAACCCGAGATTTGACCCAAGATCGATCTGAATGGAGGCAAAGAATCCATGTAGCCGACCCTACTTAATTGTGGAAAAAGGCTTTATTGTTGTTGCCTGTGAATTATTTAATGGACATGTGGGAAAGGATGCTTCAGGATATGCTAGTGTTCATGGAGGCCATGGCTTCGGGGATAGAAATGGAAGAGGGAAAAGTCAATTCTGGATTTTGTAATGGCTTATGATCTTTTTATAGCAAACACTCTCTTCAAGAAGAGGGAGGAGCATTTAATTACTTATAACAGTGGCCTGATTAAAAACACAGATAGATTACTTTGTGTTGAGAAAAAGAGATCGGATGATTTGCAAAGACTACTTCGGAGATGGTCGTGAAGTGGGCCAGGGAGGGGACTCGTGGAGTGCTGTGGAAAGTCGACTTTGCGAAGGCCTATGACTGTCTCGATTGGAGCTTCATTTGGTCGGTTTTAAGGACTCAGGGATTCCCGGAGATGTGGATTTCGTGGATGCGTCGTTGTGTCTCTACGGCTTCCTTCTCGGTTATGGTGAATGGACGCTTGGTGGGAGGTCGATTCCAACCGCGGAGGGGGGTGCGTCAGGGATGCCCTCTGCGCCTCTCCTGTTCGTGGTGGCGGTAGATGTGCTTGCTCCGGATGACGTGTCGGGTGGTTGATAGTGGTCTCTCGATGGGCTTCTCTTGCGGTGAGAGGGTGGTCCCTCTCCTCCAGTACGCCGATGACACGATCTTATTCATTGGGGGCGTGACGAGGTCACTGCCATGGCGGCAACTCTGGAGGTTTTCAGTGAGATGCCGGGCCTGTTCAAGAACGCAACAAGTCTAAGGTGGTTCCGTTTGGTTTGGATGCGGAGGAGGCAGCTGACTGCGGGTTGATTTTGGGCTCGCTGCCGAGCCCTTTACCTTTTGATTATCTGGGCATGCCACTGGGCACGGGCAGAACTCGTTTGAGCGACTGGTCCAAGGTTGTGGAGAAGGTGGGAGTTGCGGCTATCCGGCTGGAGCTCGGCTATGCTTTCGAGGGGTGGCCGCCTCGTCCTACTCAAATCGGCTTTGTCTTCTATCCCCGTTTATTTTCTCTCCAACCGACAATTGCCTTCTAGGATTCGTTGTCGAATTGAGAAGTTGATGCGGAGGTTCCTGTGGGGGAGAAATGGGGCGTCTGCAAGTGGACTGCATTTAGTGGGTTGGGAGGAAGTGACGAGGCGTAAGTGCGAGGGGGGGCTTGGCATTCGTCGGTTGGACCGTGTTAATGACGCCCTTCTCCTGAAATGGGTGAATAGACTGTGGAGTGCTAGCGAGGATTTCTGCTCTGTCATCTTGCGCAAGATCCATGACGTGGGCAGGTCGCTGCCGAGCCCGGAGGATTGTCTTGGGCCGCGGACGCCTTTCTAGCGTGGGGTGCTGGCGGTGGGTTTAAAATACTCTAATCTTTTTGCCCCGATGCTTGGTGACGGATAGGTCTTCAGATTCTGGAAAGACATTTAGGCCGGTGGGGTGCCTCTTGGTGAGAAGTTTCCGCGCTTATTTGCTTTGGCGGCTGATAGGAATGCATTCGTTGCCTCTTATTGGTCCGGGGATGATTGGTTCCCCATCCTTCATAGCAACTTTTTCGACCAGCGGCTCCACGATTTCCTCCGTCTATTGAATTCAATCAGCGGTGCGTCTAGGCCCACGGGGGGGAGGGATCACTGGGCCTGGAGGGGGGAGCCTTCACGACGAGGATGGCGTATTTGGCGATTTCTTCCTCCACCCAGCCGAGGGTGGAGGTGTTGATGCGTGACTGCAGCTTTGTGTGGGGCTTGAAGCTTCCGGAGAGGGTTGGTATCTTCTTGTGGCTGTTTCGTAGGAAGAGGCTTTTGACGAGGGATCGGTGTGCTAGGATGCTCGCCTCGGTCCCGGAGGATTGTGCTCTCTGCGGCAGCGGTGTGGAAACCCCGGATCATCTTTTCTTTACATGCCCGATGGTTATGGGCGTTTGGAGGCGGCGGTTGTGGGATGGATAATTACCGCAGACTCGGCTACTTTTTGGGAGTCTTTGATGTCTAACAAGGATAGTGACCGCAGAGATCTCTTGCGTCCCTTGGCGAGCATTTGGGCGATCTGGCTTGGGCAGAATGAAGCTATTTTTAGGGGTAGCGGTTTTACAAAGAAAATATTTTGTCTCACTGTGCCCGTCTTGTGTTGACTGGTTGTTGATCTAGTTCCCTCTCGATGTTCGAGCTGGTTCTTTGTAGAGTTTTCTTATTTCTTTGCTTTTCTATGTAATTGTTTCTTCTCTTTTGTTAATAAAGTAGGGGTGAACACCACCGAGTGTCTCCCTCGAGGTTTTAGACTTCAAAAAAAAAGACTGCAAAGTAATCCCATGAGAGAGTTTGATATCCAACATCGCTTGTTAGTCATGGATGTGCAAATAAAAGAGTTGGTAAAGAATATGAAGGTTTCCAAGATCACTAAAACTAGATGGTGGAATCTTAAAATGAAGCAATCAAACTTTAGGGAGAAGGTTTTAGAAGACTTATCTTGAGATTGTAGCGGAAGTGCAAACGAGATGTGGGAGGCAGTAGCATCTTGTATCCGAAGGGTAGTCAAAAAGATGCTAGGCGAGTCAAAGGAAGGAGCTCCATACCAGAAGGAGGCTTGGTGGTGCGGTGGAGGGGTGCAAGAGAAACTCAAAATTAAAAGAGCATGTTTTAAAGCTATGTCTAAGGATAGAACGGAGAAAACTGTCACATCAAAAGCTTATGAAATTTTATACAAAAATCTCGACTCTAAGGAGGACCAGAAGGATATATTCAGGTTAGCCAAAGCAAGAGAAAGAAAGACCAAGACCTTTCTCAAGTGAGATGCATTAAGGATGGGGAAGGTCGCGTGCTTGTTACTCAGAAGGATATGGAGACTAGATGGATGCCGTATTTCCATAAGCTTTTCATTGGAGAAGGAAATAGAGAGATCACTTCGGGTGATCTAGTTAGTAGTGGAAGTTACTTAAATCGTGCAAACTATAGACGAATATAAAGAAAGGAAGTAAAGGAGGCTTTGAAGGCATGGAAGGCCATATCGGTATCGGTATCGATATCGGACTGTGTCGATACAATATATCATCGACATATCGACGCTATATCGCCGATATCGAACCGATTTCATGAAGAAAATTGCCTTCAAGGCCAAATATCAACCATATCATCGATATATCATTCACCTGTCGATACTGATATACCGTGGATATATTGTGATACGACCTTCTATGTTTTGAAGTTACGAGACCTAGGAAATGTGTAGGACCGAATGGCATTCCTATATAAGTATGGAGAGTTTTAGATGAATGTGGTTTGACTTAGCTTATAAATTTATTCGATGTTATTTTTGCGAAGCAAGAAAATGCTTGAAGATTGGAGGAGAAGTATCGTGGTGCATCTTTATAAAGAAAAAAGGGGGCATTCAAAATTGTTCAAATTACAAAGTATCAAGCTGATGAGTCACACTATGAAAATTTAGGAACGTGTGATCAAAAGAAGGTTGAGGCAAGTTTCCAATGTAAAAGAAAACCAATTCCAATTCATATTAGGTCACTCAACCATTGAAGCCATCCATTTGATGAAAACAATGGACATTTATAGAGCTAAAAGAAAAAAAACTCCATATGATTTTTATTGATTTGGAGAAGGCTTATGATTATGTTGAGATATTGTGGAGAGTTTTGGCCTATGCATTAACCTCATAAAGGATATGTATGATAGGACTTTATCTTGTGTAAGGATTCGGTCTGGGGAAGACTAATATTTTGACATCATTGGTTTACATCAAGGTTTAACTTTGAGTCCATTTCTTTTTACTTTTATTATGGATGAGTTGACAAATCACATTCAGGATGAGATACCTTAGTGTATGTTATTTGATGATGATGATATTGTGTTGATTGATGAGACTAGAAATGGAGTAAATGAGAAGCTTGAGGTATAGAGACATGCATTGGAGACTAAAGGATTTCGCATAAATAGGGCTAAGACTGAATATATGGAGTTCACTTTTGATTGAAGCAATGATGAAGGAATCAAGGTGAAGATTGGTGATGATAACATTCAGAAGAGGGATTATTTTAGATACCTAGGATCTATTTTGCAACATGATGGGGAAATTGATGGAGTTGTTACTAATAGAATAAATAAAGGTTGGCTAAAATGGAGAGAAGCGTCAGTTGTTCTCTGTGATAAGAAATTTCCTTTGAAAATCACAGGAAAGTTCTACAAAGCAATCGTGAGACATGTTATACTCTATGGATCTGAATGTTTGCATGGGAACCATAGACATGTGCAGAGAATGCTAAGGTGGATGTGTGGACACACACGTAAAGATCGGATTCAGAATGATGCAATCAGAATGAAAGTTGGTGTAGCTCCGATCGAGGATAAGATTCGAGAAACCGCTTAAGGTAATTTGACCATTTGCAAAGGAGGTCAGCTGATGCACCGGTTAGGAGATGCAAGTTTCAGGATGTTAGCCGACTAAGAGAGGGCGATGAAGGTCCAAGAAGTGTTGGAATGAGACTATACGAAGGGATCTTAATTTTTTGGATCTAAGCCCAAGAATGACCCAAGATAGATCTGAATGGAGGCAAAGAATCAATGTAACCAACCCTATTTAATGTGAGAAAAGGTTTTGTTTTTGTTGTTGACATGCAAAAAAATGACATCTTGATACCAAAATCATATCAAAATGATGCGACTTTAAATCTATCCATCTATCATGCCCCTTTCGACCATGGACATAATAATGCTAGCATGTTTCAAGCATTCTCCTTTTGAATATATCACACCTTCAAACCAATCCTTCCAACCTGTGATCCACTCTTCTTACAAGCATAATTTCAAAGATCCATTTTAATCAGGATATTCATCACCTCTGCAAGGTCTATCAATCAACAATGTATCTTGCTAAATTAGATGGCTCATGCATGTATATGTCCACCAGGAAACGCTCGCCTCACTGAGCTTACATCCTAATGTATATATAGTGGGACTAGTCAGTTAATCACATTTGTTTTCCATGAGATAAATATTGCTAGTTTTACATTGTACCTAGGTGATGGTGCTGTGGTTGCCCTTGCAAGTTCCAAACAATGCAACAAAGCTCCTGATATGTTAACACTCAACAAGTTCTAATTGGAGAGGATTCTAGAAGAATACGGATACATAACGACTAAAAGATCTCCGGCACACAATCACCACCCATACAGTTGCAATATGAGATTGTTAGAGTATATAAATCTCGTGCGGTATTTGTTCCCCATGGAGGACTTGTCTCGTCGTGGTCATGATCATTAGATTTGAGGTGATGGCAACTTTTTTGTTAAATAAACTTACAAGAGTCTCACTACAGTCCTCGATCAGGGGGATGCTACAACGACAAGGGACGGCGGGCTGATTTTGAGCGCCAAGGCACCTTTGTGAGTGAAGGTTCTCTTATGGCTTTTGGGGAGGAATGGGTGGTGACAAAGATGTTCCTTCTCCTTTACTGACGACACTTTGAGTTTTCTAGAGGGAGTCGAAAGATGTGAATCATCATTTCTTTTCGAATGTGATGCTTATTTGGTTGACCATGAGGCATGCATACGACTGGTCATTATCATGGGGGTGGTCAGGTTTTGAGAGAAGTACAATCAATGCTTCATTTAGATCCAATAGGATAAGGTCGTTGCCTTAACAATTTGTTGGGGCATGTAGCTTGCTTGAAATAGTGTAGTCTTTCATGGGGAGCTTTTTCTATGTATAATGTGGTTATACATGAGTTCTGCTGGATACTAGATGTAACTATTTGATTGCAATGCACTAAATGTTAACAGGTGTTCACTTTTTTTCCTTTTTCCAAAAAAACCACTCCCAACAAATTATTGGCATCCGTTACCAACGAAAAATAATACTCTAGATACAAGTTCTGGCATCCAGGTCCTCTACGACGTTGCTTCCAACAGATTTTCAAGGACAATGTCTGTTTCCATCAGAACTACTTTCTCATGGTTAAATTCGGTGACATTCACTCGAGACTCAAAGCAAGATGAAAAGTAAATGCTTAGCATTTTTTATATAAATGCAACAAATATTTAAAGATTGTTTTGAACTTTAAATAAGCCGTTTACAGACAAACAGTTTCCATATTAACAAGGTTGCCGTTAGATGGCATATGATGCTACAGTTTCAATGAGTATGTCGATACTAATCCTCATATCCGGCTGATATTAATAAAAACAAACATGCAACTGTTGGAGTATTTGGTTATGCGTCACTTATGTGGAGATGGGAAATGGATCTCTCCAGGATCCATTTACCACATCCAAGTCTTTAGTCCCACATCTACCAGTTGGGAGATGTGGAGACTCGGTGGGGGCTATATATAGACCCCCACACCCATAGTATCCAATGAGAAAAGTTCAATAGACTATCAGCCCTTTGAGGTGTTCCCTCATGGTTTTATCCCGCTCCTTAGGGAGTAGGGTACCACATTAAATCTCGAGTTCTTCATGTTTATTTTTCTATCTCTGATATTCACTTACGCATTCGTACTTACTAACATGGTATCAGAGCGGGATTATTGTCAAGGATTTCAAGTTCTTTTTTATGTTCAAGATTCTTTTTTTTTTTGAAGATTTGTTGTTCTTGTTCAAGATCTGTTCAAGTTAGAGATTTCTAAGATATTCAAGGATTTGCTTATCGTTCAAGGGTTTCTAATGAAACCCTAATTCAAACCACCAATGCGGCTCGGGGTTCCTGTTCTGCGGCAACTACCAAGCGAAAATCCTAGCCGTCGCCCATCGTCAGCAAAATGGAGATCCGGGGTGCCTCTTCCAGCCAGCGGGAACCCTAGGTGACAACAAGGGTTCCAAATCAAGGACGACAGCCCATCCAGAAGGCAGAGTGCCGCATGTCTCTTCCTGATAACGCAAGGTCCATCCAGGAGGCGGCGAGATGTGCAGCTCCATCAAGCTCTCGCAATGGCCGCACTGCATCTCCAGCAAAGGCGACGACAACAGTCCACGCAGCTGATCTCCCTGCCTCGCGTACGTTCCAAAAACGGCACTCGACACGCGAGGAGACAGCCTTCTTCCCATCTGGTGATCGCGTGAGGCGGCAGCAACCACCAGGCAGCATCAGCCCCATCTCCGAGCAACAAGGTTCATTGTTGATGCCTCTAAGCAGAGCCCATCCGATCGCACCCTCCATCGCGCGCAAGCCCAGGCACGCCTCCTCCAAATGCGGCGATCCCTTGACGCACCACACGTGTGAGCCCCATGCCAAGAATAGGCGGAGCTTCTTAGCTCTGTGCGTTCTCCTGCAGGAGCGACGACAGCATGAAGCCCCCCATCAGGGGCGTCTCTTTCGTGGAAAAGGGTTCCAAAACCTTAAATAAGCAACAATCCAAGTGGGCCCAAAATTGGTGTTGCGGCTCTAGGGCCCAAGTTGGATGGGTGCTTTGAAATAAAAAAATCCAATGTTGTAAAAGTCACCCGACTAGCCCGACTAGTAGGTCTGACTAGTTTAGTCAGTGGGGTGGCCGACCGAGTACCGACTAATTCCGACTAGGTCCACTAGTCAACCAATTTTTACTTGGAGATACCATGTTTTTTTTACTTTTTTAAAAGCAAATTTATTCTAATACGTTTAATGTTTTATTTATATTCAATTACTTCTTTTGATTCATTATGATAGTAAATATATGTATATATAAATCTATGTAAATATATAATAATATATGTATACAAATGATTTATATATTTAAAAAATCAAAACCGATTAATGCCCGACTAAATCCGATTAATCGCCTGACTGCCGATTAATCCTTAGTCAGTGACCCAACCGACCGAGTACCGACTACCGACTTTTGCAACCTTGAAAAAATCCGTGTAAAAAAAAGAGGCAACGTTTTGAGTTGCTTTATGTAGAGATAGAAATTATTATATGCTATGTACATGTTCGTTATTTTTATGTTCTCTCTGGACTACTGTGTATTTTACCCTTAAGGTCTCTCCCTATATAAGAGAGCCTAGGGTTCCCTTGAATAATAGATCACAGACTTTTCCCAACATGGTATCAGAGCCCAAGACCTAGGACTCCTCACCTGCCGGCCACCAAGGTTTACTGCTGAGGGGGAGAAGCATATGGTGCGTAGACTTCACAAGGCAATTTATGGCCTCAAACAGAGTCCAAGAGCGTGGTTCCAGAAGCTTTCCAATCTGATTGAACAACAGGGATTCAAGAGGTCGAATGCAGACCACTCGTTGTTTGTTCAGAAGTCATCGGTAGGTACGGTTGTTATCATGTTCTATGTTGATGATATTCTGGTTATAGGAGATGATACTCAGGGCATAGAAAGGACGAAAGCATTCCTAGGCCGTCAGTTCGTCATGAAGGATCTTGGAACCCTAAGATACTTTCTGGGGTTGGAATTTGCCAGGAATGCACAGGGTTTGGTGATGACCCAAAGGAAGTACATTACAGATTTCTTGACTGAAATAGGCATGGTTGGATGCAAACCATCAAGTATTCACATGGATCCAAGCATGAAGTTGTATGATGATGACACTGTTGAAGTGGACAAGAGGAGATACAGAGAAATGGTGGGTAAGTTCCTTTATATTACCATAACTCGACCCGATATTGCTTTTGCAGTAAGCAGGGTGAGTCAATTTATGGAGCAGCCAAGACAAGTTCATATGGATGCTATATACATGATACTGAGGTATCTGAAGTCTTCTCCAGGTTCAGGGTTGATGTTTCGAAAGGGCACAGATTTATCTATCTCAGCATGTGCAGATGTCGATTATGCACGATGCTCTAAGGATAGAAAATCAACCTCAGGATTTGCAGTTTTTGTTGGAATCTCTCTGGTTTCTTGGAGAAGCAAGAAACAAACTGCTGTGGCAAGGTCCAATGCTGAATCCGAATATAGGGCCATGGCGCAAGCAAGCACGGAGATGATGTGGGTTCGATCTGTACTAGAGGATCTACATGTAGATGTACCTCTACCCATGCAGCTTCAGTGTGACAATCAGGCAGCCTTGTTCATTGCCAACAATCCAGCTTTTCATGAAAGAACCAAGCATATTGAAGTTGATTGCCACTGCACTAGAGACTTGATCCAGAAAGGATTGATATCTACAACTCATGTGAGCTCAGGGGATCAGACTACTGACGTACTCACCAAGCCGTTGCTCAGAGGACCTTTTCAGAGATGTTCTTACAAGCTGAGCATGATAGACATCTATGCTCCACCTTGAGGTGGAGTGTAGAAATAGAAATTATTATATGCTATGTACCTGTTCGTTATTTTTATGTTCTCTCTGGACTATTGTGTATTTTACCCTTAAGGTCTCTCCCTATATAAGAGAGCCTAGGGTTCCCTTGAATAATAGATCACAGACTTTTCCCAAACACTTTATTTGTAAAAGAGAGATAGAGAGATTGGCCTCATAAAAAGAAAGAGAGAAAAATGGCGGGGCCAGCGTTTAAAAAAACTCTGATTAAAAAAAGGCTCGTACAAAGAGAAGCCGTGCGCAAGAAATTTTATGAAAAAAAAGAAAAAAAATATGATTAAAAAAATGATTTAGAAAGCCGAAAAAATATATTATTATCGGCTATGCGATTCATGTTTTCTCCCTATTTTCTTGTCTTCTCCCAACATAGTCAAGATATATATTACGACTAGTATGGGAGAAAGGAGGAGTATTGTGTAGAGTTACAGGTCCGAGTCAGATCGAGATTCTCCAAACTTCATATTCCAGACCATTCAGATTTCAGATTCTACAGTAGTTCAGACTCGACGTCAGATACAGAGTCTTCAGTTTCAGACACGTACATGTATGCGGTCTTTTCAGATGTGCAGTGCACATATTTGCCATCTTTTTGAGTGGTTCCCATCTTTTATGTTTCGGCCAGGGTTTTCACATGTTCCATAGGGACTCCTAAGTAGAATCTCAATCCCTATGCCATATGGGATAGGGTTTTCATGCGGTTTCATAGGGACTCCAGAGTAGAGTACTATTTTCTGTGCTAGATGGGAGAGACCCGGTTCTCCGATGAGGAGACTTCTTCAGACTCCATTCTCAAGCGATTTGGACTCCAGTACGAGATCCTTCCAAGGTTCCTATGAGAGAGAACCCACTTCGAGGTCCCTATGAGAGAGACCCATCTTCAGAGATCTGTGTATGGATAATTAGTATTGCTCTTTTTGGCCCTTTTCAGAGATGGAGCAGTTGTCTACATGTTGTGGCGTGCCAGAGTTCTCCGTATAGACTCATTTTCAGTTGCAGTGACTCTGACAAGCGCAGTACAGAGCACATGCTCTCCGACGAGGGGATTCAGTTTGACTCACACTCCAGCTCGTTCGTCCTCCTCAAATGCACGGCATGAGAAGCAACGTCATCGATGGTAGCTGACGGTTATGCGTGATGAGTTGATATTGTCTGTAGTGTCCTGTAGCGTGAATTTGCGATTTCTTTCTATTTGTCCAAGCTGAACATTGTATGCTCCAGCTTGAGGGAGAGTGTTGGAGTATTTGGTTATGCGTCACTTATGCGAGAGATGGGTAAATAGATCTCTCCAGGATCCATTTACCACACCCAAGTCTTTAATCTCACATCTACCAGTTGGGAGATATGGAGACTCGGTAGGGGCTATATATAGCCCCCCACACCCATTGTATCCAGTGAGAAAAGTTCAATAGACTGTCAGCCCTTTGAGACGTTCTCCCGTGGTTTCATCGCGCTCCTTAGAGAGTAGGGTTCCACGTTAAATCCTAAGTTCTTCATGTTTATTTTTCTATCTCTGGTATTCGCGTCCGCATTCGTATTTACTAATAGCAACAATTAACCACTTCTCGAAAGAGGTTCAGCTACCAAAGAAACCAACGTCATCAAATCGAAATTGTCTTAATGGCAATAATAGCAGGGTAAAACGTAAAAGTATGCTGACTAATTAACTGAGAATAAAATCAGTTAAGACCAAAAAAATGAGGAATCATGTATTCCTAAATATGTAAGGGAAAAAACAAACATGGATATAAAAACAGTGTTTCCTTATAATAAAATAATGTAAAAGTATCTAAACGGATGTAATATCCTCATGCTCTTTACAAGATAATCTTATGTTCTCTAGACTTGCCTGTATACTGCCCATATTTTTCATAGTCTTGGATAAAGTGTGTGATGACCGGTGTAGGTATGACATATCCAATATTCTCTACATCTTCATGCTTAAGTGACTGAAAAGCAATTCCCACACAGTTTCCCTGATCATTGAAAGCTGGACCACCAGAATTTCCTGAGTTTATAGCAGCATCAATCTGTAAATTGAGACACACTCACAAGGATAATTTGGCATGGCAAAACTAGATTATAGATTAGACAAAAAAGATTAATTATTTCCTAGAAGCTCTTTCAAATCATTTCCAAAAGCTCTCGATTTGGAAATTCGTAATTGAATAAAATCTATGACGATGGTGGAAAAGGAGCTGTGGAAACAGATCCTTGTACCTGCAGTCCCAGAAGCTCAGTTGATCCATGAACATAAGATAGTATCTCCATGCGGGATACGACACCACTTGTTACTGAGATCGTGTCTCCTCCTATGGGATAGCCAACCACAGTCACAGCATCCTGGAGAGCTGGCAGCGGACCAAACTCCACTGGAGTAATTCCATCCCAGAATTCATCATCATTGACAGACAGCATAGCTAGTCACAGGGTATTTCAAGTCAATGTAAAGATTCAAAATATCCATGAGAAAATCGCAAGCTAAAACAATATTCTACTTTCTATGTTACTAAAATCATAGAGAAAAAGGTTTAAAAAGTTAGTATCGTCAGTTCGTATAGCTGTATATTCCAGTATCAACTCACTGTCTCTTTACATCTCAAAGGAAAAATCAACACTAAGTATTAGCTCCAGTATGAAATGCATAAAATGTGAAGCCAATTGGCATCAACGTGAATGCAAACTATTTGACTAAATTTCAGATCCTGCGTAACTAGATTATTTTAAAAAAAGCAACGACGACGACAAATTCTTTTCCCACATTAAGTAGGGTCGGCTACATGGATTTTTTGTCTCCATTCAGATCTATCTTGAGTCATTCTCGAGCTTAGATCCAATTAGATTAGTTTGCAAGCTTTAAAAAAATGTGAAGAATAAAGAGAAAGATGAGTACAAAAGTAACAGCGAAGGCATAAATACTATTCCATTCAAAGGATAATAAAACATAGTAAATATACTAACCCCAGATAGCTATATTTTTTCATCATAATTAAAGAAAAGGTGGTAGATTGATGGAAAATAAGGGTAAAATGCTAACTTCTTTAAGAGAAGGAGAGCCTTGGCACAAAGGTAAAAGTTGCCACGAAGTGACCTACTGATAGCTGAGTAGTAAACTCTTAGACTGGACTGCAAAGCCCAAAAATGTGTCTGAACTCGTGTGAACTCCTAACTTTGGTAAGGAAGACTCAGTTCAAGTCTGACAAACGATATTATTCCAAAGTGTTAGTGCGTGAATCCCATTTGCATTAAGTTAACCTGAATTTAAAGGAAGATCATGTGGTTAACCCAGAAATATGAGTTTTTTCCTAAAAATAATAAAAAATAAAATTGATTTTCCAGAAGGAAATAAATGTAGTAGTCAAATTCACGCAGTGTGATAAAACTACAGGGAATTTTTGTGGTAAAACTACAGGGAATTTTTAGTGCCAGAAAAACCTATCTAGACACATGCCCATCTTAGCTCTGAAAGCAAGACATGTCTAGGAGTCTTGCACTGTTCAACACATCATCCGACCTTTTAAAAAAAAGAAGAGTGGTACAAGAGATGTAGGAGTCTTGCAGTATTCAATACATCATCCGACCTTTAAAAAAAGAGAATGGTGTACCACCCTTAGTAGGTGATAACACAATAACTCCATTTATTAATTAGTAATATTTACAAATGCGTTCTCCAGGATATACATGAACACAGTGCATGTGCCGGTAGATTCTCCACATAATGTCTCTTGCTTTTAAATATCAATGTGTTCCTGGCTAGCCAAATTGCCCAACATGAAGCAAAAATTCTGACTCCCTTGGCTCTAGATCAATAAAACAAAATACCAAGGTTCCTCCAAAATTGTCGATGACCTGAAGTATTCAGCCACTCCAGCCGGCCTTCTGCCATATCTTGGCTATGACATTGCAATCCAAAAAAAAAGACGGTCTAAATCCGCCGCTTCATTTTCACAAACCAGACAAGAGATCGACGAACCAGGGACAAAGCGAGCTCTGAAAGCCCTCGTCACAAGCCTCTACCTGAGAAAAAGCCTCATAAAGATCTTCATTTTTAGGGGCACATGCATCTTCCAAGTTAATCTGCAGTTTTTGATCAAGTTTGCACCTACCACCATGATATGAGACAACAAGATTTGTAAGCTTTCTTCAATAAGAACTCCCGTCCCACCTCCAGTGGTCCAACCTCCCATTTGAGCTCTCTCTAACCACAACTCCTCCAATGACGTGAACTTTCTTTAACAACCCAAGACTTAGAAACCGCATCACTGAATGTCCTATCTGTCCTTATAGAAATCACTCTATGTTGATTGGAGAACATGGTTTGAAAAGAAATGGCGGTTTAAGCAGAGAAGCGGGAATGTGCAAGATACATGGGATTTTCAAAGGGGAGCACAGGGATGAGCAGCGGGGAAGGAGGATTGATGGAGCAGAAATACAGATTAAAAAAGGAAAAGGAAGAGAAGAAGGATCGCGATGCAAATGGGAATTTGGGATGAAGAAAATAGATAGTAATGAGATTTGTGGGTTAAGAGAAGAATGAAGATACAGATGGAAAGAGCTGATAACTGGGTCTTTAGGGGTTCGTTTGGTTGCAGGGTTGGGAAGGGTTGGGTACTATTCACAGGGCTGGGTGAATAGTAAACTATGAGGGGGTACCCCAGTGAATAGTACTCAACCTAACCCAACCCTGCCCAACCCTGCAACCAAACGAACCCTAGAAAATGTGGTTCCCATTTCTTAGAACTGGGTTGAAGCCTCATTTTGTGTGGCTTCTTTGGTGATTAGTGGTGGCAATAATCCAATCTCATGGATGGTAGCAGGTGTCGACAATAGGACTAGTCAAATTTCACAGGAAAAATGCTTCTAAGGTGGCTCACATGGTAGCAGTTCTAAGGTGAATCGGGATCCGAATCTTCGATAACACATAACATGGGCTGGAGATGCAGTTACAGTATGTATTTATGTGGCAAACGGCATCCGCGACAGTTCCAGGACCTTGTCATATGGTTGTTTCATCGTGATGAGCAAGGTTTAGATGGAAGTACCAATATACATATGTATATCTTCTTCCAGGATATCGACCGATATCTCCATATATATAAACAATATCGACATATCGCTCAAAATGATAGGTTTCGATACAAACTTTCTCATATATCGACCGAAATTGCTGATATTTCATCAAATATCTGCGCATATCAACGATATTACCCGTGCAAGCTTGATTTCACTAGTTATTTAGCTACTCCTAGTATTAAAATATAATGATTTATATATTAAGTTTCACGTCAGGGGAGCGCACATGCTCCCCCTAGTCCCCTCCCCTCCCCTGAGGCTCACTAACCAGGCAACGAGACCCCCGTTATAGAGCGACAGGGTGATGCATATGATAGTTCTTCAAATAATGGACTTTGCCTCCTTTTGTCAATAGGGATGAAACAACTGTTATACTGATCAAGTTAGAATCACATGTCCGAAATATATACTTTAATTGGTATTAGTAAATTAGTAACTATTAGTAACATAGTGATCTGTAAAAGCATATTCATGACATACTCCAATCAGTTGTGATTTTCTTTACTCCATTTATAAAAGTTTTGTTTCCAATCAATTTCAATTAATTTTATTTCATTCAAAAATATCATTGTTATGAATTATGCTCTTTAAAACTATATGTTATTATGTACATTTGCTTGTCTATTTGATTTTCGATATAACTCACATTTTTGTTTATACATAAATGTGATGTAATATAAACATAATGTGTTAAATACATGTCCCTTATGCCTCTAAGTTTGTTTTTGTTTGAAACTCATCATTTCCTTTCCAATACTTCTCAGCAGTCAGCATTGACAACGAGCCATACATGTGATATGATGTGTATTGGTGTGCTAAATATACATAATTCTTGCATATATGTGTGTATTTGTATGGTATTTGTTATTTTAATAACTAAGATGATCTTGATTAGTGAATAAATCACTTTTTACGCCATTTATGAGATTTCCACGGATATCGTCGATATATCCCCTTTATATCCTTTTCTCGGTGGAATGATACAATATCAATATCGATATTTCAAACTTTTTGAGGAGCTCAAGGCATGGTATCAAACTAGCCTCGAGGCGGTCGATGCATACGCCTCGAGGAGAGGTGATCACATTTAACCTCAAGGTGTGTGCCTTAGTCCAATCCAGTGAGGCATATGCCTTAGGTGGTTGAGGTGTAGCCTCGACGCGGTTGAGGTGCTTTGTGAGGCATTTTGCTTATTTGAAGCATTTTTTTATGATTTTAATGGTTTACTTTGTAATTTGAGAAGCCTATAAATATCTGCTTTTTTTGGGGTAATGATTATACACGATTAATGCCTAACTATGATGTTCTTTCGTATCCATAACTTATATTTAATATTTATTGTGTCCAATTAATTCGGCAAACTCTTATTATTTCACTCTCAATGAATGAATTCATTTTTTTAGGTCCAAAGAGGGGAAAACACGCTTATGGTGTCCGTCCCATTTTATTTACAATAAAGAAGAGCAATAGGGATATTTACAAAGCCCATGTTTTTAGAAGAAATCTAGCATGAAAAAATACATTTTCGCAATAAAATCTCTGACCAGAAAAGATCGCCCCATTACGATCCAACCAAATTGCCCACAAGATAGCCATAGCAACCAGAAGCTCCTCAATAGGACGTCCACATTCCCGAAATAATGAATCCCGAAATGATTCTAAGCTCTGCAAATTCAGCCAATTAGCCCCAATTTCCTGCCACATCGTCGAAGTCTTCATGCAATGGAAAAAAAGTTGGTCCGCAGTTTCAATACAAGTTTGGCAAAGAGAACATCTACTGGAGAGGACCGACAGTAATCCTTCGCATACGTCCCTTGTCATAATCCGTCTTCTGCGCAATAGACATAAAAAGAAACCAATTATATTGGACAGCTTTAGGTCCCAAATAAACTTGCAGTCACGAACAACAACATATGTGCTAGGTGACAGAGGCCTAGTAATTGCCATGTAGGCATTCTTCACCGAGAAATTCATGTCCTTTTGGATCCAGTGGTCACACCTAGAAGATGGCCATTCCCTCTGCCTGAGCGACTCCAGAAGCTGAAGATATCCGTCAAAATGCTGATCAAAAAAATCAACCACAAAGGTAGGCATCCAATTCCCATCAACCTAGCAGTCCGACATCCTAGCATTAATATCAACAGCCAACGCAAAGAGGCGGGGAAATCTACCAGAAAAGGTATCGTCACATGTCCAATTATTAGTCCAGAACGCAAAGGAGGTACCATTGCCAAGCTTCGGCCTGAAAAGACCCTCAAATTGAGGTGTCACCTTGATCACGCCTTTCCAAAAAGCCAAAGTCTTGCAATGCCTGTGGAGATCCATACTGCACTAAGCACCAATACCATAAATGTCGTGAATTAAGACAGCATAAATCTTTGCTTTCACCCCGTGTGTCACCTTGATCACCCCTTTCCAAAAAGCCAAAGGCTTGCAATGCCAGTGGAGATCCATACTGCCCTAAGCACCAATGCCATAAATGTTGTGAATTAAGACAGCATAAATCTTTGCTTTCACCCTGTAAATCTTCGCTTTCAATGAATGATGATGCGGATAGGTTTTGGCGTCGACGTTGGAAATAACAATTTTTTTTGGTGGATTTTGGTGGAAGAAATAGAAGGGTTGAGAAGAAAAATTGGAAGGGTTGAGAAGAGAACTCGCCGGGAATGCGAGAGGCTGAAGGAGAAGACCCGCGGAGATCGCGTGGAGGGAGAAGAGAAAGAGGGAGATACTGAGATAAACTCAATTTTTAATTCATAATTCACTGACTAAAACAATGGGCTACCCTCTCTTTATATAGGAGAGAGGGTTTACAAAAATAGTAAACAAATCAAATTAACAACTAATTTAATCCTAATTGACCTCTAACTACCTTAATTGGACTCTAAATTATTTAATTGACCCGAATCACATTTAAACTCTACGAAATAAACGTTGAGATCACAGGCGATCTCAATTATTTAATTAGACCAATACGACCGCTAAAAACGTAAATAAAATTGATAATTTTTTAATTAAATAAATGTGGCCCTATAATTTAGGGTCACGCTGCATCAACTCTCCACCGCTTTAAAAATTCGGCTCCTGACGAATTGCGTGACGTAGGTGGATAGTTGGAGAAATCATCCTTGAAGTGGGGCTTCAATTTCCTCCCATGGGATCATCTTCAACATTACGTTTATAGTTTTTTCCAATTGGAGGGTACCACTGCAATTTTCGTACCCTTCAATTTTCCTCACATTTCTATAGCCTTGGACCTTCTTGCAAATAAATATTTTTGGGAATTTCATCTTGTAATTTTCCCAAATAACCAATTCCCCAATTCCTGGGATCCCTGATCCACCAATCTCGATTTGGTTAGGGTTCGGCCCTTCCTTTTATGCGCGGGAGATCGGCAGGGGTTTTCTGATAGGTTGGCGGCGGCGATTCCTCGACGGTGCTGGCTGGGGCGGTGGTCCCGCGGGCGGAGCCGGCGCGGTTTGGTGGGGAGGTGGGGGTCGTCAGGCCCTTGGCGCGGGAGCGCGGCGAAAAGGAGTCGCGGGCGGCGCTGTAGTGGCGTGGCGGCGCAGTGGGGAACGAGGGAAGCTGAGCGTGGCGGCGGGGGCGCCGCAGGGAGGCGGGGTTTGCAGAGCTTGCGTGGGGGAGGTCTTGGGCGCTGGGCGAGGTGGCGTGAGGGGAAGGTGAGGAGCACGGAGAGGGGCTGAGCGGTGGGGAGTGGCGGCAGCAGGGGTGGGGGCGTGAGGAAAGTGTCGGAGGAGGAGGGGGGCCTGGGGGGATCTGCGGGAGGAAGAGGGGGAAGGAGTGCGCGGTGGGGTTCTGGGGGCCGTGATGGCGGTAGGGCGAGGCCTGGCGGCGCCGTCTTGGTGAACGAGGGCTGGGGAGAGGCGCTGATTAAGGAGGCGACGGGGAAGGGTGTCTGGCATCGCCGAGGGGCCGGGAGAAGGTGGCGCAGGGGCTGATCGTCCTGGACAGCAACATCCACTGCACAAAATTCGAGGTTTTCGTATTCCTCGTCCGCGGGATCTTCGTCGAAGATGGGTCCAATGTCCTCCTTGTCTTGTTCAACGATTGTCTCACTGAAATCGATATTAAGACTGGGAATACCTTCGTTTTCATGGCTGAAATCGACTTGAACTGCAGGTACAACGTTCTGATTTTGGTTGTCGACCGGCGAGTCTTCATCGATTTGTTCATCCAACCATGCTTGGACCTTCAAGAATGCCGCAAGACGCTTTTTGTACTTCCGTTGACGCGAACGCGCATGCGTCCCATAAGATACGCGGTTGAGATCGAGCTTGAGACGCCAATATGCCACGGGATCGTTGAATCGTAGGAACGACTCAATATCCATGCTCTGATACCAAATGATGCGGATAGGTTTTGGCGTCGACGTTGGAAAATAACAATTTTTTTTGGTGGATTTTGGTGGAAGAAATAGAAGGGTTGAGAAGAGAAATTGGAAGGGTTGAGAAGAGAACTCGCCGGGAATGCGAGAGGCTGAAGGAGAAGACCCGCGGAGATCGCGTGGAGGGAGAAGAGAAAGAGGGAGATACTGAGATAAACTCAATTTTTAATTCATAATTCACTGACTAAAACAATGGGCTACCCTCTCTTTATATAGGAGAGAGGGTTTACAAAAATAGTAAACAAATCAAATTAACAAATAATTTAATCCTAATTGACCTCTAACTACCTTAATTGGACTCTAAATTATTTAATTGACCCGAATCACATTTAAACTCTACGAAATAAACGTTGAGATCACAGGCGATCTCAATTATTTAATTAGACCAATACGACCGCTAAAAACGTAAATAAAATTGATAATTATTTAATTAAATAAATGTGGCCCTATAATTTGGGGTCACGCTGCATCAAATGAGTTCATAAATATCAAATTCAACAATACTCGTAAATGTAACGATCTTTGCAATATATCAAGCAAAACGAAATATGGATAGGGTTCACGATTTCTCATGTTGTTATACAATACATGTTAGACACATAACATAAATTCCTTTGGCATGCATTTAATCATACATTTAATTACAACAATATTTCAAAGACAGATATGTATTGTTTAATTCTTCACAACATTTATAGACAATGAATTCTTCTTTCATAGGATGAAAATGTGTAGAAAGGGATATGAAGTTGTTTTATCTTCTCTTTTAGTATTATTATCCATATTATTTCATCATATCTTATAGTGTTATGTATTATATGTTGGGTAGAAAACATATAATTACATTGGCATATATATATCATTATAGTTTTATGCATATTTTTCTCTATAAATTGAGGCTTATACCTCGACTGTCTCGAGGCCACGCAAAAATGCCTCGTTCCGCCTTTCATTTTTTTTCCAAACCTTCGCTCGAGGTCATTAGCACTAAATATTACAAGGATCAGTACATGAGATGCATTTAGATCTATGGTGGCAACCTTAGAGGACATTGTGGATATCAAACCATCTTGTAAAGCATAGGTCTACAACATGTACACAAGGTGGTGGCCGACCTTGTGGATTATCGCGTTTTAGAGATAGATCCCCATTTGATAGAAGAGATCATGTTTGGGAGGTTGTTAGCACGTTTTGAGAGCCCGTGCTTTTTCATGGTCTTCCATCTCATCTACTGTAGACTTCTACTACTCTTGAACATCCAAGGATGACTTGAGATGAGGCTCTGAGTTTCTTCTATAGGAAGCGGATTTTTAATCTATATGCCATGGTTCAATCTTCACCCAATAATAATCTGCAAGATTATCAAGTTATGAGAACAACTCGATATCCATGTTATGACACCACTTTATGCGAATGATAATTTGGGGTGATAAAAATAGATGGGAATGGTGGTAATGGATTGTGAATAGAAGATTCAGAAGTCGCTAATGTTGTCTTGTGTGAAGTTTTGGAATTAATTTAGAATAAACGATAACAATGACAATGACAACTATGAAGAGACAATTTGGACGTCACCGCTATCATCTTATCGCATGTGGAATTCTGGAAGTAGTTTATAATACAAAATGACAATGAGAATTGTGAAGAGAAAATTCGGAAATCACTAATATCATCTTATGTGAAGTTCCAGTGACATAATGACACCTATGATTGAGAAGATATGGTTCGGGATTCATTATCTTATGTTGAATTATGGGAGTAATTTAGATGAGACTGACGATGAGAATTGCATATAGATAACGCGGAAGCCTCTGATTGAGTGTAAACTTGTGCATGTTTACAGCATCCACCAAACCATCGAATTTAGAGAAAATGGCAGCTTTCTCACCGATGTCGCACTCGGTGCCGATGGCAAGCACGGTGGCAAGGTATTTGGTATCAGAACCGCGCTTCTTGACCTTGACCTGGGTGTGGTGCTCCACTGAGTGGGCGTTGGTAAGCACGCGGCGGCCGGTGATGACGAAGCCGCTGCTGCTGGAGCTATACTGGCGCTTGCGCTGCCAAGGAAGGGAGAAGTTGGGCTCCGTATGGACGCAGAAGACTTTGACAACGGCATCCATGGATGGGAGGACCTTCACCACCTGCTCCCGTCTCGCCGGCAGCGGCGCGTCGGCGAGGAGGAGGGGGAGGTCGGCATTGTTGAGGATGACTAGGGGTGGGGCGGCGGAGGCTCGGGGAGAGGAGGGGCTGGTGGGACGACGGAGAGGGCGACGGTCGAGAGAGGAGGCGGCGGCGGTGGACGAGGAGTCCTTGCGTGGGCGGCCGCGGGGGCGGGGGGAGGAGGCATCAGCGACGGCGGAGGGCGTAGGAGGGGAAGAGTCGAGGGAGTCGGTAGGAGGGGACTTGGGGGGGCGGCCGCGCTTGCGCTTCAGCTCCGCCATTAGAGGAGGAGGGGAGGAGGTGGAGGCGAGGGCTCGGGTTTAGGGTTTCTTTTTTATTTTTCTTTTTGTTTTCTGGGTTTCACCGAGTGGAAGCAACTAGCAAGTGGGGGGTGTTAAGAGCGTGAATATTATTGTTGCTGTAAGGCGAGGAAACTGCCTTACTTCTAGTCGATACACTAGTAATCTTGCATAGAAATAACCCTTTTTTATAGAGATAAATGATGAATACCCATTATCACTCTTTATTCTTATATTTTAGCTACAAAAACCTATGCAAATACATGTAGATATGTGTAAATAGGAATAATTATCAAAAGCATGCATTGTGTAAAAACCTATAATTAGCATGTTTTTGTGCAAAAATAAAAGAATAAAGATTAAAAAGAAAAAGAGGGAAATATTTAGAATAAATATTGAGCAACCTAACCCAAGGGAGGGCTCAGCATGGGCCTGACCGCATAAAAGCCAAAGTAGAGGGAGATAGGGGCTCATGAGTGTAAATATTTATGTAAATAAATAAAAATATTTTCCTCACCAAAAATATGCTTGTAAATACTTGTATATATTTATAAATATAAAATTAAAAAGAAAAAGTTAAAAATCAAAAAGATCAAAAATACACCTTTCATCATGTACATAAACCACATCTATGTATTTATTTAACCTTGTAAATAAATAAAACTATTTTCCAAACTTTTTGTAAATAGTCTATGTTATATATTGAAAATAAATAAAAACAATTAAAATCAAAATCAAATAAAAATAGCAAAATTAAAAATACAAAAATACAGTGTACATATACCATGTATATAAATGTATATATGTATTTATTTTACTCATGTATATAAATAATAAAAATAAAATAAAAACACCCTTTTATTCCTTATTTTATTCTATAAATAAGTAAAATATAAAATAAGGATAAAATTGTATAAAAATAATAATTAAAAATCAAAAATCAAAACCCTATATATTGTACATATACCTATAGATAGTACATACTATGTATATAGCTTATTTTTATTTCGAAAAAAATTATTAAAAATCACCAAAAAATAGAAAAAAATAAAAGAAAAATATTTCATGTTTTGAGTTTTGGCTGAATCGGGCCCTAGCTACCCTCATTTGTCACTTCAATATTCATCCACGTGGCAACTTCTCATTGGCCCACGGAGATGTTGACCTCCGGTCAACTCCCTCCGCGGACCTCCTTCTCCAGCGGATCTCGCGCCCGACCCGACTTCTCCTCTTTTTCCGCGCTCGATCCGTTCGCCATCTCCGCAAACCCCAGGTCCTATCTCTTCTTCTTGCATCCGAGACTTTCGCCGGGGTATCCACATCGGGATCTGCGCTTCTCACAGCCCTACCCGACCAGCCCTAGCCGGACCTGCACCCACTTAAATACCCAGCTCCACCACCCATTTTCTCTATCTTTGGCCATTTGCTTCGTTCTCCAGTGAGCTCCAAAGAGTGTGTGAGGTGACAGCTCGCATCCCTGACCTGTTGCAGCGAGGAGAGGAGGTGAATCCATCGATCCGGCGACATAGCCGTCGCAGCTCCGCCACCAGCGCGAGCTCCGAGCCTCGGGCAGAGACGACCCTCGAGGCGACGACCAGGAGCATCCCCAGCTCCTCCCCAGTCTCTCCGTTCACCCAGGTAGCCACTTAGCTCCGCCGTTTCCTTTAATTTCCATTTTCGCCCAATTTGCGCCGCCATCGTATTTCCCTGATTCCGACCACTCCCTCGCCCATCTCGATCATCGGAATCGACCCTCACGTTCGTCTTCGTCCGACGCACCTTCTCCACCCACTCACTCAACCCAGCTCGCACAGGAGCTGGGAACCGAGCTCCTCCGTCTACCCCCTTCGCCGGAGCTCGCCGTCCCGACGCACCAGCCACCCCCACTTCGCCTAACCGGGTCGAGGCAGTTTGCCCTCGACCCGTGAATCTTCTGGTTCCCTTTGCAGGTCGAAACGAGGGCCATCTGAGGCTCTCCGTCATCCAGCCAGGAGACCCAGCTCCGCCGACCCCGTCCGAGCTCCCCGGAGCTTGGCTCGATCATCGGAGCCCACCGGCAGACGCGGGAGCCTTCCACGATTCTTCTCCGACCTTCAGAAGGCTCCCAGGAGGAGCATCGCGCACGCACGAGCCCGGCGAAGCTCACCGGGGACCTGTTCTTCGAGGATCCTCCGTCGCCGTCGATCGCCCTCTCTCGCTCCAGTTTTAATCTGGGTCGTCCATCCTTGGAGCCACCAGCAGCGTCAGATCTAAGGAGAGACGATCCGGATCGCCCACTGCCAGCCACCGTCCGATCTACACGTGGCGCGCATCCAGCCCATCCGCTTAATAAAGGGTAATTTACCCTTAGGCCCCTGTCTTTATTTTATTTCATTTTAGTCCTGTAATTATTTAAGTTAGTTGTTTAGTTTTAGGGTAATTTACATAGTGGACCCTGAGCTTTAGATATTTGCATTTATACCCCTGCCAGTTGTGGACACGTGCTTCGACACGTGAGTTGTTTGGGTTATTTGCAGTAGATACCCTTGTAGTTCTGGATGTTATTAAATGAATGAAAGTTTTTAGATATTTGCATTTATACCCCTGTGCGTGGTTTATTTGAGCATGTGCGATATCTTTTGGGTAATTTGCAGATAAGGCCCCTGGACTTTTGCTACCTGTTACCAATAAGTCCTCGGGACTTATTTTTCTTACATGTAGGTCCCTGAGTGCCCCAGGCACGCGCGTGGCACGTGTTTTGCTGGGTATTTTGCACCAGGACCCCCAGGACTTTGGGTATTTGCACTTTGGTCCCTGTGCACAGTGCCCTATCTTTGCTTTTGAATAAAATATCAAACCACCTCCAAATCCAACGAAAAATTGACACATGGCTCCTGCCATGGTGTAGAATTTTTGTAGATTTTTGAGGACATTTTTTATTTTGTTTGGTATTTTTAAAAATTCAAAAACCTCCATTTTTGTCACTGCCTAGTTTGAAAAATCACAAAAAAATGTAAAAACTCACTTAAAAATTCTATAAAAATTATCTACTGTTTAGTTTGTTTAGTTTGATTTTCTAGCCAATTTTGGTTATTTTTCATTACTGGAAAACACTAAAAACTTAAAAACACTCAAAAACCCATAAAAATTCTAATAAATAAATTAAAAATCCAAAAATAATAAAATTGGTACCTAAATTTTCCTTGTTTTATCTACTTTACAGAAAAATTACCTCCAAGCCATTTTAAGGCTCTTAGATATTATATCTAGGGCTTTTTGGCTCGGCTGGACAGTACCCTTTATCTTTGCCACTGTTTGATTTTTAGAAAATAAAATAAACATCAGAAAAGTATCAAAAATTCACCAAAAACACTAAAAAACATAAAATACATAAAAACATTTTTTTTTGAATTTTTGGTTGAATTTTAGTGCCTTAAATAAATTGTTGAAGTGTGCTTTTCTTTGTTTTCTTTATTGTCTTAATTACTTAAAAATCCAAAAAAATATAAAAATATTAAAAACCACTAAAAATATTTTCTTTCTTTATTTTCTTTATTTTTACTACTTCATAGGCCTCTCGGCCAACCCGTGCTCCTTGAGTTCGACCATGGGTGCTATACCAGGTTAATCACATAGCAGGACCGCTATCTCGTGATTTTATTGATTTTATCTGTTTCGAGTGGTTCATTTTTCTTGATACACATCGTCTGATCGCTTGGGTCGCGACGACCTATTTTCAGTACCTTATACTGTTGATGCATATTTTCGAGGGTTTAAGTACCCGATTTTGCACTCGGATAGTCGTTGCGAACCCGCAAAAACACGATCAAACAAATAAATTACCAGACTTAGCTATATTATGCACTAAGCAAAGTATATGGTAAGTCAGGGTCGAATCCACAGGGACAGGAAGATTCTGCACTTTATAAAAAATACTTTTATAAGTTTGCAAAATGTTTGAATAACAGAAATGGAGATGAAATTTGGAGAAGACAATAGTGCAGGTCGGTAAGAGCTGATCGCTCCCCTTCTATGCGGCAACTTCCAAATGGACTCGTACGCGCTAACTCTTCGTGAAATTGGATATCCTGGCGAGGTGAGTTGGATGCGATTACAACCGCGAATCGAGCTCAAACCTCGTGTCACGTCCTGATTCTCCAAGAGTCAAGGATAATCGCCGTTAGATATGGATCGTCGCGATAGTTCTGACAAATTCCTACACGAAGGAGAAGATAAGAAAATAAGATGGATGTAGAAATATAAAGTAATAAAATAAAAGCGAAATAAAAATATGATGGTTGGCGGCTCGGGAGGAAGCCTCTGGAGTCGGATTCACAGAGGGACCGAGAAAATGATGGTTGGTGGGTGCCTATAGTATTGGATGACTTTTGGCGGCACTCGGGGTGGAGCCTCAGGAGTCGGATTCACTGGGGGTCCGAATGCACAAGTCGACGAAATCACTTCGATGCTTTGTCGACAATAAATGGATGGCTAAATATAGTGGCGAACTTTTGTTGGATGACTGAGTAGATTGGCAAATGGAATAATAGTAACGGAATTGGATAATCCAATGATGAGAGAGTGATCTCCGAGGCCCACTCCATGAGTTATATATAACACTCGTATGTAACCATTCCACACCGAGTTGCATCCCTCCAATTTAAGAGATGCAACTCTTCACGTCATCACTAAGGCATTCGTGCCTCTTAATAATGGTGCTAATCTAAAGCACCTTTCATTCAACGTCAAGTCATTTGTGCCTTTTGGCATATGTGGCTTTGACCATTTCTATTGATGGTACTCATGCACCATATCCTTATCTTTCCATCGACAATCAATCTTAGCCTCTTATTAATTGTATTAATTATGCAAGTAGTTCCAACGTATGCTTTTATATTTTCTTTCCCTCCTTTTTTTTAGAGGCTTGATTTCATTTCGGATAATTTTAGACAAAAAAATGGTAATTCAAAGATAAGATTTGTTTGGGATATTGGGATTTCAATGTAGATGTTCACGTCTAGATGCTAAGTGTAGATGTACACCTCTAGATGCTAAAAGAATGATAAGAATAATCAATCACCATAATATTATATCCTAACGAGTTCAAATGGTTGAATAACATAGATGAGTTAAGATGAGCATCTTAGTAATGTATCTTACTGATTATAAACAAACATCTTCTTTCCCATTTTCTGATCTCTTGATCGAGGCATAAGTCAAAGTTAATCGGAGAGTAGTAGATGTCTCCCCTGTAAGTGTACTAACAGATGCATGCGATTTAATATGCATAATGACTATAATACCACTCCCTATAATTATTATACATCATAGAAAATATGATTTATTATACGGAAAGGATTGGTATTGATATAGTTATATATTGAATCAAGGATTCATCATACCCCCATGCTTAAGATTTGCTAGTCCCTAGCAAAATGTAAATGAAGAATCTCAAGCTCTAATATTGAAATATAAGTAGACCACAGCCTCAGTTGATTAAAAAAATTTATAAAGTTTGAGATTGGAAATAAATATCTTCCTATAATGCTTAGTCATCTCGAGTGTCCTCAAGACATGAGTTAATGTGGAGACTTGCTCGATTCTGATTAAGTGATACCCAGCATCAATAATGTTATTAGACCTGAGGATAGACTCAAGTGTCAAATGTACTGAATTGACCAAGTGCTTTCAACCACAATCCTCTAGCTCTGATACACTAAGCCAGGAAATGCCTGAGATGGGGGCTCATAGTATTCTCACAAGCTCCAACTTCATAATTACTTTAACACTCAACCCAACTTCCTCCAACTGGCCAGCAAGAAAAATAATAGGTTGATTTGAGAAATATTTAGGTTTAGGCTTATTTGGTGGAGATGACTTTGCTCAGATTTCGGTGTATGGATATGAGAGTGGTATGATATAGAATAAATGTTCATTTTGTTGAATAGTAGAGAAGAGAAAAATATAGATGGCATGAGAAGAGAATATTAACACAATGGTTCTCTTGGTTTTCTCTTCTTCTTTCTTCTTCTTTTTTTTTGCAATATTTTTTTTTGCTATACTTCTTTCGCTTCTTCTTCTCTTTTTTTTGTTGCAGTACTTCTTCTTTTCTTCTTCTTCTTTTCTTTTTTTTTGCAATATTTCTCTTCACTTTTCAAGAGAACCAATGTGCTTTAATATTTTCTCTTGGGACTTGGAAATATAAAAGGACATGTAAATAGAATCTTGAAGAATATTTCTCTTTTGATGCATAATAGAAGAAGACAAATAACGGAGTCAAATGAAACAAGATAGGTTATTAATGGAAGAATTATGTAGAAAGGCAAGCAATAGGCTGGTAAGTGAAGGTTTTAAGTGTGTACAATAATTGTGTGTAATGGGAAATTGCTTGACCAGTTGGGAACACTCCCTTACATATTATGGTGGACTCTCTTCCTCACATATATTTGGTGGAACACTCCCTACTCCTCTACTCCATGATAAGCTCACCATCTCACAAACTCTGAGCACAACCATCATCAGACCCCCTTAGCCTTTTGTATGTCAAGCTAGTGTCGCAGTACAAAGCTCCTGATCTTTTCAGTATATAATGTTTAAGCTCATTATTGATACCAAGTGTTGAAAGTTGAATTGAGGCTAAGTCTCTTGATTTAAATGCAAAAGGACAAGAGAGAGTCATAAGCATTCTAAGATTAGAATCACTTCAAATCTCATACTTCATGCAGTATTTAATGGTGAGGCTATTATTCTCCTTATATGTAAACTCATAGAGTTGAAGTAGGTAATGAATGTAGAAATGTGATGCACTATGCATGCATTTTTTTTTGGATAGTGTCCCCCCATGCTTAAGATTTGCCATGCCCTCATGGTAAATGCTTATGCAGTAAACTAGTTATGGGATGATGTATGAGATGAGATGGGCGGTGAACAAAGAAATGAGTGCGTCATGAGGGGTTTTGCAGAACATGGGTTTCTGAAACAGGCATTGATTTTTCAGATTCAATGACAGGCTTGAGGCGTTGTCCATTCACTCGAAGGGTGGTGGATGTTTTGGGATCGGTTATTTCAACAGACCCATTATCAAAAACTTGTGTGACAATGTATGGGCCTTTCCACTTTGACCTGAGCTTTCCTGGAAAGAGCTTTAGCTTTGCATCAAACAACCAAACTTTTTGACCAATGGAAAAGGTTTTGTGAGAAATGTTGGCATCATGCCAAACTTTAACCTTTTCTTTGTAAATAAGGTTGTTATCATATGCTCGGCAGCGAAGCTCGGTTAACTCATTAAGGTCAAGCAATCGATTCTGGCCAGCTTGGGTTAAATCAATGTTACATTTTTGTATAGCCCATAATGATTTATGATGGATCTCGACAGGTAGATGACAAGGTTTGCCATAAATGATGCGATACGGACTCATCCCTAGAGGAGCCTTATAAGCTGTGCGATAGGCCCATAATGCTATATTAAGGTGTTGGGACCAGTCTTTGCGATCAGAACGAACAATTTTTTGCAGAATGGTTTTTATTTCTCGATTAGAGACCTCAGCTAAGCCATTAGTTTGAGGATGATAAGCGGTAGAAACTCGATGTTCAATTCCATTATTCTTCATTAGTTTTCGCACTGAGTTATTAAGGAAATGCGAACCCCCGTCACTTATAATGACCTTAGGTATGCCGAAGCGAGCAAATAAATCATTTAAGAACTTGATTACTATTGCACTATCGGCAGCGCGAGTAGGGATGGCTTCGACCCATCTAGAGACGTAGTCGACTTCAAGAAGGATATATAGGTAACCATTTGATTGAGTGAAGGGACCCATGAAGTCAATGCCCCATGCATCAAAAATTTCAACTACATGGATAGGATGTAGAGGCATCATGTCTCTTTTTGTCATAGTGCCTGTAGTCTGACATGTAGGGCATGATTTCACAAAATCATGGGCATCCTTAAATAAAGTAGGCCAGAAAAAACCACATTGGAGTACTTTTGCAGCTGTACGTTTTCCAGAGTGATGTCCACCACACCCAAAAGTGTGGCAATGAGATAGGACACTTGGAATTTCAGACTCAGGTATACAACGTCTCCATATACAGTCGGTCCCTTCCCTAAATAATAAAGGATCTTCCCAATGGTAGTATCGAGAGTCGGCTATGAACCGATCTCGTTTTGCCTTAGGCCAATCATCAGGAATTCGAGATGTGACTAAGTAGTTTACCATATCAGCAAACCACGGTAGTTGTGATACTGCAAGGATGGATTCATCAGGAAAGGTTTCCGATATGGGAATGAATTGATCGGTTTGTTTGGTGTTAGACTCATGGAGTCTGGAGAGATGGTCGGCCACGACATTTTGTGCTCCTGCCTTATCTTTGATTTCAATGTCAAATTCTTGTAGCAAGAGTATCCATCTAATCAATCGTGGTTTCGAATCTTTCTTGGAAAGTAGGTGGCGCAGTGCGGTGTGGTCAGTGTAAACAACAACATGTGAACCCAGTAGGTATGACCTAAATTTTTCAAGTGCAAAGACAACTGCTAGCAATTCTTTTTCAGTGACTGTGTAGTTTTTTTGTGCATCGTCAAGTGTTCTACTAGCGTAATGGATGGCAACTGGTTTGCCATCTTTTCTTTGACCTAGTACAGCTCCTACTGCATAATCTGATGCATCACACATTATTTCAAAGTCTAAGGTCCAATCAGGGGACTGTAAAATTGGTGATTCAGTGATAGACCTTTTTAATGTCTCAAAGGATCTAAGGGCATCTTCAGAAAATTCAAAAGCTCGATCTTTGAGAGTAACTCAGTAAGAGGTTTAGCGATTTTTGAAAAATCCTTTATGAATCTTCTATAGAAACCAACATGTCCTAGAAAAGATCGAACACCTTTAAGTGATGTAGGTGGGGAGAGGTGAGTTATAGTCTCAATTTTCGATGGGTCAACCTCCATTCCTTTTTTAGAGACAATGTGACCTAGAACAATGCCTTTGGTGACCATAAAATGTGATTTTTCCCACGATAAGACTAGATTCACTTCAATGCATTTTTGCAATACTCGATCAAGAAATCCAAGGCATTCATCAAAGGAATCACCGAATACAGAGAAATCATCCATAAATACTTCCATAAAATCTCCCACCATATCGGCAAATACGGCTGGCATACATCGTTGGAAGGTAGCCGGCGCATTACACAGCCCAAAGGGCATCCGACGAAAAGCAAATGTACCGTAAGGACATGTAAATGTTGTTTTCTCTTGGTCTTCGGGTGCAATAGCTACCTGATTATAGCCTGAGTAACCATCGAGAAAACAAAAATATTCCCTCCCCGCGAGTCTCTCAATAATTTGATCTATGAATGGGAGAGGGAAGTGGTCCTTCTTCGTGGCAAGGTTTAATTTCCTGTAATCAACACAAACCCTCCACGAAGTGGTTGTACGAGTGGGGATCTCTTTACCCCGATCATTGGTAACTACAGTAAGACCAGCTTTCTTCGGTACAACTTGTAAAGGGCCGACCCATCGACTATCTGATATTGGGTAGATGATCCCTGCACCTAGCCATTTGCATATTTCCTTTTTGACTACTTCTCGTATATTTGGATTTAGTCTCCTTTGCATTTCACGAGAAGGTTTTGCATTGTCTTCCAAATTAATATGGTGGGTACATAGTGATGGACTTATTCCCCGGAGATCAGATATTGTCCAACCGATTGCCCTTGAATTTTTTTCTCAAAACTTCTATTAATTTATTTTCTTGATCTAGTTCCAAGTGGGCATTGATTATTACCGGGTATGCCTTATTTTCTTCATCTAGAAACACATATTTTAGGTCCTTCGGTAAAGGTTTTAATTCAACTACGGGGACCTGAATTGTCTCTTGGGAACCTTCTATTGAGTTTATGCGGTGGGTGGGTGCGGTGATTGTAAGATCTTCCTCCCTGTTATGTAGTAATTCCGAAATAGGAGGTTCTAGCATGGGCATAATCATTTCTGAGACAGGAGAAATTAAAGCATCAAGTTCATCCCATGCTTGGTCTAGTTCTAAGATATCTGAATCTGTCAACGGTTCGTAGGGTTCATTCTTGATGGAATCAAGGGTTTCGGCCACTAAAACATGTTGTCTTTCAAATAATTTATCATTTAAAGTCAAAGTCGTCTCAAGAGGATCCCTAGCGAGGTTTAAAGGAGTTAAATCGTCAATGATTTGTTTAATTGTCGAACATTCCTCAATCCATCCGCAATCTTCAGTATCGTGTTCTTGAAATGTGGGGGTGACAAGATCGACAGGAACAATCTCACCATTGACTTTGAATTCTACTTTTCCAACCTCATAGTCAAAATGAGCCTTGGCAGTGGCTAAGAATGGTCTTCCGAGTATAATAGGAGTTTGAGCAAGTGTTTTAGCCGGGTCCATATCTAGTACGATAAAGTCGACTGGGAACTGATGTCCTTGGACTGTGACTAAAACGTCCTCTAGTATTCCTAATGGCCTCTTTACAGATCTGTCAGCTAATTGTAAAATCATAGAAATAGGTTTTAACTGACCTACTGCATAATATTTTAGTACGGCAGCTGGGAGGAGATTTATCGAAGCACCATTATCAAGTAGGGTACGCTCAAAGGTCATGTCTCCAATGATGCACTTTACTAATGGAGCCCCAGGATCTTTCATTTTAAGGGGAAGGAGTTGAGAGATGGCATTAGATGATGCGAGCGGTAACACATGCCTCTCTTTCTCGTGTTGGTCATTCTTTTTCTTTCCCCTCGGTTTTCTTTTTGGAGTGCATTTCGCTTTTAAGAAACGTGAATATGCAGGAACTTGTTCTATAGCCTTAAGGAGGGGGATTTGTATGATAACATTGGAGAATAAATTCTCCAAGTCAGGAGTCAGAGTCGAAGGTCGTTTCTTCACTTTTCTTCGCAGGGCCTCTGGAAATGGAATAGTTGGTTGTGTAAAGGTTGGTGATGGGGATACAGAGGTTGGTTGTGTAGTAGGTGATGGTTGGTCTTGCATTGGCGAATCATTCTCATGTGTTTGATGGTTTTGTGTGGTTGATATTTGAGGTGTGCTTATGGTGCGACAACTTCTCAAGTGGATGGCACTGACAGATGCATTTGACTCATTTTTGCTTGTACTAGCTGCATTTTTAAAGCTCACGGGTCCTCGAGTAGGTTGTTGCGAAAAGCCAGGAGGGCGGATTTGTGAGTTGTTAAGATTTTGTACCGTTTGAGCAGGTAGTTGTGATTGAGGTGGTATTTGAGAACGAATCTCGGTCAATTGTCTTTGGACCTCAACTTGGCTTTGAGCCAGTTGCTTTTGAACCTCAACTTGGTTCTGAGCCAGCTGTTGTATGAGTTTCATCAAGTCACGATAATCAGAGGCAAGTCCTTATGATGGTGTAGTCAGGGGTTGCAGTGGTGGCTGGACTTGTTGTGTGAATTGGTTTTGATTTGACCCTTGTTGGGTGACTTGATATCCTGAATTATTGTTTGTTGGGACCTTCCATGCAAAATTTGGATGGTTCCTCCATCCTGGATTATAGGTGGAGGAATAGGGGTTGTTATTGGAATTCCCCTGCACCCAATTAACTGCTTCAGGATTAATTTGTTCCTCTGAAGGGACAGATGGTTGGCACATCTCTGGTTCCATAGGAGCTACCTTGCAAACTGATGGGGTAGTTTTTTCTAATACGAGACTCCCTACGGTTTTAGTTAATTGATCCACTTGTTTAGCCATCAACTCTACTTTGTCCAACTTTGAAGCAATGATTTGGATATCCGAGGATGTGTCTCCATTTGTTGTTGCATAGTCTATGGCTTGGACTGATCTTTTATGTCTATTATAGAGCTCTATAGAATAATTGTTGACAGAGTTATCTGCCATGTCCTCATATAATTTCCATACAAAGTTTTCATCCTTATTCAGGTAGTTGCCTCCGCAAGAGCCGTCGACAACTCTCTTGTATGATTCGGTTAACCCCTCATAAAATATTTGCACTTGCTTCCATTTTTCGATTCCATGATGTGGGCATTTGCGTAAAAGATCTCTAAATCTTTCCCAAGCTTCATGGATTGGCTCTACGGGTTTTTGGGTGAAGTGAGAAATGGCATGCCTAAGTGCATTGGTCTTACCAATGGGGAAATATTTCTTTAAGAATGCCTCTCTCAACTCGGTCCATGATCGAATCGGGACTTCATAACTACGAAGCCATTGGCTTGCTTTTTGTTGAAGGGAGAATGGGAAGGCTCGGAGGTAAACATGTTCCTTGTTTACCTCCCCTGTGTTTAGTGTATCGCAAGCTGCTACGAAGTCCTGAAGGTGCATTATAGGATCCTCGGTCTCTTCTCCCCGAAATTTGGGGAGGAAGGAAATAGTTGCGGGTTTTATTTCAAAGTTTCCTGCTTCTGCAGGGAGTTGGATGACTGATACGAGTTGATGATTAGCAGGGTTGTAGTGATTTCGTATCGGTATTGGTGGTGGGTTGTTTAGCCCTTGATGTGCTATCAATTGTCGAACTTGGACATCTTGCACCTCTTGACGTTCTGCCATTTGTTGCAATTGTTGCATTATTATAGTGAGCGGATCAGGAGGAGGTGGCACATCAGCCATGGGTTTTGTCTCAGTCTTGACTTTGGATTTTGGAGGATAGAATTGTTCGAATTTAAGGAGATCAGTAAGGGGATTCCTTAATGACCTCCTGCCAAGCATACACAAATCAAACACCAAACAATTTGTTTATTCCCACTCAACGCTTATGGCTTAGTTTTTTTTATCTTTTAAGTTTTGATTTGCAGACAATAATACAAGTTGATTACGTTTCCTACGATATCTAACGGTTCAGAATAATTCAATGATTACCACAATGCCGTTCTTCTGGTTCTGAGGCCAGTCAGAGGGTAAGTAGGCTGGAGCCTTTCTTAGATCAACTTGGATCTTAAACCCCTCGTCTTTCTTAGTTAAACACCTCAGGGACGAGTATACTAAGCAATATGGTTTTCAGAAAATTATCAAGAACCGTGGGATTTGGGCTCTGGTCCTAGGGATACGCGTGCGCGTGCGATTGTGAGAATGGTGCAACAAACCAGTTTGCAAACAAAATTTTGTTTTATGATTTTTTTGTGACCGCTTTAATTTAGTCCGATTAAGATGTATATTTTTTCTTGATTAGTCGGCAAACAATTAAATGGTCTTTTTAAATGTAAGGTGGGACTATGGGGAAGAAATCCTACGGAGATGCAATGCAATACGGAAAAAGAAGTTGATTTTTTTGTTGTTTTTTATATGCGCAAACAAAGAAATAAAATAGATCCTAATTATGCCCAAGAAAAGAGAACTTATCGCGAGAGCGCTCCAAATATATATTTTTTAACTTCACGTTGATGTTCGATGCGGCTCCTTTCCAATGCGACTTGTCCCCTGCAGAAAAAGAAAGAAAGAAGGTGAAAAGCAGAATGTAAAAAAATTATATAAAGCGCGAATAATTGCCTGTCCCCGGCAACGGCGCCAAAATGTTGATGCGTATTTTCGAGGGTTTAAGTACCCGATTTTGCACTCGGATAGTCGTTGCGAACCCGCAAAAACACGATCAAACAAATAAATTACCGGACTTAGCTATATTATGCACTAAGCAAAGTATATGGTAAGTCAGGGTCGAATCCACAGGGACAGGAAGATTCTGCACTTATAAAAAATACTTTTATAAGTTTGCAAAATGTTTGAATAACAAAAATGGAGATGAAATTTGGAGAAGACAATAGTGCAGGTCGGTAAGAGCTGATCGCTCCCCTTCTATGCGGCAACTTCCAAATGGACTCGTACGCGCTAACTCTTCGCGAAATTGGATATCCTGGCGAGGTGAGTTGGATGCGATTACAACCGCGAATCGAGCTCAAACCTCGTGTCACGTCCCGGTTCTCCAAGAGTCAAGGATAATCGCCGTTAGATATGGATCGTCGCGATAGTTCTGACAAATTCCTGCACGAAGGAGAAGATAAGAAAATAAGATGGATGTAGAAATATAAAGTAATAAAATAAAAGCGAAACAAAAATATGATGGTTGGCGGCTCGGGAGGAAGCCTCTGGAGTCGGATTCACAGAGGGACCGAGAAAATGATGGTTGGTGGGCGCCTATAGTATTGGATGACTTTTGGCGGCACTCGGGGTGGAGCCTCAGGAGTCGGATTCACTGGGGGTCCGAATGCACAAGTCGACGAAATCACTTCGATGCTTTGTCGACAATAAATGGATGGCTAAATATAGTGACGAACTTTTGTTGGATGACGGAGTAGATTGGCAAATGGAATAATAGTAACGGAATTGGATAATCCAATGATGAGAGAGTGATCTCCGAGGCCCACTCCATGAGTTATATATAACACTCGTATGTAACCATTCCACACCGAGTTGCATCCCTCCAATTTAAGAGATGCAACTCTTCACGTCATCACTAAGGCATTCGTGCCTCTTAATAATGGTGCTAATCTAAAGCACCTTTTCATTCAACGTCAAGTCATTTGTGCCTTTTGGCATATGTGGCTTTGACCATTTCTATTGATGGTACTCATGCACCATATCCTTATCTTTCCATCGGCAATCAATCTTAGCCTCTTATTAATTGTATTAATTATGCAAGTAGTTCCAACGTATGCTTTTATATTTTCTTTCCCTCCTTTTTTTAGAGGCTTGATTTCATTTCGGATAATTTTAGACAAAAAATGGTAATTCAAAGATAAGATTTGTTTGGGATATTGGAATTTCAATGTAGATGTTCACGTCTAGATGCTAAGTGTAGATGTACACCTCTAGATGCTAAAAGAATGATAAGAATAATCAATCATCATAATATTATATCCTAACGAGTTCAAATGGTTGAATAACATAGATGAGTTAAGATGAGCATCTTAGTAATGTATCTTACTGATTATAAACAAACATCTTCTTTCCCATTTTCTGATCTCTTGATCGAGGCATAAGTCAAAGTTAATCGGAGAGTAGTAGATGTCTCCCCTGTAAGTGTACCAACAGATGCATGCGATTTAATATGCATAATGACTATAATACCACTCCCTATAATTATTATACATCATAGAAAATATGATTTATTATACGGAAAGGATTGGTATTGATATAGTTATATATTGAATCAAGGATTCATCATATACCCGAGTGATCAGGCCTGTTATCAGAATGGCGCCGTTGCCGGGGAGCACGGCTTAGTAGTTTTATTTTGATTTTCGTTTTTGTTTTTGCGGCTTTTCGCGGCTCTTTCAGAGCTCGCGGCTTTTCGCGGCTTTTGTTCATATTTTATTTTTGTTTTATTTTATTTTCTTTTCTTTTCTTTTGTTTTTATTTTTATTTTTGTTTTCTTTTGAGTGATTATTTTATTTTGCATTTTTGCATATATATCCTCATTTTCTTTCATTTTATTTTTCTTCGTATTATTTGCTTATTTTTATTGGTCTGACCACTCTGTTTTCTCTTGCGAGGGCCCGAGGACCGAGGCGGTTGATTTCGAGAAGCCGACGCAACCGCAGGAGTCGGAGGCGGCTCCCTTCTGTACGGAGCCGCAGGAGAGAGTGAGAGAGAGTTGAGTGGGAGAGGAACTTTTATTTTTATTGCATTATTACTGTAATAATACAGGACACTCTCAGAGACTTGGACCTTGTGACTTAGCGGGTCTGTTTCGCCGAGCATCGGTGTGCTCGGGGGACCCTTAGGACTTTCGCGGTTTTACGCGGCTTTGGTTTTATTTTATTTTCTTTCTGCCTTTTCCGGTGTTTACGCGGTTTTTGCTCGAGCCCCTAGACTTAGGAATTTCTGATGATTGTGCCGTAATTAGTAGGATCCCTACACCTAACTGATTGCCTGTTCCTATAAAACGTTAATTAGACCTACTAAAAATCATTAATAAAAATAACCGACTCATTTCCTTCGTAGCCTATGTGCCGCAGCCCGTCCTGTAAAGCGCTTTCTCCTACCCCCGATTTGTCGGACAGAGGAGGGACGGGCCAAGACCGGACTCTTTGGCTTGGAGGTCGGTGACCAGTTAGACGGTTCTTGCGCTAGAAATTGCTCATCTAGGACTCGGCTTTCCCGTTGCATCATATAGGTAGTTTATTTTCAGTCTTTCAATTCTGCGCGGATTACTTGCATGTAGAGTGCTGGAGACAAGGTACGCATTTCTTACTCAGCATGCATCATTGATTTTATCGCGCATCGGCTTTTTCGACTTCTCCCCCCTATTTTGGACTTAATAACCAGGAGAACCGAAAAATTCATTAGACCTTTCATTTTGATTTGAAAAATATTAAAAAGAAAAACCATAAAATTGGGACTGGTTAACTCTATTGATCTTAAAAGATGCTCACCCTAAAAATTTTGTCTTGGGGAGAGCAACCCCCTCATTGTATGGTTTGGATGCGCGAGAGAGTGACTCGCACCCTAGGTAGAGCCCTCCGGTGCTAGTCCCGACTGATTACCGACTCTTCCGTGCGGGCCAGTCGGTTGGGATAGCATCGGGTATCCTAACAGGTCACGTAAGCGCTCTGATATTTTGTGTGTTCACCTAATAAAATCGACAAGATAATTTGACCGAACTTTCACGGTCTTCAGCTCGCGTCGCGTTGGTGAACCGGGGGTTTGTTTTGTGATCATAGTTTCTCCAGATCTCATCCGCCCTACTCGCCAGATCAAGATGATGGGTAGACGCTCCCTTAGGCAGCCTCTGGCTGCACCGCTTCCGAGCACGTCTACCCAATCATCTAGGTTGGCCCGCGAGAGCCGAGACCAGCTCTCCGAGACCGAGTACGACTCCGCCCTGTTCCCCCTCGACCCCCTTTCTTTCAGACCTGAGAGACATGAGCCCGAGGAGAGATTGATAGATTTGACAGCACCTGAGTTGGGCTCATTTGATTTTGCAGCAGACGTCATGGTCGGCAGTTCCGAGGATCGTTCCCGTACAGAGCACGTCGTGATGGATCAGGGAGCGATCAACTCCACCTTGATCGCCTCATTAGAGACAGTTCAGCAGCAGTTACGCGATCAGGGAGCATTCATGATTGAGATGAGGAGAGAGTTGGAGCGCCTCCGAGCAGAGCGAGATGAGCAGAGCGAGCCTGAGGACGGACCAGATGCAGAGGCACGAGCCGCAGCAGCTGCAGCAGCTGCAGCAGCAGCCGCAGCCGCCGCCGCAGCGGCAGCCGCCGCGGCAGGAGGACCACCGAGACCGATGCGGGAGTTGCACAACCCTGGATCTACACTGATGCACCATTGGGTGGTGGTACCTGCTATCGTGGGGGACTTCAAGTCCCCCCCCGAACACCCTGCAGATGCTTCCCCGTTTTCACGGGCTTGCTACCGAGGAGCCCCATCTCCACCTCCAGGAGTTCCTGATGATTTGCAGTACTGTCCACGACCGCCATGTGGACCAGGATACGATTCGGATGATTGCCTTCCCCTTCTCACTAGCAGACAGAGCAGCCACATGGTTGAAGCATCTGGGGAAGTTCGTCTACATCTGGGAGTAGCTCCGCACCGAGTACTTGAACAAGTACTATCCACTCGGGCAGACGAATGCAGCGAGGGCCCTGATCAGCAACTTCTCCATCTCCCCAATGAGCAGTTTCACGAGGCATGGGAGAGGTTTAGAGAGCTCACGGACAGATGCCCGCACCACGACATCACGAAGCCGAAACTTGTGCAGAGCTTCTTCAGCAGGTTGACACCAGAGCTTCAGGGTCTAGTGAATGGTTCTTGTGGCGGGTCCTATTTCACCAAGGACCACGACCAGGTCTGGGCCATCTTCAAGGAGATGGCTGAGAATTATATGGTGATGTCCCAGACCCGGTTGTACACTCAGGGGAGACCCCAGCAGCAGCCAGGACCCGTGCAGTACCAGCGGATAGCACGGGTCGATGCAGGTCCATCTAGTTCGTCCGCAGTCGCAGCAGCACAGGCAGAATCGTCCGCTGCGGACATGGGGATCATCAGCGAGAAGTTGGACCGCATGGAGCTGATTGAGAAGAAGCAGTGCTAGAGCCTCACTCAGATGGATCAGATGGCACAGACTCTGAGCGGCATGAAGACCCAGCCTATGTGTCTCCAGGAGGCACAGACGGCTTCGTAGCCCCGTCTTCAGTCGCGAGGCGACTCCGGCAGCAGCAGCAGCTCGTCCCAGCGCTCCAGCTCCCTACAACAGCCTAGACAGGTACATCTTGTACAGGCGGAGCCGTACCAGCAGCCACAGCCCACCTACCAGTCCCCACCATCTCCAGACATGCAGATGGTGGTCTACCGGCCGGATCAGCCTTTGGCAGTACTCCCGCCAGCCCCCTACGATGCAGAGCCGTTGATGGATGTCAACGGGATTTGGTATGACCGCCCCCAGCCTGGAATTCGACGAGACCATCTCGGATTCAGGTGGGGGAGTGGAGGTACCCAGCCCCAGCAGCAGCTAGCCGGTCAGGGAGGGCAGTACTTTCAGCAGAGAGATCACCAGCCGCAGCAGCAGCCCCCAGCTTACTAGTCACACCAGCCATCATCCTTCGTTCCTCGTCCCTATCAGCAGCAGGGATAGTCGTGGAGACGTGAGCAGCAGGCTCACCCAGCATACCAGCAACATCCCTCTTCCTACCCCTCTCAGCAGCACCACCAGCAATTCCAGCAGCCTCAGCACCAGAGAGGCTACCCGTCGGGCTCCCATGAGAGCCCCACCTTGGATGACGTCGCCCGCCTCCTCACGGATCAGCAGGCCACATTTAGACGGGAGATGGACGAGTTCCGCCAGGAGATGCGGGACCTGGTGAGAGGGAAGGCCGCCATTCCTGCACAGATCGAGCCGAACCCGAACAACCTCAAGAGGAAGTCTGAGCAGGTAGTTTCTACTTAGCATGCCACTCCTAGTGACCCATTTGATGATACATCTTCGGATCTATTTGATGCTGATTTTGTTACACTTAGGAGCGGTAGGACACCAGCAGGCGGCGACGCCTCGTCTGAGCTACACCACGAGGATACTTCAGGGGCGCCACATGAGGAGGAGGAGAGCGGTACTGAGGCCGCTTCAGATGACGATGGTGGCACTGATGCCACCAAGGATGCTGATTCCACCGGCGGTACTGAGGCCGCCGCTTCACCAGTCCGAGGAGGTGGTACTGATGCCACCCGTTTAGCCAAGCCAGCCCGCGACGCTGATGCCGCGAGACGTCCAACAGCAGCAGCAGCAGAGTCAGCCCATGGTGGTACTGAGGCCACCGGTGTTTGTCGTGATAGAGATGTTGTCTTTCCTTCAGTTCATGTACCTCAGAACACTGTTGTGAATAAAGGAAAAGGTTTAGTTTCTTCTGGTCCCACTGTGGTGCTTGATGTATGTGTGGATCCGGCCTTCGAGCCGTCTAGGCCTTTTCCTAGTCCTTCTTCTGCAAAGGACCCTGTGATCCCCTTCCCTAGAGCCCTTCAGATGGGGAAGGGGAAGAAAAAAGAAAAAGATCCAAAAAAGAGAGAGCTTGAGGAGTTCAGCCAGAGCATGATAGACCGATTCCACATCCAGCTGACCCTCTAGGAGGCTTTGCAGCACATCCCCCTTCTCCAGCGATATTTGAGAGACAGGACCACAGTCAGGAGGAGGAGGAGGAACCACACTTCAGAGATACATATGTTGACGAAAGCCACGTGTTTTGCGATCCAGAACCGTCTGCCAGCCAAGAGGGCAGATTCATGGGCCCCGTATGTCAGATGCCAGATCAGTGAGCAGAGGTTCGACCGTACTCTACTAGATAGCGGATCGTCGATCAACCTTCTTCCAGCAGCCCTTCTCGACCGCTTCGAGTTGGGCACTCTTAGACCGAGCAGGACAATCCTTCAGTTTGCTGATCGATCTGTCAAGAGGCCGAAGGGGTTGTTGCGAGACGTTATCGTCACAATTCAGGGCCTGAAGACTTCGTAGTGTTGGACATGGAGATCCCTGATTCAGTGACCGATACCCCCATCATCCTCGGTCGGCCGTTCTTGGCCACAGCCAAGGCGGTGACTGATCATGATAGCAGGAAGGTGTACTTTCGCGTCGAGGGAGAGAGTATACAAATAGAGACGGTCGAGGACTACAGAGCTAGAGAGAGAGCACGCTCAGAGGCTAGTACCGATTCAGAGCAGCTGACAAACGCAGAGCCAGATATCCACCAGGACTGTGATTTTGTGATCACAGACGACGAGGCAGCATGGGCAGATCCTGCAGCACATGCCATCCTCTCATTTTCAGATACAGATGATGCCAAGATGATAGCAGAGGAGAGTCTGGAGAGCACAGCCCTGGTTCAGGATACCATTGAGGCAGCAGAGCCGGTCCTTGATCGCGATACAGATTTCAGTGATGGTGGTGCTGAGGCCACCTTGCCTTACGGTGGTACTGATGCCACCGCGGTTGATACAGATCCCTCGGATTCAGAGTCCGATTGGGCAGATTGCTATGATCAGATGCCAGACCTGAGTCCCCCTGAGCCTACAGATGAGGAGGAGGTAGATGCAGAGCAGATCAGAGACAGCACAGTTGAGCAGCCTTCTCCCGATACAGTTTGCGAGAGTTCGCTTTCTTTCTCCCAGGCAGATTTGGCAGACTTAGCAGCATTCAATCATTTCCTTCCACAGCCAGATTTGCCAGCACCCAGCATTCCAGAGCTGAAGCCGCTCCCTACTTCGCTGAAGTATCGATTCCTTGCGAGCGAGCCGGAGATGTACCCAGTCATCATCTCCGCCGATCTGACTGGAGAGCAGGAATCCTGTTTGATGGGGGTTCTTGAAAAGAACCGCAAGACAATCGGATGGAGCGTAGCAGATCTCCATGGGATTAGTCCATCAGTGTTCTCCCACCATATCTATCTCGAGGAAGGGGCGAAGCCGTCGCGTGAGTTCCAGCGGCGACTGAACCCCAACCTGAGAGAGGTTGTGATGAAGGAAATATCAAAATGGTAGAGTGCAGATTTTATTTATCCCATTTCCGACTCCAAGTGGGTCAGTCCCTTGCATGTGGTGCCCAAGAAGACGGGCATCACGACTGTGATCAGTGAGTCGGGAGAAGAGATTGCTACACGAGTACCCACCTCTTGGAGGGTCTATGTTGACTACAAGAGACTCAACCAGGCCACCAAGAAGGACCATTTCCCCCTGCCTTTTATTGACCAGATCATTGAGAGACTGGCAGGGAAGAGCCATTATTGCTTCCTGGATGGGTACTCGGGCTACAACCAAGTGGACATCGCTCCTGAGGATCAGGAGAAGACCACCTTTACCTGTCCCTTCGGCACATATGCTTTTCGACGCATGCCATTTGGGCTATGCAACGCCCCTGCGACTTTTCAGAGGTGCATGCTGTCGATATTTTCGGACATGGTAGGGGAGTGTGTGGAGGTCTTCATGGACGATTTCTTAGTCTATGGCAACGGATTCGACTCCTGTCTTGACTGCCTAGACCGAGTACTCCAGCGATGTATTGAGTATCAGTTGGTTCTATCTTGGGAGAAGAGTCACTTCATGGTGACTCAAGGGACGGTGCTTGGCCATATCATCTCCAACAGGGGCATGGAGGTTGATCCGGCCAAGGTTGATGTCATTAGGAAACTCGCACCGCCGTCCAATCTGAGGCAGCTACAGTCATTCCTGGAGCACGTTGGATTTTATAGGAGATTTATTCAGGATTTCAGCAGGATTGCCCGGCCGTTGACTGACCTCTTGACGAAAGACACCGAGTTCCTTGTCGATGACAAGTGTCTTTCGTCCTTCGCGACTCTCCAGCAGTGTGTTATTGAGGCTCCTGTCCTCCAGCCGCCAGATTGGTCTCTCCCATTTGAGATCATGACGGATGCCTCCGATTTTGCCGTAGGGGCAGTGCTGGGACAGAGGAGGGATGGAGTTCCATTTGCTATCCACTACGCTAGCCGCACATTGGATTCCGCCCAACGGAATTACACGGTCACAGAGAAGGAGATGCTAGCCGTAGTGTTCGCCCTAGATAAGTTCAGATCGTATATCATTGGATTTAGAGTGACTTTGTACACAGATCACACCGCCATCAGGTACCTCATGGCAAAGAAGGATGCCAAGGCCAGACTGACTAGATGGATCCTTCTACTCTAGGAGTTCGACATTGAGATCAAGGATAAGCCTGGAGTCAAGAATGTGGTGGCGGATCATCTCTCCTGTTTAGAGCAGCCTGAGGAGACTGAGCAGATTGACCCTATTCGAGATACCTTCCCAGATGAGGCGATTCTTGCTATCGCCTCACTCCCGTGGTACGCCGATATTGTGAACTTTCTCGTTGCTGGGAAAGTTCCACAAGATTGGCCCAGGCAGAGACTTGAGACCTTCCTTGCGAAGGCCAAGTCCTACCATTGGGAGGATCCCATCCTTTACCACGAAGGAGGGGATAGCGTCTGGCGTCGGTGTATTCCTCAGGAGGAACACCATAGCGTCCTCACTTACTGCCACAAGCTTGAGGCAGGAGGACATCATTCTGGGAGGAGAACGACACAGAAAGTGCTCCAATCCGGCTTGTGGTGGCCTACCCTCTTCAAGGACTCAGATGAGTTCGTGAAGAGGTGTACTGACTGTCAGAGGATGGGCACTTGTGGACAGCGTGATATGATGCCGATGCAGCCCATTCACTTCTGTGAGGTTTTTGACGCATGGGGCATCGATTTCATGGGTCCATTCCCTAAGAGTCAGGGATTTGAGTACATTCTGTTGGCCGTAGATTATGTTAGTCGTTGGGTGGAGGCTATCCCCGCCCGAGCCGCTGACGCGAGGACAGTTTGCAGATTTTTGAGGAAGCACATCATCACGCGGTTCGGGGTTCCACGAGTTCTGATTTCTGATGGGGGATCTCACTTCATCTACGACCAGGTGAAGGCACTTGCTAGCGAGTTCGGCATAGATCATCGTGTTGCTACACCTTACCATCCACAGACGAATGGTCTAGCCGAGGTGTCGAATAGGGAGATCAAGACTATATTGCAGAAAGTCGTCCGCCCTGACCGAAAGGATTGGTCACAGCTTTTGGACTCGGTCTTGTGGGCATATAGGACGTCTTTCAAGTCACCATTGGGCACATCTCCCTTTCGCCTCATATATGGCAAGCCGTGCCATTTACCTGTTGAGCTGAGGCACAAGTCACTTTGGGCAGTCACAGATATTCTTATGGATCCAGATGGTATGGGAGACCAGAGAAGGGCAGAGTTAGTTGCCCTGGAGGAGCTTAGAGATTTAGCTTTCTCAAACAACCTACATTATAAGGAGAAAGTGAAGGAGTGACATGATTCTCATATCAGCCACAAGCATTTTGAGATTGGACAGAGAGTATGGCTGTTTGATGCGAGGCTACGATTGTTTCCAGGGAAGCTACAGAGCAAATGGAAGGGACCTTACTTGGTCAGAAAGGTACACGACAACGGTAGCATTGACATATCTGAGTTGTCTTCTGAGAGTACCTTTCGAGTGAACGGCCAGCGGCTCAAGCCATTTCTAGATCATGAGCCGCGGGTCGCTGATCTTGCCCCTATTCATTTTGCGTGAGATGTGGTCTTTGACTCACATCTAATACATCTCACGCCTGAGTTTCACTGATCTTCCGCCTTGTATAGATCCAGATGTCCATATCACTACATTCTTTAGTCCTACATCCCTTTCTTCATCTTGTGATTATGCTATACTTAGGGTGCACTTTACCCTAAGTATAGGGGGGATGTAAGACCTTATGGGTATTTCTTTTGTTTCTGCCTACCCCTGTTTTGCTGCCTATACTTAGGGATATTTCACCCTAAGTATGGGGGGGTAGACCCTGTACATTCTCCACTCGGTTTTCCCTTAGTATACAGCCTGCTATACTTAGGATTATTTGATCCTAAGTATAGGGGGAAGACTCGAGATCCTCTTGACCTTCTATTTTATTCTTCCTCTTTGTATATAACCTTCCTTTTCACTTCCCTATACCTAGCACGAGTTATGTCTTCTTCATCGCTCTTGACTCTGAGGACATCGTTCGAGCTAAGTATAGGGGGGTGTGTATATATTTCATATATACTTTAGCCATAACTCGTACTTTGTGTGAGTGTGTTAATAAATAAAATGGCTAAAAATCACAAAAATTAAAAATTTTCATTTTCATAATCTTCTTTTATTTGCACATAAATAGCTAGTGTACAAATTATTTTTGTAAAAATGATTTCAAAAATCTTTTGTGTAAAGCTTGTGTAAATATTTTTTGTATCAAAATTATGTATATAGTACAAAATTTTTCCAAAATGTTTTGAAAATCAAAAGTTTGCAAAAATCTTGTGTAAATGCGTGTAAATATCTTTTTGCAAAACTTGCACTTCATGCATCATCCATTCATGATTTCAAAACATTTTTCAAAAATTTTGCATGATTGTAAAAGTTTGTGTAAATAAGCATCTTTTTGTACATATGTATATAGTTTTTCTGGATGATAGTTGACATTTAAACTAGCCTGGAATCAAATTGAGAAATGGAGCTTGATTAAGATCTTAATCCACCTAACTTCTAAGAGGAACCTTATAGGGCTTAGGTTTAAGGCCTTTCAGGTCCATGGTGACTTAATTCTTTGAGTCCACTAGGATATGATCACATGTCATCTCAATGAGCTTAAGTAGAGCACTTAACAACAACACATGACTCATATAGATTATGGCTTTACTTGGACACCAGCACTATGCACCGAGCTCTCTACGGATGAGGTGGTGAGGAGGCAGTCTTCCTTGACTTGGGGTAGCATATGAGGGTAGTACTTCTAGGCGGAACCTCTCTTCTTCTTTTAGTGAAGGAAGTGCGTCTCAACTTGGTCTGGTTGCCATGAGGTCTAACGACGGGAGTTGTGGGTTGCAATAAAGCTTCAAAAGAGGGATAGTCTACTGGCTCAAGAGGAAAAACTCCTTGTATATATGCTGCACATGTATATGTTGTACAGATGCACTTGAAAAAAAAATGTGAAAAAAGAAAAGAACTCCAAAAAAGTGGTGGGTCTGAGAGAAAATGATAATCCCACCGGAGTATGTATATAGAGTGCAATAAGCAAAGCTTGGTTTCATGTTCCACCTGTTGTAGCTTGCAGCAGGGAGACTTGGCTACACTGGTCAAGCTCCCAAGGGTACTTGGCTACACTGGCCTTGACCCATTCTCTTCTTCCTCCTCTTCTTGAGCCGGTTGAACTTGAACTTAGAAGGGAATACCCCGCTCCTCGAGGAAAGAGTGGCCAGATTGAGGTCATAGAGTTACCTTGTTGGGGAGGGCTGTCAAGTTGCCATTTCTGAGGTGGAGAGCTTAGACCTCACTTTCACAGGACAAGAAGAGATTCATGGTCTTCAGGGTTTGTGATTGATGACTTGTTCTGATCTGGAGCATTGAGGAGTCTTGGTTATAGATTAGTGGAACTTAGAGGCTGTTGAGTTTTAAGCTTAAGTCTAAATAAGGTTCCAACACATTAATAATCCAAAGATCTGATCGAGCTCCATACCCCAATTTAATGAAGGCAAGTTTAATAATCAACCTTGATCCATGTACATCCTCTTTTTCTTTTTCTTTCTTTCTTTTTCACTTCTTTTTCAAATAAGTGTTTGCTAAGGGACTAGCAAAGTTAAGTATAGGGGGGTGATGAATACCCATTCATCACTCTTTATTCTTATATTTTAGCTACAAAAACCTATGCAAATACATGTAGATATGTGTAAATAGGAATAATTACCAAAATCATGCATTGTGTAAAAACCTATAATTAGCATGTTTTTGTGCAAAAATAAAAGAATAAAGATTAAAAAGAAAAAGAGGGAAATATTTAGAATAAATATTGAGCAACCTAACCCAAGGGAGGGCTCAGCATGGGCCTGACCGCATAAAAGCCAAAGTAGAGGGAGATAGGGGCTCATGAGTGTAAATATTTATGTAAATAAATAAAAATATTTTCCTCACCAAAAATATGCTTGTAAATACTTGTATATATTTATAAATATAAAATTAAAAAGAAAAGGTTAAAAATCAAAAAGATCAAAAATACACCTTTCATCATGTACATAAACCACATCTATGTATTTATTTAACCTTGTAAATAAATAAAACTATTTTCCAAACTTTTTGTAAATAGTCTATGTTATATATTGAAAATAAATAAAAACAATTAAAATCAAAATCAAATAAAAATAGCAAAATTAAAAATACAAAAATACAGTGTACATATACCATGTATATAAATGTATATATGTATTTATTTTACTCATGTATATAAATAATAAAAATAAAATAAAAACACCCTTTTATTCCTTATTTTATTCTATAAATAAGTAAAATATAAAATAAGGATAAAATTGTATAAAAATAATAATTAAAAATCAAAAATCAAAACCCTATATATTGTACAAATACATATAGCTAGTACATACTATGTATATAGCTTATTTTTATTTCGAAAAAAATTATTAAAAATCACCAAAAAATAGAAAAAAATAAAAGAAAAATATTTCATGTTTTGAGTTTTGGCTGAATCGGGCCCTAGCTACCCTCATTTGTCACTTCAATATTCATCCACGTGGCAGCTTCTCATTGGCCCACGGAGATGACCTCCGGTCAACTCCCTCCACGGACCTCCTTCTCCAGCGGATCTCGCGCCCGACCCGACTTCTCCTCTTTTTCCGTGCTCGATCCGTTCGCCATCTCCGCAAACCCCGGGTCCTATCTCTTCTTCTTGCATCCAAGACTTTCGCCGGGGTATCCACATCGGGATCCGCGCTTCTCACAGCCCTACCCGACCAGCCCTAGCCGGACCTGCACCCACTTAAATACCCAGCTCCGCCACCCATTTTCTCTATCTTTGGCCATTTGCTTCGTTCTCCAGTGAGCTCCAGAGAGTGTGTGAGGTGACAGCTCGCATCCCCGACCTGTTGCAGCGAGGAGAGGAGGTGAATCCATCGATCCGGCGACATAGCCGCCGCAGCTCCGCCACCAGTGCGAGTTCCGAGCCTCGGGCAGAGACGACCCTCGAGGCGACGACCAGGAGCATCCCCAGCTCCTCCCCAGTCTCTCCGTTCACCCAGGTAGCCACTTAGCTCCGCCGTTTCCTTTAATTTCCATTTTCGTCCAATTTGCGCCGCCGTCGTATTTCCCTGATTCCGACCACTCCCTCGCCCATCTCGATCATCGGAATCGACCCTCACGTTCGCCTTCGTCCGACGCACCTTCTCCACCCACTCACTCAACCCAGCTCGCACAGGAGCTGGGAACCGAGCTCCTCCGTCTACCCCCTTCACCGGAGCTCGCCGTCCCGACGCACCAGCCACCCCCACTTCGCCTAACCGGGTCGAGGCAGTTTGCCCTCGACCCGTGAATCTTCTGGTTCCCTTTGCAGGTCGAAACGAGGGCCATCTGAGGCTCTCCGTCATCCAGCCAGGAGACCCAGCTCCGCCGACCCCGTCCGAGCTCCCCGGAGCTTGGCTCGATCATCGGAGCCCACCGGCAGACGCGGGAGCCTTCCACGATTCTTCTCCGACCTTCAGAAGGCTCCCAGGAGGAGCATCGCGCACGCACGAGCCCGACGAAGCTCGCCGGGGACCTGTTCTTCGAGGATCCTCCGTCGCCGTCGATCGCCCTCTCTCGCTCCAGTTTTAATCTGGGCCGTCCATCCTTGGAGCCACCAGCAGCGTCAGATCTGAGGAGAGACGATCCGGATCGCCCACTGCCAGCCGCCGTCCGATCTACACGTGGCGCGCATCCAGCCCATCCGCTTAATAAAGGGTAATTTACCCTTAGGCCCCTGTCTTTATTTTATTTCATTTTAGTCCTGTAATTATTTAAGTCAGTTGTTTAGTTTTAGGGTAATTTACATAGTGGACCCTGAGCTTTAGATATTTGCATTTATACCCCTGCCAGTTGTGGACACGTGCTTCGACACGTGAGTTGTTTGGGTTATTTGCAGTAGATACCCTTGTAGTTCTGGATGTTATTAAATGAATGAAAGTTTTTAGATATTTGCATTTATACCCCTGTGCGTGGTTTATTTGAGCATGTGCGATATCTTTTGGGTAATTTGCAGATAAGGCCCCTGGACTTTTGGTACCTATTACCAATAAGTCCTCGGGACTTATTTTTCTTACATGTAGGTCCCTGAGTGCCCCATGCATGCGCGTGGCACGTGTTTTGCTGGATATTTTGCACCAGGACCCCCAGGACTTTGGGTATTTGCACTTTGGTCCCTGTGCACAGTGCCCTATCTTTGCTTTTGAATAAAATATCAAACCACCTCCAAATCCAACGAAAATTTGACACATGGCTCCTGCCATGGTGTAGAATTTTTGTAGATTTTTGAGGACATTTTTTATTTTGTTTGGTATTTTTAAAAATTCAAAAACCTCCATTTTTGTCACTGTCTATTTTGAAAAATCACAAAAAATGTAAAAACTCACTTAAAAATTATATAAAAATTATCTACTGTTTAGTTTGCTTAGTTTGATTTTCTAGCCAATTTTGGATATTTTTCATTACTGGAAAACACTAAAAACTTAAAAACACTCAAAAACCCATAAAAATTCTAATAAATAAATTAAAAATCCAAAAATAATAAAATTGGTACCTAAATTTTCCTTGTTTTATCTACTTTACAGGAAAATTACCTCCAAGCCATTTTAAGGCTCTTAGATATTTTATCTAGGGCTTTTTGGCTCGGCTGGACAGTACCCTTTATCTTTGCCACTGTTTGATTTTTAGAAAATAAAATAAACATCAGAAAATTATCAAAAATTCACCAAAAACACTAAAAAACATAAAATACATAAAAACATTTTTGTTTGAATTTTTGGTTGAATTTTAGTGCCTTAAATAAATTGTTGAAGTGTGCTTTTCTTTGTTTTCTTTATTGTCTTAATTACTTAAAAATCCAAAAAAAATATAAAAATAATTAAAAACTACTAAAAATATTTTATTTCTTTATTTTCTTTATTTTTACTACTTCGTAGGCCTCTCAGCCAACCCGTGCTCCTTGAGTTCGACCCTGGGTGCTATACCAGGTTAATCACATAGCAGGACCGCTATCTCGTGATTTTATTGATTTTATCTGTTTCGAGTGGTTCATTTTTCTTGATACACATCATCTGATCGCTTGGGTCACGACGACCTATTTTCAGTACCTTATACCCGAGTGATCAGGCCTGTTATCAATAAACTAGGTGGTAAGTCGTTTATTTATTTTAGGGCCTGATTGGTTGTCAGGGTATCTCGGGGTATCATGGCATATCCCTCTCTTCAATCCTGCATTTTTGGATTGGAAATACTTGTATTGATCCTACAATTTCTGTGGTATAATGATTTTTAATCTTGTTCAAATACACTTATTAACATAAAAAACATATTATAATCATCAAAAAAGTTAATATAACATATAAACAATGTCACATTACATCACAATTATCATTCCAACCATCCCAACCCTCCAAACAGCTATTATTCACGGGAGGATATCCCAACCCAACCCAACCGAGCCCAACCCAATAACCAAACAAGCTCTTAGTGTGTAATTGAAAGGTTTTCCTGATATACCTTTTATTGAAGTTTAAAAAATTAATCAGATGATTGTTTTATGACTTTAGTTAATTAAATATTTTGGTGATAATAAAGGGAATGTTGATTTTTATTATCAAAAGATGGGCGATGAGTGCTTTGTAGAAATATAAATTTTTTAGTGTGGTTCCATGTGAATCCCTCTTGAGGCCTTTCGAAGAAATTCATGGAGCGTGAGGGGTGAAATATCCAAATGAGCCATGTGCAAATAGGGTAGAAATCAATCGGTCAAGCAAATGGACCAGAAATTCCACCAGATTCAAGCATTCGAACATGAGTCCAACCGAAAGTCAAGCATTTGAGTTCTACCAAGAGTCAAGCATCCGTGCTCGATCACCAAGCTATAGTTGAGCCTTGAACTCAAGTTAGAGTTAGACAACCGGATACATGCGAGAGCCAAGCAACCATTTCCAAGTCCAAACAAGATTTGAGGATCCACTACCAAGGTCATGGACATATCAATTCCAATCAACGACCAAGCAACTCCTTCAAATCGCAAGAATCAACCGAAGACAGATATGCGATTGACCACAGCAATGCTCACAGTCCTCTCCCTAATAAATTAAAAAAACTCAATTAAGGTGTTCACTTATTAAGCCAAGTCAAAGTCATTCATAGTGGACTCCCATCTCTTCAATCATATAAGGAAGATTAGACACAGTCATAAATCTCGTGTTGCTCCCCCTCAACTCCACCCTCTCCTGCACATGGTGTGAAACCATTACTTCTTCATTTACACCCTCTTCAATGATAGAATCATGTTTTTACCACAACAAAACTGCAGTCGAATAGTTAAAGGGTCAAACCTCGTAATTGAATGGATATTGAGCCTTCATGTTAGGGGTAAATCTCATCCGACTCATGTTTTATATGAGTTTATTTGTTTTCTTGATTTCCTTGTACAAATGCTTGGTAGTATATCTCTCATTCACACAATGCATGAATTCAGTTCCCAATTATTTTCCATTACATGCATGAACACCACAAAAGCCAAGCTCTCTCGTTTTCAAGATTCCATCATCTTCCTCGTTTGAGAATAGAGGTTTACATCCATTACAAATGGTGAAGTATTGTTAGAGAAGGATACGAGTCTATGATATCTGACAAGGTAGATACGTAATCATTGTGATGATCGAACAACTTATATCAATGCATCAACAAAGTCAAACCCACGATATAGATGAATTAATCAATGTGTTGTGAGTTAGAAAATTATTTTTACTCTAAAAATATGGGTATAAGGCAAATATGTAGATTGTCAAACCGCTGAGAATGTGAGGCGAGGGTAGAGACAAAAATACGCCAATTAATTATTACTGATTAATTGAATATTTTTGTGGATTTATCCCCTTTTAATCTTTTTTTAAAATGTTTTGTGGGTTTTTAATTAATATATAGTTTTATGTGGTTTTTAAGTTCTTTTTATATTTTTTTACGTGTTTTTTATTTTGCAAATATCTTTAATTAGATTTTTAAAATAAAATATAAGGTAATATGAGCGAGAGAGATAAAAGAGAAATAAAAGGTGTTTTGTCTTTTTAAATAATTAAAATAAGTAAAAATAAATAAAATAATATATTTTTAAATTTCAGATATTTTTCTCTATTTATTTGTATTTTTGAAATTTTTTTACAATTTTCATGGATTTTAAAGTTGGAAATACATAAAATAATTTAAACTATAAATTCAGAAGATTGATATTGGCCTCAAAAATGTCTATCAAATCAGATTGGGCCCTCAATCAATTTTCCGATAAACTAGATAATAAAAGGGAAATACATGAGTTGAAATACTACTTTTGGATTTTTTTGTAGAAGTTCATAATATTTTTTTAAGATTTTCAATGTTTTATAATATTTAAGGCTACTATTTTGTAATCTTTATTGATTTTTGGGTATGTGTTAAAATACAATAAAGTCTAACTAATATATTTTTTGGCAATTTTAGGATGCATATTTTAATTTTTATGAATTTTCTAAATCAAACAATGAAAAGCAACATATTTTCATATTTTTATAAATAGGAAATTAATTTTAAATACCTTAATAGAAATATGTATGTGATCAAATATAACTCAAAGTATTTAAAATATTTTTCCTATCAATAAAGATATGCAATTAAAATAATTAATCAAGCAAATGTAATTATAAAGCAAGTACAAGGACTCAGATGTAATTTACAAAAACCTAACATGCATTTTAAAATCATAAAAATGATAGTCCATGGGCATTTCATGCAAAAATCCCAATGAAATTCCAATCAAGTACACGTTGAGAGGACCTAGATGTAATTTCTAACAAATATCAAAGCATTCATCAACATTCAAATAAAATCTTGGGGATGTCATGCAAAATTTATGATTAAAAATAACATTTAATAAACACATGACAAGGGCTAGAATGCCATATTTTCAAAACATACTTTCAAATAATAGCACACCCTAGGAATGTCAGATAAAATACACAAAAATCCCACTAAGCGCCTTACGTGGGGGAGACCATGCAAGGCATAGAAAATTTGGGTAAAATGTAAATAACTAAAGCAAGGGGTCCAAGGTGCAAAATAATCAGAAAATAATACACTTAATTAGATATTTACGATACTATATATTAAAATAAAAAGGCGAAAGGGGTTAGATGCAGTATACCCATTTACTTGCACGTTAACAATCAGTGATGATCAAATCACTTACGCGCTCGACGACCCAGATGTTTGCATACCTCTTTGACAATCAATTGCTCAGATCAGACCAAAGGCACAATCAGATGGCTGCTAGGCACCTCATAAGAATAATGCTTATTAGAATTGGACCTTTGTTCTTCACTTGGCAGTTGTGAAGGCCTATGGAAGAACGAGGAAGAACAAGGTGCCTATGCCTCTTCGATCGGGCATAGTATTCTACTCTGACCACCTCCCATGCTGTTGAAGGGCTCATAAGTTCTTCGAAGGCTTGCATGTCGACTGGAGTGCTTAGATGAGTCCAGGCCTCATCGAAGGAGGCCTGGAGGTCCTTCTCCTTCACAACACATGGGACGGGGTCTTTTGGACTCGATCACCCCTTAGGTGGGGTCTTCTCTCGATGATACATGCACGGACAGGTTCAAGGCTCAAGGGTGAAGGTCTTCAATCAGACTTTAGGGTGAGTAGCAGAGATATGGGGTGAAATGACGTGTCCTCTGGCAATGGTGGAAGAGGAGGATCGTGGACCTCGATTTGAGCAAGAACAAGGGGGGAGAGGTGATCTGGAGGATGAAGAATCATTGAGGAAGAAGATGGTGTCATCTGGACGGTCGGAACATGGGTTCAAGCGCAGGAAACAGAGGTCGGAGCCTAGGGTTCCAACATAATTTACTGATTGGATTTTAAGTGAAACTAAACGAAATCAAACGAAGTAAAAGGTAAAACTATGTTAAGAATTAAAATATGAATAAGATTAATCCAGGATACCTAAGCTTCAATGGGTCGAAGACCTGGAAGGTCAAACAACATGGAGTTGACCTCCGGTGATGGTGAATAACACCCACACTCCTTCTCCTTGCCTCAAATCCTCGGGGAAGCCCACATGTCCAGAAGGTGATTGCTCCATCCATGGATGGGAGGGTGGTTGCGATGCTCTGGAATGGATTAAACTTTTCAAAAATCCGAAGGACAAGATATATAGTGCAGACAGAAGCGGACCTTTTTGTTTAGGGTTTGGGTGCAATTGGGCGAAGAGGATCTAAAACCAACGATTGGGTGTGGAAGAGGACAATTCGTTCTACATAATTGGTGAAGAAGTCGGGCCAAACAGGGCATAGGATCGCACGAGAACATTTTGAAAAAAAGTGTGGGAGACAAGTTCTGACACCCAACCGCGTGAGAAGGGTTGTTGACATGGGGACAACAGTCGCAGCATGCCCGTTGGTCCACATTGGCCCACTAAATGACAAAATATGATTAAAATAAAATAAAATCATTTACATATAATAAATCATTTTATTTAATTAAACTCGGATCATAAAAAGTGTTTGTTATTTTCTATATTAATTTAATATGATTTTTATTTATTTATACAACCTAATATATTAGGTATAATTATTTGAGGTTGGGAGCATGCACCCAGGTGCATGTAATTTTACATGCACCGGGGTCTATATCTTTCACGTGTTTTTACTTTTTTTGAAAAATATCATCATGTATATTCATCTATATATCTCACCATTATGCCATTCGAATTTTGTCAAAAACAGAGACCCACATGCCCTCCATCTAGAACGGGTCGAATACAACAATTTAAGATCGTTAAAATTACCCGCTCTAGATGGAGGGCATAGGAATCTCTATTTCCGACGAAATTCGAATGGCATAATGGAGGGATATATAGATGAATATACATGGTGATATTTTCCAAAAAGGTAAAAAAATGTGGAAGATATAGGCCCCGGTGCCTGTAAAATTACATGCACCTAGGTGCATACTCCCAAACCCCTAATTATTTATGTATTATATAGAGGTTAATACATATATATTATGTATTCATATTTTTATTCTATTATTTACATACATAATATCTTATTTAAATAATTTATTTATTTACAATATTATTTAGTAGGTATTTATATATATTTTGGGGATATTTATATATTTATTTATATGTACAAATAGTTACATGTATTAATTATAGGTGTATTATACATATATATATTAGTATTTATTGATTTTTTTTCATTTTTAAGCGGTTTTGATTTTTATTTATATTTTTAATATATGTTATATAATGTGTACAATTTAAATATATAAGGGTATTAAAAATATATACATTAACTGTTATGGCTGAAAATACAGATATACAGGTACCTATGTGCCCAATTAGCCAACTTTTATATCTTAACTCTAACAACTTCATCAGATAGAAAATTTAATTTTGAATACAATAAAGTGATTTTAGTTCAACCAAGTTCATATGGGAATATATTGATAAATGAAGTTCCTTTTGTGGCTTTTTCAACTGAGTATACAATGTACGTATGCATGATATATTTTTGCTAATATTGCTATTACTTTATATACATGAATATGTACAAGTTTCATGTTGAACACATGCTTATTTGAGGTGTGTATGATGTTAAATAAAACAATATAGATATGAACCATATATGGTGTATATTATACTTAGAATAATTGGGGTTTCTGATGTATCTTGTACATTATTTTGCCCTATCTCCCTCTACGTTATTCCCGATCAACCAAATCAATAGTTAACTTGGTTTCGGGGTTTACAGACAATCAATAGGAAATATATTTCCTTTAGTTTTCTTTTCTTGTCTTTATTCTTTTATTAGGGTTTAAATGCATATATCTATGCAATATTTACGGGTCAATATAAGGATGTTAATTCATGCAAGTTAGTGATATTTACATTTATTTAATTATGGATTTAAATCCTAAAGGAAGAATAAAGGTGCATGAAATCACCCCCATACTTACCTTTGCTAGCCCCAAACAAGACTTATGGTAATGAGTGCTTAAAAAGAAAGTAAAGAAAAGAAAGAGCTTAGAATGATGATTTTTCAACTTATCCTCGTGAAATCAAAGTTTGGAGCTTAGTCAGACCTTGGGATTGTTAGTTTGTCAAAACCTTAGTTGGAATATGATTTAAAACTTAGCAGCCCTTAAGATCCACAATCCTCTGTTTAGTTCTCCTTGATCGTCGGGTCAGAATTAGTATTTTCATATGCAAACTCTTATGCTTATGAATCTTTCTTGTACAATGAATGTGAAATGTAGTTCCCACATCCGAGGTGGCAAAAAACAGTCTCCTCAACATGGTAACCCTAATTCCCTAGTCTAACAGCTCTTTCCCCGAGGAGCGGGGTATTTCCATATAAGTTCAAGTGCAGCCAGCTCAAGAAGAGAGGATAGAGAAGAGAATGAATCGTAACCAATGTAGCTACAATTCCCTTGGAGCTTGGCCAGTGTAGCCAAGACTCTGGCTACAAGCAACCATGTAGTATTTGACTTTGAAGCATAATCCTTGCTTATTGATACATAACTCCGATGGGAATTGATCTTTCATTGATTTTTTACAAGTCTAACTATTATGGAGCCTTTATTTCATTCCTTTTTTTAAAATAAGCATAGAATAGCATCATTTACATAAGGAGATTTTCTTCTTGAGTCGATAGACCATCCCTCTTTTGAAGTTGTATTGCAACCCACAACATTCTGTCTTTAGACATTTTCGCTTCTAGATTAGGTCGAGGGACATTGGCCTCCTACTGGGGCAGTATATGTTTCCGTCCATGTGCTTCTCAATATAAAGAATTCTGCCCTCTACCACCTCTCTGAGTGGAGCTATGTGCAGAGTGATTGTCCAAGTTAGGCCACTGTTGACAAGAGTTGTGCGTGTGTCTCAGAATATTCTACTTAGGCAATCAAGATGACATGCGAACACAATCTTATGGTCTTAAAAAATTAAGTCAAACTGACCTTAGAAGTCTCAATTCCATAACCTATAAGGTTTTTGTGAATTTTGATGGATTAAGGTCTAAACCAAGCTATAATCTTTTAGATTAGTGCAATTGTCAACACCGTTTAGAAAAAGTTGAATGCAAATGCAAAGCATTTGTGTGAAGTGCATTTTTTATTTTAAAATTTTTTGTTTTTTGGTAAAAAAATCGCAAAAATTTAAGAATATTTCAATTTTTTGCGGAGTTTTGAAAATTTTATAGAATTTTAGGTATTTTTGAATAAGTTTCAATTACTTGGATGTATTCACAAGTAAAGGTTGAGTATATATTTACAAAGTATTTTATACACACATATATACAAGTTCTTATGCACGTTTTTTAAACAAATTTTATACAAAAATTATAACACAAGGTTCTCAAAACCATTCGAAAACCTTTTTGTTTACAAATGGTTTTCAAAAATTTTATAAACATTTTCCAAATGTTCTTAAAATTTCTCAAAGTATTTACAACCATTTTTCGAATCATTTGCAAACCATTTTCAAATCAATTATTCAACATATTTACAACACATTTACGAGAATTATTTCAATCTTTTTATTGATTTCCACTTACCCATTGTTTAAGAGCCAAATTATTGGAAGTACATGTTATGGCTAAAGTATATATACAACACATACAACCCCATATATTTGGCACAAACTATGCCCTTGTAGTGATGAACGAGCAATAAAGGAAGACATAACTCATGTTAAGTATAGAAGAATACTACACTACAATGACTCAAATGCAAGGATGAGAAGTCGATCATCCCCCCATACCTAGGATCAATTAATTCTACATATAGAAGACCACAAACAAAGCGGGGATAATCGAGGGTTAGAATATACGAAATAAATGACTCAGTTTGTAAGTCCAAATTACATATGTTGACGACCCCTCAGATTTGTGAATTAATTCGATAGGAAGATGGCATGGCTTTCCATAAATAAGCCGATGGGGAGACATACCAAAGGAGTATTGTCGACGGTTCGATAGGCCCATATAATGGAATAAAGGAGTTGAGATAAGTTCTTTCTAATGGTTTCACTATTAGAATTTTAGCCAAACTGTTCGATAGTGGGTGTTAAGAAGATGTGATATGATGATTAATGTTGTGTTCCTAGTTCTCTGACTTGTTTATTAACAAAATAGCTTCCCCATTTGAAATAACAATCCTAGGAAACCCGAACCATGAAATAATGTTGTCCATGAGAAAATAACAAATAATATGATTATCAACGGATCGAGCAGGGATAGACTCCACCCGATGACTCACGTAATCCACGGTAAGTGTGATGTATTCATATCCTTGACTATTAGGAAATGAGCCCATAAAGCGATGCCCCAAGCATTAAGTATATTTGATATTTGGATGAACTTGAGTGCCATCGAATCTTTGAAACCAATGGTATCTCCCATTTTCTAACAGTCGGTGCAACCTTTTACATATGTTGCGACATCCTTAAACAATGTAGGCCACCAGAGGCCACATTGCAATAATTTTTCTACCACTCAGTTTCCAGAATGGTGTCCTCTTGGTTCGAGCTGATGGCGGCGCTCAAGGACACCGGTGTACTCCTCATGAGGAATGCACCTTTGCCAAATACAATCCGCACATTCCCTGAAAAGGTGTGGATCTTCCCCTTGGTAGAAATGAATATCATATAAGAATTTATCCTTCTTAACTCGAGTTCAATCTTATGGAACTTATTTAGACATGAGATAGTATACCGAGGGAGAGAAATAGCATTCAAATTGACTCATCAGGAAAAGTTTCTATGATAGGTATAATGCTCTAATGAGTCTCTGTACTTTGAATTATGGACAAATGAGTTGCTACCACATTCTTAACTCCAGGTTTATTGCTTATTTCCTAATCGAATTCATGTAGCAGAAGGATCCAAGGAGCAATAATGACTTGGCATCCTTCTTGTTATGTAGGTATTGGATAGTAGTGTGATATCTATAATGTTAGCATACCGAGGGAGAGAAATAGCATTCAAATCGACTCATCGGGAAAGGTTTCTGTGATAGGTATAATGCTCTAATGAGTCTCTGTACTTTGAATTATGGACAAATGATTTGCTACCACATTCTTAACTCCAGGTTTATTGCTTATTTCCTAATCGAATTCCTGTAGCGGAAGGATCCAAGGCGCAATAATGACTTGGCATCCTTCTTGTTATGTAGGTACTGGATAGTAGTGTGATATGTATAAACAACGACTTTAGAACTGGGAATATGAGATCTGAACTTCTCAAGGGTGGAAACCACAACCAGTAGTTTTTTCTCTGTTACGGTGTAATTTCTCTAGGCATCATCCAGTGTTCTGCCAGCATAATGTATAGCAAACAGAACTACATCCCTACGTTATCCCAAAACAACCCCAATGGCAAAATATGAAGCATCTGTCATGATCTAAATGGGAGAAAACAATTGGGTGGTTGTAGGAAAGATGCCCGAGTAACAAATCTTACAGTGATGTGAAGGCAAGGAGAACCTTATCATCAACAATAATCAGTGTCCTTGCCTAGAAGCTCGGTAAGAGGTTGTTCAATCTTGTTGAAGTCTTGGATAAATTGTCTATAAAATCTAGCATGCCCCATGAAAGACCTCACATGCTTTAATGCTCTATGTGGATCAAGTTTAGCAATGGCATCCACCTTGGCAGGCTCAACCTCCATACCTCGTTTGGAGATGACACAACCCAAAATAATCCCATCAGTGACCATGAAGTGACTCTTCTCCATGAGAGCACTGAGTTAACTTCGTGGCATCTCTCAAGCCCTCAGTCTAGATGCATCAGACATGTGTCAAAATATCACCAAGACCAAGAAATCATCCATGAAAATCTCCAGAAAACTACCCACCATGTCGACAAACAAATCCAACATACACCTCTGGAATGGAGCGGTGGAGTTACACAATCCACATGGCATCCATCGAAAGGCAAAGGTGCTAAATGGACAAGTGAATACAGTCTTTTCTCGATCATTAAGAGTGATCTCCACTTGGTTATACCTGTAGTATCCATCCAAGAAACAAAAGAACTCTTTCCCTGTCAGTCTTCTGGCAATCTGGTCAATAAAGGGTGATGGAAAGTGATCTTTCTTGGTTGCTCAGTTCAGGCATTGATAATCTACATTGACATGTCATGACGTAGGTACTCGGGTCAGAATATCCTCTCCCTTTTCATTTGTAATAATAGTGATACCGACTTTCTTTAGGACCATGTGCAATGGGCTCATCTATTTTGAGTTGGAGATGTGATAGATGAATCCAACCTCACATTATTTCGTTATCTCTTTCATAATAGCTTCCTGGAGATTAGGATTCAACCTTGGTTGAAACTCACGGGACGGCTTGCTGTCATCCTCTAAGTAGATGTGGTGTGAACACAAGGCCTGATTTATCTCTTGAAGATCCAAAATATTCCAACCAAGAGCATTGCATTTTTTCTAGAATCTCTAGCAAGAGAGATTTATGATCAACGGTCAATCACGAACAAATGATGACTAAATATTATTCGGGCTTACTCGCAAGGATGCCATGCTTTAGATTTGCCGGAAGCGACGAGCTCAAGTGGAATCTGAGTCAGCTTCTCAATTACTTCTGAAACTGTACTGGTGGTCGGTGCATGTTTTGCCAGTGTTTTTTCATCCACATTGGTTACTCTTGGTTCATATAATGAAACATCGAACATATCTGTAACTATTTCCTCTTGTTTGGTTTGGGATGGATATTCTTCGAATAAACGAATCAGTTTCTCTAATTTTATTTCCTCGACAGTAATGGAGAAAAATTCAACTATGTTTTCCAAGTCTTCCTCAAGGAATAAGAATTCTTGGATCTAAATGTTATTCCAAATCACACATGTTTCTTTGACCTCATCAATGACTTCACAATCAACTGCATGAACACTCTTCTCTCTGATGTGCTCTCTTGGATCCGTGGTTCAGCAAGCATCTCTATGGTTACCTTGTCGTTGTTGGAGTGAAAGGTGGTCTTTCCATATCCATAATCAACTATAGCCTCGGTTGTTCGTAGGACCAACCTACCAAGTATGATCTTTATCTAGAGTAACGGTGCCAAGGAATCCATGTTCAATGCAATGAAGTCTGCTAGGAATTTCATACCTTGAACCGTTAGGATAGTGTCTTCCAACACTCTACGCGGTCACTTAATGTATTGATCAGTAAACTGAAGGATCATCCTGGTTGATTTCAGTAGATCGAGCCTGAATTTCTTGAGGAGGAAAGTGGGTAGGATGTTGATGGAAGAATCGCTATCAAGTAGAGTGAGATCAAATATTTGATTAAAGATTTCATATCCGATTAAAGGTGTTCCCTTATCTTTCTTCTTTGGTGGGAGATTGATTATCGCGTCACAATGGCCATGGTCAGGATATGCTTTCTGCTCGGTTGCGTCGATTCTTGCGAGATGGATGCTTTGATATATATGCCTCTTTTTTCCCTTTTTCACATTAGGCATTAATTCCATAGCTTTTAGTAGTGTCATATCAAGCATTATGTTTTTCAATATGTCCACTTTGGCAGGATCAGAAAAAATTGTTTTTAATTTTCTAATTATTTTCTTTTTCATTGCTTCTGGAAATTGCATATACACATTCTCAAAGGCAACATCTTTTCTATTAATCAAAGTTTTAGCTTGTACAAAAGGGTGACTAGAAGGATTACAATCATCCAATACAAAAGGAAAATGAAAAACAAGAAACTCGGCTTCATCGGCTCGTACAGGATCTGCTGCAAGTGCTGGCTTCTCCTTGGCTGCATCGACTCGATCTCGGCTATTATTGCTTGTGTCTGATTTTGTTTTTCTTCATTTTTTGTATTTTCTGATCTGATATGTCTCCTCCTTTCTCATCATTCCCAAAGCTTAGTGATGGATCGACTGATGTAGTAGATGACTCACCCATGGAGGCTTTATTTTTACCCTTAGATATAACAATAGGCTGCAAGGTCATACCGCTCCTGGGAATCACAAAGTTAGATGACATAAAAGCATTTATACCTAACTCGGATGGTGGTGGGCATTACAGTCTACCTGCTCCTTACAACAGAAATTATTGGGGTCTGCCTCAACCTGCGCATATGATTGTTTTGGAGACAATGAGGTCATCAAGCTTCTGGCTCATCTTGTTCATGTTGTTGATCAACTAAACCAAACAGTCCAGAGTTGGGTTCACAACTGCAACCTCTAAAGATTCAACAAGCTGCTGCTGCTGCGATTAATAGTACGGAGGTGGTTGATGGTAATTTTGAAAGTGATGAGGAGGGTATTGCTAATAATGATATTAAGGAGGAGGGAAGTGGTTCTGATATTGAGCAGTCGATTGTTGCTTATAGAATGATTGACGATATGCCAACTGCTGGAATTCTTTTTCCAAGAACAAGACTATTGAGGAGACTGGTATTGCGGCTGGTATTGCTGGAATCTCCATCCATCCCGATTTTAGTAGAATGGTCGGTTGGTCAATGTTTAACCCTGGCGTGGTCCTTCAGAACAGGTCAGAGATTGTTCTATTGCCCATACGACATTCACTTCTTGAATCTGCGGGGGTGGTGGTGGAAACTGCTCAACATAAGATGGGGCTTCTGGATGGTACACAACCATTTATGAGTGTTGCAATGATTGGGATACCTGATTGGGTGTGTGCATGTAGTATATGTGCTACATGGACTGGATTGCCCGGGACTCTACTTATGCAGTAAAGGTGATTGTTCTCTCAGTTCAACAACAAAAGTATCGACGGGCATACTCACAGAATTGCAAGAACTAATGGCGCCGACTAGAAGCTCCAATTTTTTTTTGTAATATTGTCGAGATTGTTCGATTGCTTAGTTCTTTGTTGGGTCACATTGAGTTTCTCAAGGTCTTGTGATCATCTCTCAGTTACGATCACCTTGGACATGTGGTTCTTCATGATACTCAGGTTGGAACTCTCATTCTTGTTCTCTTTAAAATGAGATGTTGTCGTGTTGACAGGCTTGTAGAGGATTTGTGGAATCTTCTGGAAGGCACGGGACAAAGATAGGGTTGTCGATCCTTCAACCATCTCCTCTAATATTTACCAGACAACATCCTTGTACTTGTTGAAATGTGATCCTCCACATGCAGCATCTACCAGTCGTCGGCTTTCTAGGTGTAATCCCCTGAAAATTTTTGGACCAAGGTGGTCTTCGGTATCTCATGATAGGAGCACTTCTCCTGAAGATCATGAAATCTTTCCCATGCCTCATGAAACATCCAATGGGACAACTATGATAAATTTGAAATGAGAGCTCTCATCCGGTTCGGATGACCCAACAGATAGTATTTATGTAGAAAAGCCAACTTGAGCTCTTCCCAGGTCATCATTAACTTCCCAAATGGTTAATCTAGTATAAAGCCTTGTCTTTAAGGCTGAATGTGAAGGAAGTTATCTTCATAACCTCCAATGGTATGTTGGGATAATGCATGGTACTGCAGATGCGGTTAAACTGTTGCAAGTGGATTTAAGGTTCTTCATTTGTGTTCCCATGGAAAGTCAGCAAAAGAGGGAGACCTGATAGTTTCAGTTCAAAATAACTGTGGATCTGTGGTATATGGATCCAATCGATAATCTGCCATGCTCCAAGGTCGTATGTCTCCTTCAGAGTTGGTTTCTGCTTCTCTATCTCCTCATTATCTCTACCACGGTTTCCTCCTACGTCATAATCAGCTTGATATCTTCCATGTTGATATTATCCTCCTCCTCGATCTTCACGATCTCTCCTTGTCTCCATAACCATTTTCTGGAAAGCATCTTGGCAATTAGCTTGATCAGTCAACTGTTATTGGATCACCTATACTTAGGCGAACATGTGATTGTTCACTTCATTCTAATCTACAATCTAATCAGAACCCTGAGCCTTTCCTTATCTTAGAGGAGCCATCTCAGAATCAGTGCCACAATCTGACTCAAGATCAGGCTCATTATTTGCATCAGGAAACGAACCCCGATCAGTTTCTAGAAATGATGGAGTCTGAAAAGATAATTCGAGATTAGAGTCAATCTCGAACAATGGATTTATTGGTGAAATATGAGTAGTGAAAGAATAGAATTCAATAAGAGAGTCATCCTGAATCCTAGGTGGAGCGAAGATTGGAGAGTCTAGAAAGAGGTTTGCATAAGCCGAATACAACTATCTGAAAATCACCCTGAAGAATCTAAGATGTCGGCATCGAGGAATCGATGTAGGTATTAGTGGAATCTGAACAAAATCCTCCAGGACACGACATCGTGATGATCAAGAAGTAATGTTATGATATATAAGGGGAGCATAATAGAAGAAGAATATATGAAGAGTAATTGAGAAAACAAGGCTTAGATCAAGCGGAATATAATAAGAAGTAGAAGAAGAGAAGTGTAGATGAAGGGGTGCAAATGGGCGAGATTTTTGATCCTTGACCTGATAGAACCAAACAAACCTAAAAACCAGGGTTGATTCACCAAAGATGGAGGGAGATGGTGCACACAAAAGTGATGAAGCAATCGAGGGAAGATGAGGCACGGAGAAGGCGTATGAATTTGGCAAAGAGAGGGGTACGATGAGTTCTGACAAAAAAAGGGAGTGATGATCCGTGCAGGGGGTGTTGACCGGGCTGGTCAATATTCCCCGCAGACTGATTGGTCCATGTAGGACCAAGTCAGTACAAAAGAAAAATAAAAAATTAGTATAAATTCAATAAAAATAGTAAATGATTTTATTAAATAAAACTTTGAACATGAAAAATGTTCATTATTTTACAAACTATTTTATGGGTTTTTTTACTTTACAACTTATTTATTTTATGTCAATATTTACATGTAGATACATAGGTATATACACATGTATAATATATATATAGTTTGTATTTTATACCCATAATACCATATTTACATATTTATGTATTTATAACATTATTTAATATTTATTTAAACATTTTTATGATATTTTTTAATTTTATTTATAAGTATAAATAATATATATGTACATTATAGGTATAATATACATATGCATTATGATGTATTAGTTTTTTAGTATCTTTTAGATGTTTTTATTTGTGTTTATATTTTTAGCATGTTTCATATAATATGTAAATTTAATTAAAAATATGACGAGAGTAAAAATATAAAGAATAAAATAATCAGCTATTTGTACATATGCCCTAGTAAAATAGTACCCAATAGCTGGCTTTTGTATCTTTGCTCCATTTTCTACGAAACTAATTTATTTGATAGATAATTTAATTTAAAATAAAATGAAAGTGAGTTTGGTTTAATTTGAGTTCATATGGAGTACATATTGATCAATGAAGTCATGTTTGCGGCCTTTTCATCTATGTATACCAAGTGCACCATGCATTATTTATTTTGGCTATTATTCTTAATTTTCAATATATTATTATGTGCACCTTTTGTGTTGAAAACTTTATTGTTTGAGTGTGTATATTAAATAATAGAATAGTGTAAGTTTGGCTATATACAGTATATATTGTACACATGAAGAATTAAGGTCTGAATAATTTGTATAGTGTTTTATCCTTATCTCCCCTACTTTATTCCTAGCTGACCTAGTCAATATATAACTTGGTCTCGGGGTTTAGGGTCATTCAATATCTTTGATACTTCATTTATTTTTGTTTCTTTTCTTTTCTTTTCTTTTCCCCATTCTTTAATTTTGGGTCTAAATACAAGCATTTACATGCTAATTACATATGAATGTTAGCTGTTAATTTATGCAAATTAGTGGTATTTACTGGTATTTTGCTAGGGTTTTAAGGCAAAATGGAAGAATAAAGGTAGATGAATGGCTATTCATCACCCGTTACGCCCAAAATTGTGCCGTATCATGATGAAAACACCAACAATAAATAGTAAACATTCATCGTAATCCAACGATATCAAAACAATGCGAATTTGGCAACAAGAGGAAAGTTGAAAATCGTACCTCGAGGTCATCCTCCCGACACTTTCTTGCCCATAATAGTTGTTTCGTGACATTTAGCATATTTCTGCGCCCACTACGTGAAGCACATCCTTACCACTGCTACTGTGAACGTAATCAATAATCTCCCGAGCAAAAAGAAAGATATGAGAGCACCTCTTATAAGATACTAGATGTTCGACCAAGAGTTCGATCGAACACTACTTGACAGCACATCGTCAATCAATCTGATGCCTACTTCACCGCTAAAAGAATTTAGGTTGGGACCGCTCAAGTCTACTTGAATGATTCTACAGTTCGCAGATACATCCATCAAGCGACCCTGGGGCATTTTGAAGGATGTCATTGTCATGATTCAAGGGATGCAATTTCATGTGGACTTCATAATGTTGAACATGGACACCTCAGCTCCTTTACTGCATACCCCTATTATCGTTGGATGACAGTTCCTTGGAATAACTGAAGCAGTTGTGGAATATGGCACCAGACTGATCACCTTTCATTCTAGCAGCGATGAGGTGCCTATCGAGACGATCCAAGTGCCCAAACCGCCAGAATCTGCATCTGATGAGAGTGAAACTATAGAGCAACGAACTAAAGATTGTGATTTTCTAGCTGAAATCCACGATTTAAATCTGTTTATGGATGAAATCAAGACCCATGAATTCCTCTCTACGGAGGAAGTAGTGGACAACACAGTCGAGTTCCTAAATGTCTTTGAGGATGAGATCTTTGCTGATTTTCCTGATGAACACATAGTTGGCCACATGTCCTTAACAAAGCAAGAGGGTATTATTGAATATTTTTGTGAACAAGATTCTATCATTGAAGAATTTTGTGCAGCACTGAGTTCAGATCTTGAACTACTTATGGTGGACACTTTACAGTTGAAAGATCCGACACCATCGTCGTTCACAATAGTTGAAATTGCTACAGAAATGATTCAGACCCCACCCGAGCTCAAACCACTTACAACAAACATGAAATATGCCTTCCTTGTGGGTGCGCAAAACATGTTCCCAGTAATCATCAATTCACAACTACGTATAGGGGGATGAGTGTATTCGGGTGTTTATTCTTTGATCCCTAGCCTATCTCATCAACTCTTGATATTCTATCTATACTTAGGGATATTTTACCCTAAGTATAGGGGGGATAGGACGAGCCGATGAGTTATTTATTTATTCCTACCCTCGACCCTCCCTGCATGTTGAATACAAAATGCTATACTTAGGATTAATTGATCCCAAGTATAGGGGGAACAATCGACTTCTCATTCTTTCATTCTTGATTCTTCAGTCATTGTAGTATAGACTCCTCTATACTCAATATGAGTTATGTCTTCTCTTTTTCTCTTTGATCTGTGAGAACATAACTCAAGCTAAGTATATGGGGATCGTATATACATTGTATATACTTTAGCCATAATTCGTACTTTCATATTTCCAATAATATGGATAATTAATAAAAAATAAAACACATATCAAAACTCTTTGTAAATACGGTTAATAAATCTGTTCAAAATGTTTTGCAAAATATTTGAAAAATGGTTGGAAAATTCATTGAAAAATTGTTTGAAAAATATTTTGTAAAACATTTTCAAAACTTTGTAAACATGATTTATTTGTAAAAAAATCTTTCTTTGGTTTGAATAAAATGTTTTGAAAATCTATGTGCAAATGGTTGGAAAATGGTTGTAAGCATACTTTGGAAAATCTATACAAACCGTTGAAAAATCTTTGCAAGATGTTTTTCAAAGTTTGTAAATGTTTGCAAAAAATCTTTGTCAAACCATTTATTCAAAATAAAGTTTTCAAAATGTTTGTCAAAATCTTTTCAAATTATTTTGAGAACCGTATATATGATTCGAGCAAATAAAAATTCCTTACAAACTTTGTGTATAAAAAACTGTGAATAACCACTAAGTTAATCTTGTAAATTTAGAAGCACTCCCATGTAAATATATGCACATAATTACTTCTTTTTGACCTTTGATTTTAAAAAAAATCCTAAGAAATTAAAATAAAAAACCTACAAAAATTTGTAAAATTATTTCAAAAACTTGCATAAAAATTTGCAAAACTTCTTCAAAAAATCCATAAAAGTTCAAAAATAGAAAATTGCTTCACAAAAATATTTTCTTGCATTGTACATAGCCTGTGCATTTTTCAAAATAATCAAGACAATTGAACAAGTCATAATCAAGTCTAAAGATTGGAGCTTGGTAAAGACCTTAATACACTTAATTTCAAAGGAGCCCATTGAGGACAGGAATTGGAGATACTTCATGTCGCCTTGACTTAATTCCTTAGGTTCCATGAGATTATGTTCATGATTCAATTCAATGTGTCTAAATAGAATCCTTCATATCATCCGTAAGACTCTTAAAGCAATGGCTTGATCAGAAACCTCACATTTAACACTTAGCTCAACCCAGATGGATTGTTGAAAAATATTTGAATATAAGTCGGGCGATGCTAGGCTGCTTCATCAAGGGAGGCTTAGGAACCATTCTTGGGGATTGTCAAAATCGGTACTCTAACCCACTTCTTCACGTAACAATGATATCTAAAGATTGGAGATGATATAGACAATGCTTCGGATGAGGAGTGGTTTGCTAACACAACTTTTTCTGAGACCCCAAAAAAGAGGCGGAACGAAAGATGCTATATCTGCTGGGGCACAAACAAGAATGCAGAACCTGTGTAAAGTCAAAGAAAATATCAAAGAAGAAGCCTATACCAAAAGTTCCACCAAAAATATGAAGCTTCATAAAAAGCAGGCTTCTTGGTGAAGACTCGATTACACTGACCGAGCTTCACAAGGGAATGAAGACTACACTGGTCCATTCCCACTTCTTCCCCCCTTCTTCTAGCTTCTTACCCCATTAAGTTGTAAAGATTAGTGGCACCTGACCTAAGAAGGAAATATCTGTCTCCAAAAGGACAGGTTACCAAAAGAGCAGACTCCTTTTTTGTTCAATGGTTTGTCTGGGAAGAGCTGAACAATTCACACACATGGTTCAACACTTCAAGGTAGCAAGAGTATGTGACTGAGAGGATGGTTCTTATCTGATTGTGAATTGAACTGGATAATAGGATTATGGAACCTAAGGGCAGTTGTGTCACAATTCCAGACCTAAATGCGATTCCGAACACACAAATAATCCAAAGGCCTTCTCTAAGCTCCAAACATTGACTTTATTAAGAGAAGTTTACATGTCAAAAATTGTTCCAAGTTTTTTCTTTTTCTTTTCTTTAATTTCTTTATGCACTTATAAGCATAAGTGTTTGCTAGCGACTAGCAAAGGCAAGTACATGGTGGTGATGCATCCTAACTTCATCACCTTTATTCTTTCTTTTTGGCCTTAAATCCCTATCTAAATGCTTGTATATATCATTAATTTACCAAAATAAACTCTTTGAAGATTGTACAAAATACTATATAATTATTATATTCAATTCCAAAATAAAATATAAAAGAAAGAAAAGAAAAAGAATGAAGTGTCAAAGACACCGAGTGACCATAGACCCTGAGACCCAGTCATCATGATGACTTGATGGCAAGGAATAAATTAGAGGGAGATAGGGCAGAAAAACTCTACAAAGATACCCAGAAAATAACACATAAAACCTTAATTTATTTTGTCCAATTATTTCCTTTTGGGACCCATTTTATTTAATATACTCCAATAACAACACCCTCTACATGAACAATGTAGATAAAAATACAAAAAAATACAAAATTTATTTCACAGAAAATAATGCTTAGTATTCCCGGGACACACAAAATAAGTCGCAAAGAAAAATTTGCTGGCATGTATCTTCTTCGTACTATATCAAAATTGATCAAAATTATCTTTAATTGTATATAACTTTTAATAAGCTATTTAATGAAGGAGTTTCATCCAATTTGGACTTAAGAAGCAAAAGTTAGGTTTTGGGACCCTATTGTGCAATATACATGTATATTATATTTAATATAATTATTCTTTATATTTTTCAATTCCTTATATTTTATAAAATTGTAAATATTATTTAAATCGCACGCCTATCATTAAAATAAAGTTAAATCATTAAAATAAATTTAAAATAAATCAATTACTTTTATACATAAATGAAATATACCTATATATACCTATAAAGAATATGTATATAATTATTTAACTACATAAATACACTCATAAAAATACAATAAAAATACCTAAATATGTAAATAAATAAATTAAAAATATATAAAATACCTATATATAATAAGAGGATGGGGAGCTTGCACCAAGGTGCATGTAACTTTACATGCACCGACGCTTATATCTTCCACATTTTTTTACTTTTTTCAAAAATACCATCATGTATATTCATCCATATATCCCTCCAATATGTCATTCGAATTTTGTCAGAAACAAAGACTCCTATGACCTCCATCCAGAACAGGTCGATTACATCAGTTCTAAGACTGTTAAAATTACATGTTCTGGATGTAGGTCATAGGAGTCTCTGTTTCTGACGAAATTCGAATGACATATTGGAGGGATATATAGATGAATATACATGGTGGTATTTTTGAAAAAAAGTAAAAAATGTGGAAGATATAAGCGCCAGTGCATGTAAAGTTACATGCACCTTGGTGCAAGCTCCCCATCCTCATATAATAATAAAATATATAATACAAAGTAAAAATCAAATACTCAATATACAGGTAAATTTACTTATATATGTACATGTAAAAAAATAACTTATAATAATGACATTAAAAAATAAAAAAAGTATGTATAAACTACTATATAAAATTAGAAACATTTTTTATTTTATAATAAAAAACTAATTAATTCATTTAATATTTTTATCGAATTTATAAAATAGTTTGGACTCCCTTTTTCTGGTTGATCCATGTGGACCAACCAGGGGGCAACGACTGTTGACCTTCGGTCAACTGTCCAACCTCGCGCAGCCGCCTGTGTCGGACTCACTAGTCCCCTCTTTTCTCCCATTTTTCACGTTTCGTCTCACACCTTCTTCGCCTCGAGCATCTCACCCATGTGCAACCCCCATGTATGTCCTCTCCAACCCATCCTTCCGCACCAACCCCCTCCTTGGCAAGCCACCATGCCTCAAAGTCAGCCCACTCACCTTCTATAAAACTGCACCTTCTTCATCATTTTGAGGTTTGATCCTTCCTTGGCCAATCTGAGCCCCTCAGATCTGGTGTACCTTCCCTCCTTGGTGACAACAAGTAGTGAGGTGGAGCTGCAACTAGGAGGAGCGACGGAGTGAAGCGATCCAAGCCACCGTCGCAGTAGCTCTGGCCGGTTCTGCCACCTAAGTCCATGACCTGGTCGCACCCCTTTCTTCAGCATTTCTAGGTAAATTTAGGCTTTAGGTTTCATTTTCCGCCTTTAATTTCACATTTAATCGAGTAGGTTAGCTCTAATTAGGAATCCCTAATTCTGCCTTGAGCTCGAGCTCCAAGTCAAATCACCGTGCCTCCGACCGTTGATTAATCTTCGTTTCATCATCTTTATTCTATCATTTTGGCCTTAAAAAACCCTAGTAATTGCGTGTAAATAGGCTTAATTTAGGCATTTTGTCATTCATGCATTATTGTACAAATTGTGTATAAAATACCATTTTTAATGTAAAATTATAGAATAAAGAAAAGAAAAGAAAAAGAATAAAATATTACAAATATTTTATGACCCGAAACCCCGAGACCTAGGCATCTCGATGACTAGGTCGACAAAAAATAAAGTAGGGGGAGATAAGGGTCCAAATCCAATAAAAATCCCTTTTATTTAATTCATTCTTTATTCATTTTGGGACCTATTTTTAGTTCCACTTTTTATACTATAGACACTTTGTACATAAAAGTTGTAGATAATTAAATATAGAAAAATACAAAATTGATTTCACACAAAAAAATTATAGATAAAAAGTTATGATCTGAATAAGATTCCAGAATCCCAACTTCCCAGACCTGTATCTCTCAAATAAAAACTTGAAATGTATCAAAATCACCTTTAATTGTATATAATTTTTAGTAAGCTTGGTTTCATTTTTTTTCTGAGTTACGGTTTGATAGTTAGGTTTTGGACCCCTATTGTATAATTGTACCGATTAAAATATTTATTTTATTTATTATTCATTATTTTTATAATTTTACATTTTTATAATTTTGTAAATATTATTTATAATATATGTATATATTAAAACATGAATAAAAACATAAAGAAAATACAAAAATAAAATATTTGTATAAAATACATAGGTATAATACTTATAAATATACCTATAAAGAATATACTTCTATTTATTTGATTGTACAGAATAATTCAGAAAAATAAAATAAAAATATATTTAAGTATATATAAAAGGGATTTTTAATCGACAGACCTTATAAACTTTGCCAATTATCTCCACGACCTTTGAAACAACCTAACTCCCCCCTCGACCTCGTAAACTTGCCAAGTCTTACCCCATGAACCATGCGGTTAATCTGTTTGAAGCTCGTGGGGGTTCTTGGGGTAATTTACAGGGTCGATGAGGTAATTACGTTGTGCAAAAGGTCATAGAGGTAATTTAAAAAGTTTATAGGGTTTGCCGGGTAAAAATACCTATATAAAATTAAGTTATAAATGTATAAAAAAACAAAATTAATAAAATTTAAAATACAAAATAAAAATAAAATATAAAAAATATATAGATGAATATACCTATATAGGCCATAAAAGGTAGCTTGTAATTTTAAACCTCTAAAAAATAAATAAAAATCATAATAAAATACTTCATAAAATAATAAACATTTTTAGTTTATAATCTAAAATTAATAAAATCATTTATTATTTTTAATCGATTTTCTAATTATTTTTTCCAACAACAGAATTGGTTGACCTTGGTCAACTCTCTTACCGAGGTCTGCCATTGCGTCATACCTTGTTTTTGTCTGTTTTTGCAGATTTTTCTAGGTCCCATCTTTCCCCCTTTCATGTCGGTGTCTTCTGAACTTTTTCTCCCCGAAGGTCGACCTTACACGCCCAAGAGTTTCCTCGGGGAATGGATCATGGATTCGAGAGATCTCCATCGTTCTTTGCGTCGCTCGACCACCTTATTCAAAAAGCCCTCTGACTTTGCCTTGATTTTTTGAACCCTATTTTGACCCTAGTTTGAATCCTTCCACCGAGCTCCAGATCAGAGGCCGTGACAGGGCATCCTCTAAGCTCGTGCGCGGAGCTCAGGCGAGGGCCGAGGAGCGGCTCCAAAACCCATCTCTGGCCAACGACCGTCGAGGTATCTATCTCAGGCTAACCGACCTTCGAGGTTTGTTTTCCCTTTATTTTTCTTGTACTTTTAGACTCACCAAAGTTGTAGGAATTGATTTTATCCCTTCATCCCGATTGGTACCCACTCTTTCCCCTCGCCATCCCCCTCGCCGGAGCTTGCTCCGGCGAACCACTTTTTTGCATCTCCCTACCCATTTCATCCCACTGCGGGGTCGGGTCATTTTGCCCCCGACCTTCTGCACTCTGTCTTGCAGGTTCACGCGTACTTGGAGGAGCTGGAGGTTCATTTTGTAGGGCGTCGGAGGTAACTGGGGTCGTGTTGCTCCTCTGCCTCCATCGGCGTGCTCCGGTAGCCGTCGACCCATTTTGGAGCCACCAGCAGTTAGAGAAGGACAACAGGAGTGCTGGGCGCCATTTTGGAGCACGAAGGACCACCGGAGAAGGAGTATCTTGCCGGAGGAACCTCACAACGGCGGCGTTCTTCCCCGTTCGTCCATCAGCCTTCTCCGCCGTCGGATTATCAAGGCACCCCAGATCGTGCAACATCTGTCCGATCGATTCACCTCGTAGCCATCAGATCCATGGCTGGGATCTAATCCCAGCCGTTCGTTTGCGAATCGTCATCGCCCCTTGTGAGCACGCCACTTGGCATAAGTGAAGATCAACCGCCGTTGGATCGTGCCTTGGCTAGGTATTTTGCATATTACCCTCGACCAGTTTTTATATTTAATAAATAGTATTTAAACTTTCATTTGCAATTTTATAATTTTGTAAATTTTTCAAAAACAACCCCATGGTTCCTTTTAATGCAACTGGGGCCCTGACCATGTCACCTCACGTGACTGGTGCACGTGAGGTGTGGGCATTTTGTAGGGGACCCCCAGTTGTTATGTTTATTTATATTTGCCCCTGAAACATTTTAATTAAGTTATTATCTTTTTGGATAAATTGCAACTTAGCCCCCAGGTTTTTTAATAACTGTATTTACGTCCCTGCCAGGTCACGTGCCCCATGCATGTGACTTTGGCAATTTTGCACTTTTACCCCTGGGTTTCTATCTATTTGTGATTGGTCCCGAAGTATTTTTATTGAGTTATATAATTTCTGGATAAATTGCACATCGGCCCTGGACTTTTGCTTTATTCAAAAAATACATCTATTAGGGTTCCATTTTCTTTTTGTTATATCTATTTATTCCATGCATCTATAAACTCCTAAAAAATCCCAAAAAATTACCTTAGATTCAGTTTTATTGCTCTATAATGCCATATTTTTATTTTGCATTTTTGCATCATTTTAATATTTGTTTAAAAATAAAAACAGTTATTTTCATCCCTGTTTGCACTAGAAAATACATAAAAATATAAAAACTTCTAGAAAAATTCCCCAAAAAATAGAGTTTATGTATTTTCGTGTGTTTTATATTCAGGCGAAAAATCATTAAAAAATATAAAATAAAAATAAAAATTGAAAACCCAAAAAATCTTTATAAAAATATTAAAAATTCCTAAAAAATCCTACAAAAATATTTTCTGTTCCTGAATTTTCTATATTCTATTATCTTTAATTTAAAATAAATTAGGAGAATTTTGGTTACTGATTAATATTTTTCATCTCCATTTTAATCTCAGCTATTTATTTTATTCAATATTTTTAGTATTTTTTATTTTAAAAAATACAAAAATAGCAAAAATATAAAAATCATAAAAACACCAAAAAATTATAAAAATCACAAAAATATTTTATTTTATTTATTTTGCTTATTGTTACCTATTTTTATAAATACATTATCTCTCTTTCCCTTATTGTATATATATATCTTATTTTAAAAGAAAAAGAAAATACAAAAATATATAAATATAAAAAGAAAATACAAAATAAGAAAAATAAAAATAAAAAAAATAAAAATGTAAAATTTAAAATTAAATAAAAAATAAAAATAGAAAACCCAAAAAAATAGCACACATATAGACAAATTGATCACATTCACTTTTGAGCATTCATTTGCCCAGATCTACCTGCTTGCTCCCTGTGTTCGACCTCTACACTTCTTGCACTATACACATCTTTTGTAGAGTTATAATAAATTTTAACTCCGCATTGCTTTTCATTGTTTGATCTCTGTTGTGGGTTAATTGTTGTTTGAAGTTCGGATTTCACACGGTCGATTCGATGTGTTCCCGCCTTGTGTGGAACACAAGACCGCGAGATTTTTGGTTTCAACAAATGGCGCCGTTGCCGGGGAGCAACAACGCTTAGATTGGGATTATTTGTTGTTTGTGATTATTTGTCTATTTTTGCAGCTTTATTTGTTTCCTTTTTTGTTTACTTTATTGGATTTAATCGCTTGACTTGTCTAATCACCCTCTCTTGTTGACTTTGTACGAGGAACCACGGATCGAGGGAGGTGCTTCACCCTAGGCGCTTGCGCACCCACGTGAAGGGGGTGTGAGCATCTAACCTAGCATCAAAGGAGGCTTGGAGGACGTTGAGAAGATAGTCGTATTTTGAGCATTTTATTTTATTGTATTTATTTTTGTAATTTGAAGTGAGAGAGAGATAATTAATTTGTAACTTAAACATGACTCTAAGGATACTATTCTGCCACACTTCACAGTCCAGTGCCCGAGGGATTGTTCTCTTGGGGGCCTCGTCGGTTTTATCGCGGTTTTTTTTCGCCTTTTTTTATTTTGTTTCTCGATTTTGGTTTATTTATTTTGTGTGATTGAGCCCTTAAATTTAGGATCTGCTTGACGATAGTATTAAGCCCAAACACATTAATCACCATTTCATGTACCTATAGTCTCATTTTGACTTAGTCAAATTTTGAAAATCGTGCTTCATGCTAATAGCAGCTTCTCATCTTAGGGCGATTTCATCGGTTGCATTTGCATATAGTTTACGTTTCAAATCTGCTGAGCATCCTTGCATGTAAAGTGCTGGAGGCATGGTGAGCATTTACGCTTTAGCATTCATCATCGTTTGCCGCTCGCATTGTTTTTCCGCTTCTTCCTCTGATTTTAACCACCTAGGTGCTAAGTAAAATTGATTCCTCGTTAGGCGCGTGCATTCTCATTAAAAATACAAAAAAGTGATAACCAATAAAATTGGGACTGCTAAGATTACTTGACCCTAAAATCAACCAAAAGAAAAATTCTCTTGGGGCGAGTAATCCCCTCATTGTCTTAATTTTACATTGCTCTCGCACACACTAAGGATTAGTGCCAAAGTCCTATTTATCCCCCTAAGTGTTTGCACAACTTCTTGACTTCTCACCTAACTCTAAAAACAAACAAGATAAAAAGACCGCATTTGCGATCTTCACCGAGTTGAGTAGGTGAATTGAGGGTTTGTATTGTGTGAGTTTGTTTGTGTTTGCTTGTGTGCACTCTAGATCGTCTCTGCGTATTTGCGCCTTCTTCTTCTTCTTCACTCTTTTGATTTGACCATCGTGCTCTCCCGACTATCCTTTTCTTTTGTTTCGAGATGGACCCCTGGAGTGTATTTTATCCGAATTTTGCGGATCCCTCGTTCACTCCAGCCGATCCACCTCCCTTTTATCAAGAGGATCCTCCTATTTTTTCTGATTTTTGTACATATCCGACCAACCCACTATTTCAGGATTCGGACTTTGACCTTCACCAATCATTTCCACCACCATCTCCTTCACAGTTTGAAAACCCACTCTTCATAGAATTTCCACATTCGGACTATGATTTTTGTCCACACCGACCACCTACATTCGACACACCCGATCCTGAGATTTTGGAGTCACCTTTCATGATATCCACACTTGAGACCTTGAATCAGATGATGGAGCATATGAATTCGAGGATCAATGATCTTACTAGTTTGAATAAGAACTAGAATGTCGCTCCATTCTTTGAGGATTTGGATTCATTTGAGGACGACCATAAGAGCTTGCAATCGCTCAAAACATAAAAAAGAGAAAATTTTAAAAATTCAAAAAGATTTCAGGAGACCCTGGGTCGAGTCAGACTGTGAGGAGAGGTACCACTTGCCAGATCCCTTGACCACACAACCTCTCACACCCTGTCCCACCTTTGACCCTGAGGATGCTGCTGTACAGACTGCTCTTGGCATGCCTCGTGTAGATGCTGATTCTGACCTTCTCCCTTGTATGGAGGAGGTCCAAAAATTCAAAAAATTATTGACTGAACCTGAAGCGGTGGCCACCATACATGAGATTATCCATGCCCCACTTCAACAGGCCATCACCGAGTTATCTGCTCCTCTTCCCAAGAAGAGAAAGCGGAGGAGCAGATCTAAGCATCATATTTTGACCATGGCCACTGCCCACGCCATCACACACCGTACCATTCCTCAGAAGAAGAACACTGCCACACCTTTCATCAGCTGCACTATCTCTGACCACACATGTGATCACACTCTCCTCGACGGAGGTGCTTCGATTAGCATATTACCCTTCTCGCTGGTACAGTCTCTTCACATAGGGCCTCTCAAGAAGACCAGGATGATAGTTCAGTTTGCTGATAGATCTATCAAGAGGTCGAATGGTATCCTTGAAAACGCCGTCATTCTAATTCAGGGCATGAGCTTCACGACAGATTTTGTTGTTTTGCCCATGGAGACCTCCACTGGGGAGCACTCTCCCGTCATCCTGGGACGACCATTCCTTGCCTCTGCGAGGGTCGTTATTGACTATGGATCAGGAGAGATTCACTTCCGTCCTATTGACAAGAGCGAAGTGTTGATCACCGCACCCACAGTTGAACAGAGACCTGCACCTGATGCGATCACACCTATCTTGGCTGACTCTGAGGACCATGACCTTGATGAGACCATCAGAGACTTTTGCTGCATGTTGGAATCCACTGAGACCCAAGAATTCCTCTCCAAGGAGGAAGACTTGGAAAGCATGGACCTCGGAGTTCTTCCTTCTAGGACTTGGCGATGTGTTGATGACATCCGTAGAATTTACACGATTGACACCCTAGAGCGGAGGGAGATTAAGAGACTAGACAAGACAAACATGATTCGACTACTTTCACTGATGGGTCCGTTCCTGTTCACTTAGATTCAGATAAGACAAAGGTCTAATTTGATTTGGTTGCTTTTATTCGGGAATTCGGGCCTTTTGATGAAAAAGACGACCCGGTTGAGATTATAGAGGACGAACATAGTTCGACTACTTCCACCGATGAGTTTGTTCCTTTTGGTTTTGACCTGGATGACACCTCGCAGGACAACACTGACTACACTACTTCCTATGATGATGAGTTCGTCCCATGTCACTTCGATATCAGCGAGACCCCCAAGGTCAGACCTAGTTGTACTTCTTCCACTGATCCGTCTGTGCCTTCACACCCTAGGGCCACTGAGGACCTTCACCATGTCGACCCTGATCAGATTGTGTCATCTAGGGACCCCGATGTTGACCTGCACCATACCAGATCCATTCCTCAGCGGTCCTGTAAGAAGGTTTTCTTTCTACCTTCTTGATCCTGTGTACATCCATCTTTGTTGTATGATCTCTCTCGTGTATCTCTATCTATCTCCCGTATTGCTCATCCACCATTCTCGTGTTTGACTTGCTTAGGACGTACTTTGTCCTAAGTATAGGGGGTGGATGAGCCGAGTGTTCTTTCTTCGTTCCGTTTCATCGCTCCTGTCGTTGCCTATACTTAGTGTTGAGACCCCAATTCCGGGACGTCGGATCCTCCCATAACCAGATCTGGTTACTCAGCAATAATTTATTCAGCAATCACAACTAACATTCAGAAACATACTGCAAGTAAAGTATATTCAGAAGAAAGTATTTCAACACTTTTCCATTCTCAAAATAAAGTTCATATGATACATTATCCCACTATAACCATTTACATGTACGCCAGCTTGAAAGGAAAATATACAAAAGATTACAAGCTACCTTACAAAGTAAAGCTACTGTGGCTGGCTGGATGTCTACTAAGGTCCTTGCGTTGGCTCACCGATACCTGTTGGGTTTTCCATAAATCATAGGATAAAAATTAGCGAATGCTAAGTAACAAAGAAGGGAAAAGCAAACAAATGGGTAATTTTTTAAAACTTGTTATCACCAAAACGTTTCATTCGTTCTCATTAATTTAAGTCCTATTCCTTTCTATTCCACGTCAGGGATTAGTCCAGGGAATTACCTCACCACTATAAGGACTCCGAAGCTGTGGAAACTTCAGGATTGGAGATTGCGTTGATCTTGGTAAGCTTATGCTGCCGTACGTCGCCTCAACCAATCCTCCAATACTACCCTGACAATTATATTTTATTTTATTAAACAGGGTCTCAAACCCTCAGCCTGGAAAACAAATGAGCACACCGTCCTCGAGGACTCGGTTGCTTAAAACCTCAGGCTAACATTTAATCATATAACCTAGCGGCTTTAAATACATATTATCGTGACCCAGCCGCTATTGAACCACCCGTGCCTCCACATGGCACGACCACATCTTCCGTCGTTCAACCTGAAGATATTGGCTCCCGGTACCACGCATTGCAAAAACATTCATTTCGTGCGCACTTATCATAACATGGCAACCATGTACCACCTAGGTAGGGAAATGCCAATACGGGTTCCTTCCGACAAACCTACAGGTTGCATGCCCGACCTGTAGTTCTACTCCCAGTCATCCTTAACGTGACACATGATCCCTTTCAGGATCCAACTCAAACCACATCAATTCACATGATGTAATTCTTTCGTTAAATCTTCAATTTGCATAATCAACAATACTTAGTATAGACTCACATATATATTATTCATATGCATATATACTCGTATTTATGCCTATTTTAACTCCCAAACCAAAAATTTCAAAGCTTAAACCTTATTCTAGTGGGAATCACAAAGCAACTATTCAGACTTTACCAAAAATAGCCAAAATTAGAGTTCTTTATAGCACAAAACATAAAATCAAGAATTTCAATCTCGTTTGAAAACCCAACAACAAAAGGAAGGATTTCGTTACCTACTCGAGCTCTCTCTCACGTATGCAGTGCTTTATCATGTTTCGTTTTCAGAAAAGATGATTTAAGGCTCTTGAAACGATCGAATTTCATTTTCGTATCAAAAACGCTAAGAACGTATGAAGAACGAACGAAGAACATAAAGAACGCGAAGAACACGAAGAACACGAAGAACGCCAAGAACATATTTTCTCTTGAAATTTCGGTAGAGCTTCCCCTTATACGGGGTGATATTTCTAGGAAAATTTCAGCAGAGTTTCCCCTTATATCGGGACATATTTCTCGGAAAATTTCGGCAGAGTTTCCCCTTATACCGGGACATATTTCTCCGAATATTTCGACAGAGTTTCCCCTTATATCGGGACATATTTCTCGGAAAATTTCAGCAGAGTTTCCCCTTATATCGGGACATATTTATCGGAAAATTTCGGTAGAGTTTCCCCTTGTATTGGGACATATTTCAAAATAAAAACGAAAAGTGTTTCCTCCATAAAATCTATCGTAAGGAAAACAACAGCAAAACTGAAAGAATATACTCAAACAACAAGAGATGAAGAATTGGTAGACACCATGCGTCTTAGGTGAGTGAATGTGTGACGAATCACAAGGTTCACTGACGTACATAGCCGCCCACACCTAAATAGGGTATTACACAGATTTCTCCATCAAAATAACTATAAAAGCATAATTGAAAGAATAGAAACATAAGCAATGGAGAATCGGTAGACACCATGCGTCTTAGATGAGTGAATGTGTGACGAATCATACGGTTCACTGACGTTCATAGCCGCCCGCACCTAAGTAGGGTGTTACACAGATTTCTCCTCGAACCACAACAGAAAACGAATCGGAAAGAAAGATGATTCAAGAACAAAGCTTGGAAGAAAAGAGGATGAATTGAAATCCTAGCTTATGAAACAAACTAAGAGAGGATCATACCTTTCTCCTCCTCGTTCTCCCGGCAGCGCTTCGCTAGCGCTCCTCTCTCGCCTCTCACTCCTCCTCCCGACCTCTCGACCCTAGCCCTTGGGGTGGTGGTGGTAGTGGAAATCGTAGAGAATGAATGGGTAGGGGGGTCTATTTATAGGCTCCAGAAAACCACTAACCATGGTTAGAAAACTATGGTTTAGACCTTAACCATGGTTTAGCGACCCATGGTTTTGGCCCATGGTTTTGGCCAAAACCTATCTCAAACTTGGGGCTTAAGTCAGAACATTCCATATGATTCTAGATTCGCTAATGTCGCTTAATTAACACTAATCGTGATTAACTTTCACTAATCGTGATTTAACTTTCGCAGCTTACGCTTATCTTTTGTTAACTATTGATTAGTGTTTGCTAATGATCATTAGCGGTTTTCAATCCGTCATTAGTTTCTTTAATCATGCTTAATTAGTCTTAATGACAATCATTATGGGCTAATGATGTCTTAACCGTCCTTACTTCTCTTTCTTCTGAAAATCATAACAAATCGAAACGAAGTCCGATTTACACGAAACAGATTCATTTGGTTTCCTCTTGACGAGACGGATCTTATTATATAGGATCCGAGATATGCCAAGTTAAAGGCTTTACAATTATAACAACCTTAAAGGAAGTCTCGTCCTCGAGACTAGAAATGCAGGCATAACAACCTTAAAGAGGATTGAAACCATAACAACCTTAAAGAGAACGAACGCCATTTCATTTATAAGGAAGATATACAATACATAGTGTTATTACTCAAACAAGTAGGGGTATTTCTCTCTCAATTCCGCCTCATGTTCCCATGTGGCTTCTTTAAACTCTTGGTTCCGCCATAATACTTTAACTAGAGGCACCTCTTTGTTTCTCAACTTCTTGATATCCCTGTCAAGTATTTGCACATGTAACTCTTGGTATGTCAAGTCTGACTCAACATGTAAATCATCATAACTTATCTTATGATATGGATTCCTAACGTACTTTCTCAGATTTGATACATGGAATACATCATGTATTGCCGAAAGATGTGGATGAAGCGCAAGTCTATAGGCAACTTTTCCAATCCGTTGAATAATTTCAAAGGGACCCACGAACCTGGGTGCTAACTTCCCATGCAAGCCAAACCTCTGAACACCCTTCATAGGTGATACTTTGAGAAATACAAAGTCACCTACCTCAACCTCAAGGTCTCTTCGCCTAGTATCACTATAGCTTTTCTGGCGACTTTGAGCAGTCAATAGTCTTTTTCGAGCAAGCTCTACAGCTTCCCGTGTCTCTTGCAGTGTATCTGAATCATAAAGGTTCTTTATCCCGACCTCTTGCCAACACAAAGGAGTAGTACAACTACGTCCATAAAGTGCTTGAAATGGTGCCATGCCAATACTTGTATGATAGCTGTTGTTGTATGTGAATTCTGTAAGAGGTAAATGTTTAATCCATGATCCCTTCCATTCTAAGGCACACGCTCGTAGCATATCCTCTAGTGTCTGAATCATACGTTCTGAATGACCATCTGTTTGTGGATGATATGCTGTAATCAAGCATAGTTGTTTACCTAAGGCTTTCATGAAGTTCTCCCAATAGTGTGAGGTGAATCGTGAATCTCGATCAGAAACTACTTCCTTCAGAATACCATGGAGGCGAATCACATGTGTAATATATAACTCAACAAGCTGGTCTGGAGTGAAAGATAAGCTTATCGAAATAAAGTGTGCTACCTTTGTCAGGCGATCTATTATAACCCAGATACTATCTTTACTACCACTCGTCTGAGGTAAGCAGTAACGAAGTCCATGGAAATGCTTTCCCATTTCCATTCAGGTATAGGGAGGGGTTGCAATAATCCTGGTGGCTTTTGTTGTGAAGCCTTTACCTGCTGGAAAGTGAAACATGCATTCACAAACTCAGCAATATCTTTCTTCATTCCTGGCCACCAAAAGTATTAATGAAGATCCTTATACATCTTTGTAATTCCTAGATGAATAGATAATCTAGAACAATGAGCTTCACGTAAAATGTCTTTCCTCAATTCAGGTATATCTGGTACACAAGCTCTGTGATGGTTATATAGTAATCCATCTTGTATATGGAATCCCTCTATCTCATTCTTCTCAAGTTTTTGTCTTAAGTCTTTAAGGACTGGATCATCCTCCTGTCCTTTCTTTATTCTATCTCAGATCTCTGGTTTATATCGGTGAGGATTAGTTATAGTATCGGCACTACTATCAAATGGTTTCCATTCACTTAACGTTGATAGTAAACCCCAGAAGTGGATAGCACCCACCAACCCAGGTGAATAAGTTCTTCTGCTATGGGCATCTGCTACGACGTTCCCCCTACCAGGGTGGTAGGAGATAGTGCAATCATAGTCTTTCAACAACTCTAGCCACTATCTCTGTCTCATATTGAGTTCCTTCTGATCAAATAGATATTTCAAGCTTTTATGATCAGTGAAGATTTCAAAAGTAATACCATAGATGTAATGTCTCCATATCTTTAAAGCAAAAACTACAACAACTAATTCAAGGTCATGTGTTGGGTAGTTCTTTTCATGTGCCCTGAGCTGTCGTGATGCATACACAACTACCTTACCATGTTGCATAAGAACTGCCCCAAGTCCTTCTTTAGACGCATCAGTGTACACTGTAAACCCTTCACTCCCAGAGGGTAGAGTAAGGATGGGTGCAGATGTTAGGCATTCTTTCAATGTTTGGAAACTAATTTCGCATGCATCTGACCATATGAATGGAACTTCCTTCTGGGTTAACCTAGTCATTGGAAATGCTATTCGTGAAAAGTCCTTTACAAATCTTCTATAATATCCAGCTAATCCCAGAAAAGATCATATTTCTGTGATAGTCTTCGGGCGTTCCCAACTCATCACCGCACTAACCTTTGTAGGATCAACTGATATAACTTCTCCAGAAATAACATGACCTAAGAAAGATGCTTCAGATAGCCAGAAGTCACATTTTCTATATTTAGCATACAGTTTGTTCTTCCTTAGAGTTTCAAGTGCCTGCCTGAGATGATGTTCATGCAGATATTTATCCTTGAAGTAAATAAGCACGTCATCAATAAAGACTACTACAAAGTGATCTAAGAACTCCTTGAATGCTCTATTCATGAGATCCATGAAAGCTGCTGGGGCATTTGTCAGTCCAAAAGGCATAACTAAGAATTCATAATGCCCGTATCTAGTTCAAAAAGCTGTCTTGGGGATATCCACATCTTTTATCTTCAACTGATGGTATCCAGATCTTAAGTCAATCTTGGAATATACAGTCGAACCCTGTAACTGATCAAAGAGATCATCTATTCTTGGCAGAGGATACTTGTTCTTTACAGCCTTCTTGTTTAGTTGTCTATAGTCAATGCACAACCGCATTGACCCATCCTTTTTCCTGACAAATAAGATAGGTGCACCCCATGGTGATGTACTAGGACGAATGAATCCTTTATCTAACAGTTCTTGCAACTGTACTTTTAACTCTCGTAACTCAGCTGGTGCCATCCTATACGGAGGGATAGAGATAGGCTGAGTATCAGGTATAAGAGAGATTTCAAATTCAATCTCTCGCTCAGGAGGTAATCCAGGTAGTTCCTCTGGAAATACATCAGAAAACTCGCACACTATAGGCACATCTTCTATCATTCTTTCTGACCATGATGTAGTGGATACATAAGCTAAATAGCCATGGCACCCTTGCTCTAACAACTGTTGTGCCTTCAATGTAGAGATATATTCGATATTATCATTGGATGTCTTTCCAATGAACTGAACTCTATCGAGTTAGGAAGGTGAAACGTTACTGTCTTCTGAAAACAGTCGAGACATGCATGATGCCTTTCTAGCCAATCCATTCCTAGTATAAGATCAAAGTCCTCCATTTTTATTAGTAGTAGTGAAACAGGTAACTGATGTCCCGCTATCACTACTATTCAATTATCAAGGGTTTCTCGGATTATAAATACTTGTCCTCCTGGTCCCTTGATCAGATAGGACTGTTGTACTTCTACCGGTATCTTACCCAAAGTGGGTACTAACCGTCGAGCAATAAATGAATGTGAAGCACCAGAATAAAATAAGGCATGTACTGAAAAGCCATGAATAGTAACGGTACCTCGTACGACTGTGCCTGAATTGTAGGCTTGTTCTTCAGTGATTGCATTTAGCTGGCCATTAGGAATAGGAAAGCTCAAACCCGTAATACTTTGTGGTGGTTGTTGTGTAGGAGATGCTCCTTGTGAGCCACGAACTCTATCATGCCTTCCTCCGTATGTTGCTCAATTGCTCGGGGTGGATCTTATACTATTAATCAGAGTTGTTTTTAACCCTAAACCTCTCAACTGCGGACAGTCTTTCCTAATGTGACCCTCCTAATGATAGTAAAAACACACACATGCTCATGTTTGAGCTGAAGGCCCAGCCACAGAGGTGCTAGCTCTTGCTGCTAAGTCGCGAGGATATAGTGGAGGTCTAGAGAAACCCCTTCTTCCTGATAATTCCTGGCTCAAAGACTGTGGCGAGCTTATATTAGCCCCGACTGGATGATAACGACTATCTCTTCGGTTATAATTCACCTTACAATTGGATGGTCCACCAGTAAAGTGAAAGCTTCTTCTTTGGCGATTTTCATCCCTCTCTATCTCATTATGATATGCGATGTTCATGACTTCATCTACAGTGGTGGATCTAATGCTTATAACCTTTGACCCATCTCATAGGTCATCACTATTAAAGTCTCTAATTGCCTAGACAAATCTTGGTCATCCATTGGGACCAGTAAAGACCAAAGGTTACACCCTACACATCTTAGCATGATGTACATAAGGGACAATGACTTGTGAATGGTATTGCAATCAATTATTAAGATCAAAGGATCTTAATACACCCTTAGTTTCTGAATACTGCTCATAGTTGTTAATTACTAAATAAATTACTGGAGTAACGTGGCTCTGATACCAATCTGTCGAGACCCCAATTCCGAGCCGTCAGATCCTCCCATAATCAGATCTGGTTACTCAGCAATAATTTATTCAGCAATCACAACTAACATTCAGAAACAGACTGCAAGAAAGTATTTCAGAAGAAAGTATTTCAACACTTTTCTATTCACAAAATAAAGTTCAGATGATACATTGTCCCACTATAACCGTTTACATGTACATCAGCTTGAAAGGAAAATATACAAAAGATTACAAACTACCTTACAAAGTAAAGCTACTGTGGCTGGCTGGATGTCTACTAAGGTCCTTGCGTTGGCTCACCGATACCTGTTGGGTTTTCCATAAATCATAGGATAAAAATTAGCGAATGCTAAGTAACAAAAAAGGGAAAAGCAAACAAATGGGTAATTTTTCAAAACTTGTTATCACCAAAAAGTTTCATTCCTTCTCATTAATTTAAGTCCTATTCCTTTCTATTCCACGTCAAGAATTAGTCTAGGGAATTACCTCACCACTATAAGGACTCCGAAGCTATGGACACTTCGGGATTGCAGAGTGCGTTGATCTTGGTAAGCTTATACCACCGCATGTCACCTCAACCAATTCTCTAATACTACCCTAACAATTATCTTTTATTTTATTAAACAGGGTCTCAAACCCTCAGCCTGGAAAACAAATGAGCACACCGTCCTCAAAGACTCGGTTGCTTAAAACCTCAGGCTAACATTTAATCATATAACCTAGCGGCTTTAAATACATATTATCGTGACCCAGCCGCTATTGAACCACCCGTGCCTCCACATGGCACGACCACGTCTTCCGTCGTTCAACCCGAAGATATTGGCTCCAGCATTGCAAAAACATTCATTTCGTGCATACTTATCATAACAGGGCAACCGTGTACCACCTAGGTAGGGAAATGCCAATACAAGTTCCTTCCGACAAACCTACAGGTTGCATGCCCGACCTGTAGTTCTACTCCCATTCATCCTTAACATGACACATGATCCTTTTCAGGATCCAACTCAAACCACATCAATTCACATGATGTAATTCTTTCGTTAAATCTTCGATTTGCATAATCAACAATACTTAGTATAAACTCACATATATATTATTCATATGCATATATACTCGTATTTATGCCTATTTTAACTCCCAAACCCTAACTTTCAAAGCCACCGCATCGATTTGATGCTTAAACCTTATTCTAGTGGGAATCACAAAGCAATTGTTCAGACTTTACCAAAAATAGCCAAATTAGGGTTCTTTATAGCACGGAACATAAAATCAAGAATTTCAATCTCGTTTGAAAACCCAACAGCAAAAGGAAGGATTTCGTTACCTAATCGAGCTCTCTCATGTATGCAGTGCTTTATCGTGTTTCGTTTTCAAAAAAGATGATTTAAGGCTCCTGAAACGATCGAATTTCATTTTCTATCAAAAACGCTAAGAACGTGCGAAGAACGAACGAAGAACACGAAGAACGCGAAGAACACGAAGAACACAAAGAACGCCAAGAATATATTTTCTCTTGAAATTTCGGTAGAGCTTCCCCTTATACGGGGTGATATTTCTAGGAAAATTTCAGCAGAGTTTCCCCTTATATCGGGACATATTTCTCGGAAAATTTCGGCAGAGTTTCCCCTTATATCGGGACATATTTATCGGAAAATTTCGGCAGAGTTTCCCCTTATATCGGGACATATTTCTCGGAAAATTTCGGCAGAGTTTCCCCTTATATTGGGACATATTTCTCGAAAAATTTCGGCAGGATTTCCCCTTATATTGGGACATATTTCAAAATAAAAACGAAAAGTGTTTCCTCCATAAAATCAATTGTGAGGAAAACAACAACAAAACTGAAAGAATATACTCAAACAATAAGAGATGAAGAATTGATAGACACCACACATCTTAGGTGAGTGAATGTGCGACGAATCACAGGGTTCACTGACGTGCATAGCCGCCCGCACCTAAGTAGGATATTACACAGCTTTCTCCATCAAAATAACTATAAAAGCATAATTGAAAGAATAGAAACATAAGAGACGAAGAATCGATAGACACCATGCATCTTAGATGAGTGAATGTGTGACGAATCACAGGGTTCACTGACGTGCATAGCTGCCCACACCTAAGTAGGGTGTTACACAGATTTCTCCTCGAACCACAACAGAAAACGAATCGGAAAGAAAGATGAATCAAGAACAAAGATTGGAAGAAAAGAGGATGAATTGAAATCCTAGCTTATGAAACAAACTAAGAGAGGATCATACCTTTCTCCTCCTCGTTCTCCCGGCAGCGCTTCGCTAGCGCTCCTCCCTCGCCTCCCACTCCTCCTCCCGACCTCTCGACCCTAGCCCTTGGGGTGGTGGTGGTAGTGGAAATCGTAGAGAATGAATGGGTAGGGGGGTCTATTTAGAGGCTCCAGAAAACCACTAACCATGGTTAGAAAACCATGGTTTAGACCTTAACAATGGTTTAGCGACCCATGGTTTTGGCCCATGATTTTGGCCAAAACCTATCTCAAACTTGGGGCTTAAGTCAGAACATTCCAGATGATTCTAGATTCGCTAATGACGCTTAATTAACACTAATCGTGATTAACTTTCACTAATCACAATTTAACTTTCGCGGCTTACGCTTATCTTTTGCTAACTATTGATTAGTGTTTGCTAATGATCATTAGTGGTTTTCAATTCGTCATTAGTTTCTTTAATCATGCTTAATTACTCTTAGTAACAGACATTATGGGTTAATGATGTCTTAACCCTCCTTACTTCTCTTTCTTCTGAAATCATAACAAATCGAAACGAAGTCCAATTTACACGAAACAGATTCTATTGGTTTCCTCTTGACGAGCCGGATCTTATTATATAGGATCCGAGATATGCCAAGTTCAAGGCTTTACACTTAGGGCTTCTTTTACCCTAAGTATAGGGGGAGTGATGTGTACATCCTCATCTATCATTCCATCTTCAGATATCTTTTCTTCTTTTCTTGTTTTCTTCATTTCCTTTTCTATTATCTTTTCTATAAAAAAGGTGTCGCCCCTTTTTGTCAGTCTTCTATACTTAGGACGTACTTTGTCCTAGGTATAGGGTGCGTACACCCAGAGTATTCCATTATTTGATCCTCTCCATTGTCTCCTCTTCTTGCCTATACCTAGGGATATCTTACCCTAAGTATAGGGGGAGACAGTCCGAGTACGATCTGTTCATTCCCACCCTTAACCCTCCCTACTTTGTGTACAGTCTACTATACTTAGGATTATTTGATCCTAAGCATAGGGGGGACAGTCAACTTCTCATTCATTCCTATCTTTATTCATTTATTTATTAGACTTGTTTATACTCAGTACGAGTTATGTCTCCTCTTTTTCTCTCTGATCTATGAGGACATAGCTCAAGCTAAGTATAGGGGGGTCGTATATACTACGTATATAGTTTAGCCATAACTCGTACTTTCGTATTTTTATTAATAATTATGGCTAATAACACTAATTAAATTCATTAAAATTACTTAATAAAAAGATGTTACTATTCCTCAAATTCTTTTTTATATTTACTGATTAATAAATCAGGAGAAAATGTTTTTTGCAAAATGTTTTAAAAATAGTTTGAAAATCCTTTTGAAAACTATTTTGAAAACTATTTTGAAAATGTTTTGTTACATGTTTTCAACCTTTGTAAAAACATTTTGTTTTGAAAATTTTATTTTCTTTGTGTGAAATAAAAATGTTTGAAAAATTATTTGCAAATGATTTGAAAAAATAGTTGCAAAAATATTTTGAAAAATCTATCTATATTGTTTTAAAAACCTTTGCAAAATGATTTTCAAATGTGTGAAAATATTTGTAAAATTTGTTTGTAAAACTTATTTTGGACTATATTTTTCAAAATTGTTTAAAAAATCTTCTTCAAATAAGTTTGAGGAATATATACATCACACCAAAATTCATTATTTATATTTATAAAATTGACCACTTACCCTTGTAAATTCTTAAAATCTATTTTTTGTAAATATAAGATACATGCTCGTGTAAATATTTTTAACCTAGTTTTTATCCAAAATCTTTTCTTTTTAAAAATCCCAAAAACATTTGCAAAAGTAAAAATACCAAAAACATTTGAAAAATCCTTTTAAAAAATACAAAAAATTGCATATGCATCATCCTTTTCAAAAATCCATAAAAAGTTCAAAATATTTAAAAATTGCATCACAAAAATATTTTCTGCATTCTGCATAGCATTTGCATAGCATGAGCATTTTTCGGATTGAGTTTGATTGTTCAACAAGTCTAAGTTAAATCTGAAGATTGGAGCTTAGTTGGACCTTAAAATCTACCTAATAACAGGAACCTTATAGGAGCTGGAATTGAGGTACTTCAGGTCTAGTTGACTTAATTCTTTGAGGATCACGAGACTTGGTTCAATGGATTCTTGATTGCCTAAGTAGTGTATTTCGGAGCACACACACAACTCTTGTTGATAAAGACCTAACTTGGACACCTGCACCTTTCACATGGCTCAACTCAGTTGTAGTGGTGAGGGGATATGATTTGCCGGTATGAGACACACACAAGTGGAAACATTTGTCCTCCTCTAGGGAGGGAAGTGCACCCTAACCCGTCCAGTGATGAGGAATTCTAAAGACAAGAGAGTGTGGGTTGCGATAAAGCTTCAAAAGAGGGATAGTCCACTAGCTCAAGAGGAAAAACTCCCTATGTATATGCTGCTATAAATAATATTTCAAAAAAATCCAAAAAAGTGGACAAGCCTGTACAAAAATAAAATGCCTGTCAGAGTATGTGAATACGTTGTATAGAAAATAAGCAAGCTTGAGCTTCAAAGTCAAATCATGTGAGCTTGCAGCTGGATGACTTGACTACACTGGTCTTGCATCCTAGGATAGGTAGCTACACTGGCTACTGTCCATTCTTCTCTTCACCCCTCGTCTTGAGTTGGTTGTTACTTGAACTTAGAAGGGAATACCCCGCTCCTCGAGGAAGGAGTTGATGGATTGGGGAATCATTGGGTTGTCATACTGGAGAAGTTAGTCTCTTTGTCATTCTAGTTGGGGAGAACCGCCATCACTTACACTGTACGAGTCAGATTCATAGTCGTAAGGGTTTGCATATGAGTTGAATTATTTCTGACCTGGCTATTGAGGAGACTTGAGCAGAGTTTTGGGATTCTCGAAGGCTGTTGGATTCCAAATCTGATTCTCATTAAGGTTCTGCCTGCACTGAAATTCCAAAGGTTCGACTTAAGCTCCAAACTTTGATTTTGTGAAGACAAGTTTGATAATTAAATTTCATCCATAAGTTTTTCTAGGGACTAGCAAAGGCAAGTATAGGGGGATGATGAATCTTCATTTCATCATCTTTATTCTATCATTTTGGCCTTAAAAACCTAATAAATGCGTGTAAATAGGCTTAATTTAGGCATTTTATCATTCATGCATTATTGTACAAATTGTGTATAAAATACTATTTTTAATGCCAAAATTATAGAATAAAGAAAGAAAAGTAAAATAATAAAATAATACAAATATTCTATGACCTGAAACCCCGAGACCTAGGCATCTCGATGACTAGGTCGACAAGGAATAAAGTAGGGGGAGATAAGGGACCAAATCCAATAAAAATCCCTTTTATTTAATTATTCTTTATTCATTTTGGGACCTATTTTTAGTTCCACTTTTTATACTTCAAATAAAGACACTTTGTACATGAAAATTGTATATAATTAAATATAGAAAAATACAAAATTGATTTCACACAAAAATAATCTACAGATAAAAGTTATGATCTGAATAAGATTCCAGAATCTCAACTTCCCAGACCTGTATCTCTCAAATAAAAACTCAAAATGTATCAAAATGACCTTTAATTGTATATAATTTTTAATAAGCTATTTAATGAAGGTGGTTTCATATTTTTCCGAGTTACAGTTTGAAAGTTAGGTTTTGGACCCCTATTGTATACTTATACCGATTAAAATATTCATTTTATTTATTCATTATTTTTATAATTTTATAATTTTATAATTTTGTAAATATTATTTATAATATATTTGCATATTAAAATAGGAATAAAAACATAAAGAAAATACAAAAATAAAATACTTGTATAAAGTACATAGGTATAATACCTATAAATATACCTATAAAGAATATACTTCTATTTATTTAATTGTACAGAATAATTCAGAAAAATAAAATAAAAATATATTTAAGTATATAAAATTAAGTTATAAATTTATAAAATAATAAACAAAATTAGTAAAATTAAAAATACAAAATAAAAATAAAATATCAAAATATATAGATGAATATACCTATATAGGCCATAAAAGGTTAGCTTGTAACTTTAAACCTCTAAAAAATAAATAAAAATCATAATAAAATACTTCATAAAATAATAAACATTTTTTATTTTATAATCTAAAATTAAAAAATCATTTATTATTTTTAATCGATTTTCTAATTATTTTTTCCAATGATTTTTCTAGTTGGTCCACGTGGACCAACCAGATTCAACCGTTGGTTGACCTCGGTCAACTCTCTGACCGAGGTCTGCCATTACTTCAGACCTTGTTTTTGTCCATTTTTGCGGAATTTTCTAGGTCACATCTTTCCCTCTTTCATGTCGGTGTCTTCTATACTTTTTCTCCCCGAAGATCGACCTTACATGCCCTCCTCGGGGAGTGGATCATGGATTCGAGAGAACTCCATCGTTCTTTGCGCCACATGACCACCTTATTCAAAAAGCCCTCCAACTTTGCCTTGATTTTTTGAACCCTCTTTTGACCCTAGTTTGAATCCTTCCACCGAGCTCCGGATCGTAGGCCGTGATAGGGCATCCTCCAGCTCGCGCGTGGAGCTCAGGCGAGGGCCGAGGAGCGGCTCCACAACCCATCTCCGGCCAATGGTCGTCGAGGTATCTATCTCAGACTAACAGGCCTTCGAGGTTTGTTCTCCCTTTATTTTTCTTGTACTTTTAGACTCACCATAGTTGTAGGAATTGATTTTATCCCTTCATCTCGATTGGTACCCACTCTTTCACCTCGCCATCCCCCTCGCTGGAGCTTGCTTTCGCATCTCCGACGAGCCACCTTTTCGCATCTCCCTACCCATTTCGTCCCACTGCGGGGTCGTGGCATTTTCCCCCCGACTCCTTCACTTTGTCTTGCAGTTCACGCGCACTTGGAGGAGCTGGAGGTTCATTTTGTAGGGCATCGGAGGTACCTGGGGCCGTGTTGCTCCTCCCCTCTGCCGGCGTGCTCTGGTAGCTGCCGACCCATTTTGGAGCCATCAGCAGTTAGAGAAGGACCGCATGAGTGTTGGACGCCATTTTGGAGCACGAAGGACGACCGGAGAAGGAGTATCTTGCCAGAGGTACCTCGCAGCGATGACGTTCTTCCCCGTTTGTCCATCAGCCTTCTCTGCCGTCGGATTATCAATGCGCCCTAGATTGTACAACATCCGTCCGATCGATTCGCCTCATAGCCGTCATATCCACGGCTTGGATCTAATCCTAGCCGTTCGTTTGCGAACCGTCATCGCCCCTTATGAGCGTGCCACGTGGCATAAGTGAAGATCAACCGCCGTTGGATCGCGCCTTGGCTGAGTATTTTGCATATTACCCTCAACCAGTTTTTGTATTTAATAAATAGTATTTAAACTTTCATCTGCAGTTTTATAATTTTGTAAATTTTGCAAAACAACCTCGTGGTTCCTTTTAATGCAACTGGGGCCCTGGCCACGTCACCTTACGTGACTGGTGCACGTGTGGTGTGGGTATTTTGCGGGGGACCCCGGTTGTTATGTTTATTTAGATTTGCCCCTGAAACATTTTAATTAAGTTATTATCTTTTTGGATAAATTGCAACTTAGCCCCCAGGTTTTTGATTATTGCATTTACATCCCTACCAGGTCACGTGCCCCATGCACGTGACTTTGGCAATTTTGCACTTTTACCCCTGGGTTTCTGTCTATTTGTGATTGGTCCCGAAGTATTTTTATCGAGTTATACAATTTCTGAAAAATTACACATTGTTCATGGACTTTTGTTTAATTCTCAAAATGCCCCTACTAAGGTTCCATTTTCTTTTTATTATATCTATTTATTCCATGAATCTATAAACTCCTAAAAAATCCCAAAAATCAACTTAAATTCCTGTTTCATTACTCTAGAACACCATATTTTTATTTTGCATTTTTGCATCATTTTAATATTTATATAAAACAATCATTTTCATCCCTGTTTGCACTAGAAAATACATAAAAAATATGAAAACTTCTAGAAAATTCCCAAAAATATAGTTTGTATGTTTTTGTATGTTTTATATTCAGGCCAAAAATCATTAAAAAATATAAAAGAAAAATCAAAAAATAGAAAAACTCTAAAAATCTCTATAAAAATATTAAAAATTTCTAAAAAATCCTAAAAATATAATTTATGTTTTCGAATTTTCTACATTCTATTATCTTTAATTTAAAATTAATTTGGAGAATTTTGGTTACTGATTAATATTTTTCATCTCCATTTTAATCTCAGCTATTTATTTTATTCACTATTTTCAATATTTTTGATTTTAAAAATACCAAAAAATTTAGCAAAAATACAAAAAATCATAAAACACTAAAAAATTATAAAATCACAAAAATATTTTATTTTCTTTATTTTGCTTATTTTATCTATTTTTATAAATACATTATCTCTCTTTCCCTTATTGTATATATATCTTTTTTTAAAAGAAAAAGAAAATAAAAAAATATAAATATAAAAAGGAAATACAAAATTAGAAAAATAAAAAAATAAATAAAAATAAAAATATAAAAATAAAAATTAAATTTAAAAAATATAAAATAAAAAACCCATAAAAATAGCACACATATAGACAAATTTATCACATTCACTTTTGAGCATTCATTTGCCCTGATCTACCTGCTTGCTCCCTGTGTTCGACCTCTACACTACTTGCACTTTACACATCTTTTGTAGAGTTATAATAAATTTTAACTCCACACCGCTTTTCATTGTTTGATCTCTGTTGTGGTTTAATTGTTGTTTTAACGTGGTTTCGTGCGAGGTCAACTCAACGATTGTTGATTCTCCTTGTGAGTCAACACAACCTCCCGATTTTCACTTCCGTTATCCCCTTCGATTTCCTTCTCACCACATTCCCCTTCGCTTTATTCATTGATTCCCCTATCTGATCAACCGAGATCCATTATGGATCTGGGAATTGAGGTTCACCCGCTACCATCTCGTGAAACCTCACGGTCACTCCATCCATCTTGTTGTTTTGCTTCGATTGCTAGTCGAGGAGCTTTGTCTGAAGCCGAGTGAACTTTTCGTGTAGGATTCAAGCCCAAGGACCCTTCTGGAGCCAAGGAGCACCTAAGACAAAGCTCTAGGGGACCTACAGCTAACCAAGATCCCAGATCCTCATCGAGCACCCTGGTGCCTCATCGAAGTCCACCTGCACGCACGGAGGAGCAACAACGAGTCGTAGCCACCATCAACACGTGGAGAGGAGGTCAGAGCTGTTAGGATTCCTCGATTCAAGGAGCCCAGGCTCCTCGTTCTTGGGTTCTTTTCGTGAGCACCCATGAACCATTGGATCTGGTCGAGGTCCAGAACTAATATCAGTCATTGAAGCCCGATGAAGCGATACATCACCTTAGCCGACCGATTATCCATGTGGCATAAGAAGATGACCCGACCATCAGGGCGTAAGTGGGTAAATTACACTAAACCCCTCTACCTTTTTGTATTTCCCAAACAATGCTCTAAATAATTTAGTATGTATAAAATTAAGCAGGAAAATTGCAACAAATCCCTGGAACTCGTTGTTAATTGTAAGTTAGTCTAGCGCGAGCTCAGCTCACGTGCCCCCCCACGTAAGTTGGGTATTTTGTACTTTCACTCGTACGATAATGTATATTTCATTCTAATATAAAAAAACCAAGTTTAAGTACGAGGTTTCTGGGTAATTTGCTGTTGGCCCTATATTTAATTTTTATTGCAAAAATACCCTTGCCAGCTGAATTAATTTTTGTGTATGCTTTTATAGTTTATATAAATGCTTTCCGTGCTCTAAAAATCATGGAAAAAATGGTATTATGTGCCCAATTAATTGTTAATTCAAGCCCTATATTTTTTTACAATTTTCACGTATTTCCTATTTATTAAAAATAAAAAGTGCATGTTTATTTTTTATTTGAATTGAAAAATACTAAAATTATAAATCCTCTCTAAAATTCCAAAAATACCTAATGTTTATTACACAATTTATCACTACAGACCAAAAATTACAAAAACAATAACAAAAGGAAAACTTAAAAATAAAAACTCTTGCTAGTCCTAAAAAATTGAAAATATTTTTGAAAACCCAAAAAAGTAGTTTTATGTCCTTTAATATATATTGCTATATATTAAAAGTAGTTTGAGAAATTTTGACCCTATTTAGTATATTTAAATCTCAAAATAATTTAGCCTATTTAAAAAGTCAGTGATTTTGTTTATTTTGGACTTTAAAATACCTTAAAATTAGAAAAATACCCAAAACATCACAAAAATAGAAGACAAATATAAAAAATACAAAAAACATTTTATTTTATAATTTTTAATTGCATATAGTTATATTTATTATTACATTGCACTATATTGTAGTATATAATTATATATAGTTATATATAGTCTATATTGTTATTAATTATTATAAAACTTTATAAATACTTTTTTAAATCCTTCTGGAAAATAAAAAGTATTGTACTTTTCGTGATTTTTTGATTTTTGTATGTTTATTATATATATATATTACATTATATATTACCTATATTATACATATTATATTATATGCATATATAGTGATATATATATATATATATATAGGGTTAAATGGGGCTGCCTTCGCCCCATTCTTCCGCAAAGAAATCATTTCTTTGAAATATATTACCATGTTTATTCATCTATATATCCCTCTAATATGCTAAAAACAGAGACTCCTATACTTTCCATCTAGAACAGGTCGATTACAACAATATTTAGACCGTTAAAATTACATGTTCTAGATGAGAGTATATGAGTCTCTATTTCTGAAGAATTTTGAGTAACATATTGGAGGGATATATAGATGAATATACATGGTGATATTTTTCAAAAAAATAAAAAATTTTGCAGAAAAATGGGGTAGGGGTAGCCCCATTTTTCCACATATATCCTTAATTATATATTAAAAATGAAAAAGAAAAAGTCAGAAAATTATAAAAAGAAAATAGAAATTAGAAATAAAAAATTTATATAGATAAAAATATAAAAAATAAAAAAATGCACAAAATCGTTAGTTAGTTAATTAAGTCAATAGTGTACATTTATACATTATTATTTATTTATAAATAATAATCCCTTCTACACCGACTTGTTCCTTGTGTTCAACACCCTACTCTACTTGTCACTATACACACATATATTGTAGAGTTTATAATAAATTTTGATCCACATTTTGCTTGCATTGCCTAACTATTATATTGTTGTGGTTTCATTATTATTCGAATTAGTCAGCTCTCAAGATCGGTCACTTCAACGACTGAGGTCCTCCTTGTGTGACCTGACGACAACCTTATCGGTGTCCCTCTAATTCAACAGGTGGAGGAGTTATCAGAGATGGTATCCAAGATTAAGATACCTATCGCAACTGCACCGACTGCTCTTGTTTTTCTTCTATACCTTGTACAGGAGCAGCTGATGTCAGGGCAATACCAACCATGGGTAGAAGATCACTCTTATACCCAATCCTTTCAGTAGGGGGCACCGCCAACTAAGACAATACATGAGGAGCCTAGCCCCAGTATGGGAGGTGAATGGTGTACGGTACACCAAGGACCCAGCTCGTCAGGGAAGTACAGGGGACCGATAGTCTAACCAGCATTCCCCGACCTTCCACAACACTGCGTTCACATCTACACTACACCCCCCACAACACAACCCTATTTCTTACCATCCAAAGTAGAGGCAACGACAACAACAACAGTAGTATGGCTGCCAAGGCCAATACCAATCAGGCCAACAAGACTCGAACTACCAGCATCACCCTCAGCACAAGGATCACCAACAACAGTATCATAGCCATCAGATCCAATCCTCACAATATCACTCTTCTCAGCAGAATACCTCTTCTTCAGCTCCCACAGATTTTCAGTGCCAGGTTCTTGATGAGATTCATTCCTTCTGGAATGAGATTCAGGACACGCGGGTGGACATCAACCGCGTGTCCCGATGGCAAGACAAGAAGATGGATCCACATACCTCCATTCCCACCCAAGTTCAGGTTAACCCTAGTATCTTGAACAAGTCTCAGTCACAACAACACATGGGTCGAGTATACTACACAAACACTCTTAGATCTGAGCATGAGATTCTTTCATGTGATGATGTTTATCATATATCACTCAAGAGAGTAAGGAACATGGCTGTATCTGGTCGGGCAAGGGACACGAAGAGGGTCACCTCTGAATCCTGACCTAAGGAGTCTTTAGAGGATAAGGAGGAGAGGCATCACATTCAATAGACCTTTCAACAACATATGGGGCCATCTACTCATGTGACAGAGAGGAGAAGGAGGACATGAGTACCACATCAACTTGGATACATTTCAGAGTTTACGGAGGATCTCACACCTCCAATTGTGGAGAATGTACCTGCAACATCTATTCCACAATCTGTTGTAGTTGGCTTTATTTATAATTCCAAGTTGTGTAAAAACGATTCATCTTTGAAGAATTCTGTTTCTTGTAATGCAATGAATGATGTTTTCAATTCAGACTTTTCTTGTGTTTCACTTTCCTCTATTCCTTTCCACCGTGTTCGTAAGATGGGAAAGTGCACAAAAAAGATTCAAAAGGATGACACAAACATGGCACAATTTTGTAAGGAAAATATCATGGTTAAAGTGCAATTTGAGGATTATGTGCTAACAATCCTACATTTCAGAAGTATCTAAAGGTGAGATGCACATCTGCTAAGGCTAGCAGGAAAAAACAGATCAATATGTAAGGACTCATGTCTTATCAGTAGCCACTACCTACTGTCTCAAGAATCAGAAACTACCAAGGAAAATGATAGACATGGGTGCTCATTACGTGGAGGGTCGTATCAATGGCATTACATTTGCACACTCTCTCTTATATAATGGTTCTTCTATCAACCTTCTGTCCTTAGCACTTTATGACATATTGGAGTTAGGACCACTTCAGAAATCACGAGCATTACTCCAATTTGCAGACAAATAAATGAAGAGACCTAAGGGAGAAGTGAAGAATGTGGTTATTTCGATTGAGGGACAAGACTACAAGGTGGACTTCACGGTCCTTGATATGGAAATCCACAATCATTGGAGAGAATCTTGTATCATTCTTGAGCGACCATTCCTTAGGACTGCCGGTGTAGCATTTGATTACATACATGAATGATGAAGTTCCGTTCTCCAGGTAGAGAAGTGAACTTAGAGATGAAGCAAACAAAGTGGCAGCAACCTGATTTTGAGATCGCCGTAGAGTACTCATCTTTAGAAGCATATTGCAGGATGGTCAACATAGTTGGGATCTGGAGACAGACCCCGGTAGGACAAAGCGAGATCCTCTCATCTAGAGATGATTTACTGCACGATGCAGTTTGCCAGGTGTTGCCTGATTTCTTGAGAGATGCATCCCCGTATTCCTTTAAGGATGTAGAGATCCCTTTGGATCTGTCAGTTCCACATTCTTCGAAATAGTCAAGGGAGATAGATGATGAGTCGGACATGGCTTTGGCCAAACTACCTCATTTTTGGCGATCAGATTCTTTATACATCAGAGTTTGTGGTGAGTACTAGACAGATAGATCCATATCCATACAACACTCAACCAGATGTAGATGCGATTCATCCAAATTTGATTGATGACACGATATTGCCAGAGCTGAAGTCGCTCCCTCCTACGCTGAAATATGCCTTCCTTGCGGGACCAAAAGAGTGATATCTTGTGATCATTAGTGCTGACCTTATTATAGAGCAAGAGTCAAAATTTTTAAATGTCTTAGAGGGGAACCATAGAACGATTGGCTGGATAATGTCAAATCTCATGGGGATCAACCCCGCTATTTGCTCACACCACATATATGTTGAGGATAATGCGAGACCTTCTCATGAGTTCCAAAGGAGACTTAACCCTAATCTACACAAAGTACTTAAGGATGGGATTGAGAAATGGTGTAAATCAGGATTTATATACCCCATTTCAGATTCCAAGTTGGTGGCCCTACTACATGTTGACATGAAGAAGTCGAGAATTCAGATGGTCACCAATGAGGAAGGGGTAGAGACTATGACACGAGTACAGTGTCGTGGCGCATCTATGTCGACTACAGGTGCCTGAATGCTGTGACAAAGAAAGACCACTTTCCCTTGCCATTCATTGACCATATTTTGGAGAGACTAGCAGGGAAAGCATTCTTCTGTTTTCTTGATGGGTACTCGGGATACAATCAGGTAGCCATCGCTCCTGAAGACCAGGAAATGACCACATTCACATGTCCATACGACACTTATGCATTCATACACATGCCATTCGGGCTATGTATTCCCACTGACACATTTCAGCGGTGCATGATTGTTGTATTTACCAATATGGTGGGAGATTTCATGGAGGTTTTTCATGGATGACTTCTTGGTCCATGGTGATACATTTTATACATGTTTAGTGCACTTGGACCAAGTCCTCAAGAGGTGTAGAGAAGTGAATCTGGTACTCTCCTGGGAGAAAAGCCATTTCATGGTAATAGAGGGTATAAGAGTTAAGGTATGTCATCTCAAAAAAGGTAATGTTGACCGTTCCAAGGTGGATGCGATTAAGAAACTTGATCCACTAACCAACGTGAAGCCAGTGAGGTCTTTCTTAGGGCATATTGGATTCTATAAGAGATTCGTTAAGGATTTTTCAAAGATTTCCCACCCATTGACTGAGCTCTTAGGAAAAGACACGATGTTCATTGTAGATCACAAGTGTCTAGAGGCCTTTGAGCTCTTAAAAAGGAATATTTGTGACTAGCCGATCCTACAAGCTCCCGACTGGCCTCTTTCCTTCGAGATCATGACTGACGTTTTAGACTTTGCTATAGGAGCTGTGTTAGGACAGATGAAAGATGGGATTTCGTATGCTATACACTATGCAAGCAAATTTTTAGATCATGCACAGAAGAATTATACGATGACTGAAAATGAAATGCTTGCGTTAGTGTAAGCCCTCGATAAGTTCAGTCTTATGATTTTGGTTCCAAGGTGACAATTTTTAATGACTACACAACCATTCGGTACTTAATGGAAAAGAAGGACGCGAAAGCACATCTTCTTAGATGGATTTTACTACTCCATGAGTTTGATTTAGTGATTAAGGATAACCCAGAGTAAAGAATGTAGTGGCTGATCATTTATCCCAAATTGAGTTGAAGGATTCCCCCTAATTTGAGCAGATCAGATAGACCTTCTCAGGCGAGTCAATCTGTGCTATTGACTCACTCCCGTGATATACCAACATGGTGAACTTGTCTCCGAGCAAATTCCCCATGGTTGGACTAGGAGCATCATGACCGACGGAAGTCGTATTCGAGGAGGTACCACTGGTAGGATCCGTCCCTTCTCTTTGAAGGGATAGATTGTGTTTGGAGAAGATTTATTCCTCAGGAGGAATATGAGAGTGTCCTCACACATTTTCATTCAATTGAATATGGAGGAACCATTCGGGAAAGAGAACCACACACAAGGTCCTTGATGAATCTCCATTTCGTCACCTTTTTTAGGCCTTAAAAAACCTAGCTAATGCATGTAAATACCCTTTATTTATACAAATTAAAATTCATTCCTTGTTGTATAAATACTGTATAAAATACTGTTTTTAATACCAAATTATAGAATGAAGAAAATAAAAAGAAAAAAGAATAAAATGCCAAAGGTATTTTATGACCCTAAACCTCGAGACCACGTCAAGAATCGATTTCGTCGACAAGGAATAAAGTAGGGGGAAATAAGGGCCAAAAATCACCAATAATTTTCGTTCTTTAATTCATTATTTATTCATTTTTGGGACCTATTTTATTTTTCACTTTTTATACCTCAAATAAAGAAATGTTGTACATGACAGTTGTAGATAATAATATATAGAAAAATACAAAATTAATTTCATATAAAAATCATATACAATGTATTTTTTATACTCTAAATAAGTTTCCAGAATTCCAACTTCACATACCCAAATCTCCCAAATAAAAACTCAAAATGTATCATAATCACCTCTAATTATATATACTTTTAATAAGCTATTTAATGAAGGTGGTTTCAGATTTTTTGGAGTTAAGGTGTGAAAGTTAGGTTTTAGACCCTTATTGTACAATATACTTGAATAAAACAATCATTTTATTTATTCTTTAATAATTTTATAATTTTATAATTTTATAATTTTGTAAATATTACTTATAATATAAACACATATTAAAACTAGAATAAAACTATATATAAAACACCAAAATAAAATATTTATACTAAATACATAGATGAATATACAATATATATACACATATAACATACATCTATATTTAATTAAGTGTAAATATTATTCAGAAAAATATAATAAATATAATAAATATATATTTATGTATATAAAAATAAGTTGTAATTTTATAAATTAAGAAAAATAAAATAATAAAATCAAAACTATAAAATAAAAATAAAAGAATCAAAACATCGGTAAATATACCTATAAATAAAATCCTAAAGATTATCTTGTAATTAATAACCTTGAAAAAACAAATAAAAATCATATTAAAATACTATAGAAAATAAGAAACATTTTTTATTTTATAAATTTAAATTAATAAAATCATTTATTAATTATTTTTGAATTATTTCTAATTTTTCCTCTGATTTGTCTTTTTGCGGGTGACGTGGCCCAATCAGGCCACACCCCCCGTTGACCTCGAATGAACTCTGACCCTAGGTCTGGATTCTAACGCGCCTAGAGTTTGACCTCGTTTTCTCAATTTTCTCCTCTTTGATCCGTTCACTTATTGGATTTGATTCCTCTTCCACTTTCTCGCCTCGATCATCCACCTATCACGCCCTTTCGTCTCCTCGATTCATGGAATGCTGCATCATTTGTTCTTCCTCGATTCCTCAGCCCCTGTCATCACCTGTATGTAATATCGCCTCCATCCAACTTTCAAAATTTGATCCTCTTGAACTCTACCAAACCCTAATCTAAGCTCGGATTGAGATAGCTGGTGACAACAGCTACCTCCCCGAAGCTCCAGCAAGGCACACATGCGTTGAATCGGGTGATTCGAGCTCCTCCGCCAGTTTCGCCGGAGCCTATTCTTATGGTCGTGGTTGTTCGATAAGCTTTCATTTCTTTAGTTGTTTTTGTTTCTTAGGCTAGCAGTAATATAGTTTAGGTTCTAATTCAGGTTGAATCCATCGTGTTACTCGTACCTTACCATTTCATCGCAAGGCAGAGCTCCTGCTCTACCATCGTGTTCCGACTACCTCCGAGCTGCTCCACCTTGCCTGACCATCTCCCTCTTCTTTCCCCTTTGCTTCTCGTCGCTCTGCACCCCCTCATCCAACCATTTCTTGCATAGATCTAGGCAACACATCCTTCACTCCGTCTCATCATCGGAGGACTCCACCTGCATCACCTATGGTCCATTCCACCCCCAGGAGCTCTCCCGAGCTTTGTGTTTTTGCGCTAACAAGCTCTCTACAGGAAACACCAAGGTAACAATCCCTTTGCAGGGCGGTCGAGGATACAACAGGACCTTCCAGGTCCAAGATCTCTTCCAAGCATGCATTGAGGGTAAGAGATCTGTTGTGTTGTAAAGACTGCAAAGTAATCCCGGGATAGAGTTTGACAACCCAACACTGCTTGTTAGTCTTGGATGTACAAATAAAAGGGCTGGTAAAGAAAAGGAGGGTTCCTAAGATCACTAGAACTAGATGGTGGAACCTTCCACTGAAGCAATCGAGCTTCAGGGAGAAGGAAGCAAAGAAGGCTGTAAGCGAAGCTAAGTCGAAAGCTTATGAAGTTTTGTATAAAAATCTCGACTCCAAGGAGGGCCAGAAGGATATATTCAGGTTGTCCAAAGCAAGAGAAAGAAAGACCAAAGACCTTTCTCAAGTGATATGCATTAAGGATGAGGAAGGTCACGCGCTTGTTACTCAGAAGGATATAGAGACTAGATGGGAGCAGTACTTCCATAAACTTTTTGTTGGGGAAGGAAATAGAGAGATCACTTTGGGTGATCTAGCTAGTAGTGAAAGTTACTTGAATCGTGCAAGCTATAGACGGATTCAAAGAAAGGAAGTAGAGGAGGCTTTGAAGGTTATGAGACCTGGGAAAGGTGTAGGACCGGATGACATCCCTGTAGAAGTATGGAAAGTTTTAGGTGCGTGCGATTTGACTTGGCTTACGAATTTATTCAATGTTATTTGGCGAAGCAAGAAAATGCCTGAAGATTGGAGGAAGAGTATCATGGCGCCTCTTTATAAAAAATAAAGGAGCCATCCAAACTTGTTCAAATTATAGAGGTATCAAGCTGATGAGTCACACTATGAAAATTTGGGAATATGTGATCGAGAGAAGGTTGAGGCAAGTTTCCAATGTCAAAGAAAACCAATTTGGATTCATGCCAGGTCGCTCAACTATTGAAGCCATCCATTTGATGAGGAGAACAATGGAGATTTATAGAGCTAAAAGGAAGAACCTCCATATGATCTTTATTGATTTGGAGAAGGCTTATGATTCTGTCCCACGAGAGATATTGTGGAGAGTTTTGGAGAAGAGACAAGTGCCTGTCCTATACATTAACCTCATAAAGTATATGTATGTAGGGCTTTATCTTGTGTAAGGACACCGTCTGGGAAGACTGGCTATTTTGACATCAACATTGGTTTTCATCAAGGTTCAGCTTTGAGTCCATTTCTTTTTACTTTGATTATGGACGAGTTGACAAGTCACATTCAGGATGAGTTACCTTGGTGTATGTTATTTGCTGATGATATTCTGTTGATTGACGAGACTAGAGATGGAGTAAATGAGAAACTCGAGGTCTGGAGACATGAGTTGGAGAGTAAAGGATTTCGTATAAGTCGGGGTAAGACTGAATATATGGGGTGCACCTTTGATGGAAGCAATGGTGTAGGAATTGAGGTGAAGATTGGTGATGATAATATTCAGAAGAGAGATTCTTTTAGATATCTGGGATCTATTTTGCAACATGATGGGGAAACTGATGGAGATGTTACTAATAGAATAAATGCAGGCTGGCTAAAGTGGAGAGGAGCCTCTGCTGTTCTCTATGATAAGAAAATTCCTTTAAAAATTAAAGGAAAGTTTTACAAAGCAGTTGTGAGACCTGCTATGCTCTATGGATCTGAATGTTGGCATGTGAACCATAGACATGTGCAGAGAATGGCTATAGCAGAAATGAAAATGCTAAGGTGGATGTGTGGACACACACGTAAATATCAGATTCGGAATGATGCAATCAAAAAGAAAGTTGGTGTTGCTCCGATCGAGGATAAGATGCGAGAAAACCGCTTAAGATGGTTTGGTCATTTGCAAAGAAGATCAGCTGATGCACCAGTCAGGAGATGCGAGTGTTGGGATGTTGAGCCGGCTAAGAGAGGGCGGGGGTGACCCAAGAAGTGTTGGAAAGAGACCATACGAAGGAATCTTTGTTTTGTGGATATAAGCCCGGGATTGACCCAAGATAGATCTGAATGGAGGCAAAGAATCCATGTAGCCGACCCGACTTAATTGTGGAAAAAGGCTTTGTTGTTGTTGTTATCATTTTGAACCTTGTTAGCAAGGCTCACGTGCCCGTGCATGTGGGCTTGGCTATTTTGTGGCCGGGCCCTTGTGGATCACTGTATTTCTAATTAGTCTTGCAACTTTCATATGCAGTAATAGAACTTTGGGTATTTTGCATGTTCACCCATGTTCTTTAATTTATTTGCATTTATTCCCATGTCAGTACAAGTATTTTTGTATGTTTGTTGTATTTATTAAATATACCTTTTGCACACACTTTCACACCTTAATTTTGTTTTTGTAATTAGGACTTTTAATATTTATTAAACGTAAAAAAGAGTACAAATATTCCCTACTTAGCTTAAAAACCCATAAAAAATATAAAATCATTTTGAAAAATTTCCCAAAATTTTTTTTTATTTATGCATTTTGAGCCTTTAGATAAAAAGTCAATAAAAATAGAAAAAACAACTCTTAAAAATTGAAAACCCCCAAAACTCTTATAAAAATCTAAAAAATTCTTACCCCCCCTAAAATAATGGTTTATTTTTTATATTTTATTGATGTCATTATTTATAGATTAAAATTGATTTGGATAGAAATCTTAAAAAATCTTAAACCCTGAATTTTAGTTATATCTATATCTATATTATCTTATATTGTATACATAATCTTATATATCCTATATTCTATAGTTAAAAGAAAAAGAAATACAAAATCAATAAAATATAAAAAGAATATACAAAATATAAAATCAAAACAAAATATAAAATTATAAAAACAAAAATATAAAAAATATAAAACTAAAAACCCACAAAAACAAAACCATACTTTGGCCAAATGATTGAAAAGACAAATTCTTGAGATTGATGTTAGATTTTATCTTGCTCAATACCTTTGCTTCCTGTGTTCGACCCCTACTTGCTTGTTACTATACATCTTTAGTAGGGTATAATAAATTTGATTCACACTAGATTGCTTAATTTATTCTTTGTATTGTTGATTGTTGATTGAACACAACTTTTGCGGAGTCGTCACAACGACTGAATCCTCGCCTTGTGAGGCTCATTTTAGACACCTCGATTTTTGCATTCATCAGTCCTCCAATGTGGATTTTATTGGCCGACCCTGTTTAGAGATGCCTTTGATTTCGTACGGTCATCCCTGATCTGTCAGAGGATGGGAGGGATTGTCAGATACAGAGATGAGATGCCCATGCAATCGGTGATTTTCTGTGATGTTTTTGATAAATGGGGCATAGATTTTATGGATCCCTTTCCCAATTGTCATGGACACGATTACTTCTTGTTAACGGTTGACTACTTATCTAGGTGGGTGGAGGCTATCCCAATTCAACCCACAAACATCAAAACTATCTGTAAGTTTGTGAAAGACCACATCATTGCAAGATTCGAGGTTCCCAAGGTTTTGATTTCTGATGGGGGAAGCCACTTTGTGAATCGAAATGTCATATCATTAGCTAAGGACTATGTATTTGAGCATAGAGTAGCTAGTCCTTACAACCCACATTTTAAAGACACGGTAGAGGTTTCGAATTGAGAGGTGAAGAGCATTCTTCATAAGTAGGTTCGCCTCGATAGGAAGAACTTGTCCCAGCTCTTAGACCAGGTTCTGCAGGCTTGTAGGAAAACCATGAAGACCCCACTCGGTACTTCACCTTTCCGGATGATCTATTCCAAGCCATGCCATTTGCCTGTAGAGTTAATCACAAATCAGAATGGGTAATCAAGAAAGTGAATTGAAGTTGTCACCTAGAGAAACTGTGTCATGACTTGAACTTGAACGAGCTCATGGAGATCAGAAAGCATGCATATGACAACAATTTGATTTATAAGGACAAGGTTAATAAATGGCATGATTGGCACATTAGGTGCAAGAGCTTTGTCCATGGATAAAAGTTGTGGTTGTTCAATGCCAAGTTGAAGATTTTCCACAGGAAGCCCAAATCTAAATGGACGGGTTGTTAAGGATGTGCATGACAATGGAAGTGTAGAGATAGCAGATATTATAGATGGTGAACATTCCTTTCCGGTTAATGGATAAGTGTTGAAGCACTTTGTAGATTCTAAAGAGCAGTTGGTCCAAGTTGAGGTCATCCACTTCATGAAGAGCAAATACAATGCATATACATCAGACCACTCTTCATGAAGATACAACGTCAAGATTCATCAACAAGAAGATTCACTCATTCTTTCTTACTAACACACTCTTGATTTGTTCATTCTTTTAGAGTCTAGATTTCTTCTCTTGTTGATACTCACTCGTGCTTAGGCTATCTAAAGCCTAAGTATAGGGGGAACGCCTACTCTTTTCTATACATCCTTGTCATCATCATTCCTTTCTATTCTTCACTCAATGGTCCCTATTCTTGGTCCTCTTCTTATACTTAGGTTATTTTTAATCTAAGTATAGGGAGCAGACCCGAGTCAGTTACCATATATCCTTTTATATTAAGCATGAGCTACGGCTTCATATCGCTTAGTGCTATGAGGACATAACACAAGCTAAGTATATGGGGATATATCGTATATTTCTTATATAGTTTAGCCATAGCTCATATTTTTTAAAACTTTTAAATTTTTGGGGCTAGGGAAAAGTATCTTTTAAACTGATTTTTGTAAAAATGTTTGTAAATGCTTTGAATATTTTTCTTACTACGTGACATTGTTTTAAAAAATGTTTGACAATGCTTTGAAAATAGGATTTTACTTATTTTGAAAATCTTTTTGAAAATCTTTTGAAAACAATATATTATGTGACATGGTTTGGAAAATCTTTTCAAAATTCTTTCAAAAATGAGAGCATAAATGAGACTAACTTGTGTTTATAAATAAATCTAACCTCACTAAAAAATAAAAAAATTCATAAAAATCTTTTCAAAAATATCCCTTTTCTTTTCTTTTCTTTCGTTTTCTCTTTCTCCTTCAAAAAAGGGGTATTAAAAATTTTTCAAAAAAGAATATCTTTTTATAAAAAACTTAAAAACAACAACAACAAATCTCTTTTTCTTAAAAAACTAACTAATGAGTTGGATATATCCCCGCCACTTACACATTCACACAAGACTTATGAAGTTCAAGAACACTTGGCTTATGTGATCCTATCATTCAGAGTTAACAAGCCTTAGCCATTAGAGTCTATGACTTAATTATTCACATTTCCCTAGTCTGAAAAATATGTGTACTATATTGCATACTTACTCTCTGCCTTAAAGAATATTATCAGCACCTCACTTGCACGACTGTAGTTATGAAGAGGCGAGTTGATGATTCACTTGAGGGACTTGGATGAGGGATTTTATCCTAAACCTGATTTTTTGATACTCGAGGATGGGATAAAATCGATGAAGGCTTCATGAAACCTGAGTGTCTGCAACCTTAGTATGAGAACAAGTTCTTATGCTATTGATGAACCACGTTTTCAACACGTTAATAGTCATGTATTATCGTAGTACATGCGGTGAAAACAATTCAGCAAAAACCACATATTTGAATATGTGGTGCGTTTAAGTTGGTAAGTATACTAAGGTCGAACACAGGGACACGAGCCTCCTCGTTTATTTATCGAAAAATTATTGATTAAAATTGAGCGACTATATTCTCTGATCCAGATCTTTAAATGCTGATACGAAGCACAACATAAAATGCACAAATGTACAATGCAAATAAGATGGCATAGAAATGATACATGCATTTTTTGGGATTTATGTGATTAAAATGAGGTGCAATGTTAATGAAATGCAAAACAAATTAATATGTCCTAAAACAATTCACATCTTGAGCAAATTAAAGGTGATTTGATTTCGTCATCAAATTGAGCACTATACTGAACAAAGGTTTACAATGGCATTTAAATGATAAACAAATGAGATAATGAACACCAAAAATTTAGCATGGATAATAAGGTGTCAAATTAGATAAATAAGCTTGCCATTAGATAGAGAATAAATAGAGCAACAAAGTAAAACTAAAATAAACTAAATCGGAGTTCATAAGCTCAAGATATGGTCATTGAAGTTCTAGGGGAATTGTAATAAAAACATAGAATTAAGAAGGATAAATACTCATAATAGCCCCTGGAAGGGGCATTTATGAAAATAGAGAAAGCCAGCGGGATTTTCATGTAAAATACTCAGGTGCACACATGAGGAGAACGCACATGGGAGGACCTGTTTGCAAATCTGGAAACATACGGAGCGGATGCTGCAAAATATCCGAATATTCACGTGTGAGGCACACGGGAGGAGGTCCGGACTTAGGCTCGTGGGTTCACTGGTTCGGGCAGACATGTGGAGATTCCAACGAGCTTCGGAAGGAGGCATGGTCCCTTGAGCCTATAGGGTTTGGTGGTGCGATGTGGCTTCATCTCGACCGTTGGATGGCTGCTGAGGGAGGGCCATCCAACGACATCCGCTCTTCATTCCCAACCATGAGGGTGGGGGCGATATTGGGCTCCTATGAGCAGCTCCCAACCTCTTCCGACATCTAGGCGCTTGCCTGATGGTCGAGGAAGAACTCTGGAAGGCTTGCAAGGGAGCATGCAATGAAGTGAAGCCCTGAGGATGGCTGAGGTTGCACGACGGTGAAGCATCGCCGGAGGAGGGGCACTTGAATATAGTTGGTTTCGGGGCTTCGACCATTGAAGGAGATGGACCTGCGGTTGTTAGAGATAGCCGAAGCAGGCAATTTTGTGCTAGTGGTGAATGAAGTGGGGGTTCAGATGAGCGGAGAAGCGGAGGACCCGAGGTTCACCTCCAAGTCTCCGGCGAATTGGAGATGAAGTTGGGCAGAGGTGTTAGAGGTTCTTAAAGAAGGAGAGGGTGGTTTGGACCACCAACAATGGTGTGGTTGATTCAATGAGGCTAATGGAGATCTCAATCGATGGAATAGTAGTATATAAGAAGCTAGGAAATTGGAAGAAAACTGAACTAAAAATTAAATTTGGGAGCTTACCTGATCGGAGAGGGTTCTCAGGTGGAGGAATAGCTTGGCCTGAGCTTCTTTCAAAGCTCGGGTCATTGTTCAACTCATGCCGCCATGATGAGGAGCTTGGGCAGTCGTTGGAGTGGCGGTGCAACATGGCATAAGCCATGGGTCTCACCCGGGCGAACGATCATCATCGCCTCGATGATCTGCCCCTTCACTATCACAGGAGGAGTGGGGGAAGTTGGGCCAATGCCCGAGGATTGATGGATAAAGTGGAGAGGAGGCAAAGGCAGGGAATTTATAGGGCGAAGTTCCAGGAATTACGATGGTGGAGGTGTGATTTGCAACGACAGGATGGAGTGGTGGGAGACGTGGGTTGATGGTGTTAATGGCCGACGATGGTTTCGAGTATTAAGACAACATGTAGGAGGTGTTAGATCTAGGGAGGAGTGGCTGTAGTGGTTGTCATAATAGGAAAGGGGCATGGGTTGTGCGAGGCATAATGTCCGGTGAAGGTGGTTACAGGAGGAAGAAGATGCGATGACGATCATTGGATCTTGCAATCCAACGACCCAGGTGGAGGCGCGTAAGAGCGGATCTGATCAGATCAAAGGATCCAATCCGACAGTTTGGATCATGGTCTGGATGTGTGGCTGTGATGGAGTCTAGAGGTGATGATTGGACGACCAATGGATTGAGGGTGATGTGGATGCAGAGGGCCATGGGATGCTTAGCCATCCAACAACATAGGTTGAGGCAGGAACATGCAGTCCAGATGAGTGGATCAAGAGGGATTGGAAGGCTGAGGGAAAAGCGGCGATGTATGGTTGAGATGAGCGCATGCAGAATTAATCCAATAATCAAAAGGGGGGCCGGGTGGCACGCAAAGGAGAAGGCCACATGGTGGCTCCAGAAAGCGCCACGTGGTCCAATCAGTTTATTCATAAATTGGGTAAATAAAGAAAATTACAAAATAAATAACATGAGATAAAATTAGCAAAAACACAAAACATGAAAGTTGTAGACCTCGATGAGATCTACAGGTTTCATGTTCCAAAAAGTCAAAAAGGATTAAATAGACAAAGAAATATTTTTGATGAGTACTTTTAATGGATAAATATATTATTTTTAATTGCTTTGTGATTTTTTTGTATTTTTAATTTCTTTCTAACACCAAAATAAATATATACAGTATTTATTTATTTTTTTGGGATTTTCTATAAAAGAGAAAATAAAGAAAATGTTAGTGTTAAAGTTTCAAAGTAATTAGTGTTAGTTTTATATAACAATTAGAGTCAGTTATTTACAACACAATATTAATGAATTGATTGCGATTTTTATTGATTTGTTTAGTTTATGAGAATAATAAATAGAAATTAATAAATAGAAATTAATAAGATGTATCCGAGATTCATCTCCCCCTATACTTAAACTATGCTTGTCCTTGAGCATCTAAAGAATGAATGAGCAATATTAATTCCTAACAGTTCATGCGAGTTTTCAAGGCTCAATTCATCAAGGACCCTTAATTTTAGTGATCCCAAATGTTTGAGCTCAACCATACTTTATCCAAAAGGAATCCAACTTCTCTAATTATCCGGCTCTCTGTTTTTACGTATAATATAAGGATATGACATTTAGTGTACTACAATCAGGAGAGTCGAGTCGAAATGTCACCCAAGGTCCTAGTCCAAGAGACTCCACTCTAGATCTAATCCTCAAAACTAGGGAATAAGTCTTTTCTTACGTTCAATCCATCGTCTCTTTAGTTTGTCAGACTTGAAAGTGTAGATGATGGGCCATATAATGGAGGGCATAGGATCATGTATTTTTCTTCTCTCCCTTTCACTGGAACAAGGATCCTCTCGAGTGCCTTATTACTCAACACATGTATATTTTTGTTTTGTTGATCAATGTGCCCGTCAGAGAGCTCGAAGCCGTATGCACTTGTCTTCTTGGGAATGCACCGGGGTTTGTCTGTTCTGGGTATCTAATATACCTTCTACACCTAGACTTGTAGCATTTACGATGCTGAGCCCTTTTTGGGTGCAAGCACGACTCCTTGGTCCTAGTAGCTTTGGTCCAAATGGACATTTTGAAATGGTTGGGAGAGCTCACCTTTGATGTATGCTCTTTGATATTTGATTTTGAATTGGGAGAGCTTTTCTTTCAATATTTCCTTTTCTTTTCTTTTTGGCTAGCTCTGCTGCTTTTACCAAGAGTTGGTGCACACTGATCAACAATTATTTAATTTCATCACACCTTGACACATAGGTAAATGTCAAGCGACAACATGCGAATTTGCTCACATACTGGCTTGGGTTTGCTAGCACTTAGGTTTCTTGAAGCCTTCATTGACTTTATCCCATCCTCGAGCATCATTAAATTGGGTCTAAACTCAAATCTCTGGTCCCAGTTCCTCAAGTGATAACTCAACTCATCTCATCAATCATGCAGTTGTGAAAGTGGTGTGCTGATCATATTCCTTAGAAGATAGAGATGAAGAGTGCAATATAGCGCTCAAATCTTTCAAATTAGGGAAGTGTGGATTATTAAGTTTCAAACCTTGATGACTAAGGCTGGTTAACTCAGATTATCAAGATCTAAAAAATCAAGTGTCCTCAAATCTTCAAGCCTTAAAAGATTTTTGAAAAGATTTTTCAAATCATGTCACATAATATAGAGATTTTCAAAACATTTTTCAAATAATTTTTCAAATGAGTCAAATCCCTATTTTTCAAACCATCATCAAATATTTTTCAAAATAGTATCACACAACTAGAATATTTTTCAAAGAATTTACAAATATTTTTACGAAAACCAGTTCAAGAATACTTATACCCTACCCCCAAAAAGTTTCAAAAATTTTAAAATACGAGCTATGACTAAAGTATATATACAATAAATACGATATACGCCCTATACTTAACTTTTGCTATGTCCTCATAACACAAAGTGATATGAAGCCATAGCTCAGGTTAAATACAAGGTGATATAACAGAACTGACTCGGATGCTACCCCTGTACTTTGGTTAAAATGGCCTAAGTATAAGAAGAAGAGGAAAGAATGAATGACTCGGGTTCCCCTATACTTAGGCTGAGAATAACATATTGGATATGCAATGAGGATGGAGAGACCCATGGTTAATAATTAGTTATTGTACAAGGTTCCCCTTATACTTAGGCTGAAGAGTGATCTAAGTATTTGGATATGGATTTAAGGCTGGGGAACCGGTGATCGGTTAGGGTTAGAGGGGGAAATGGTTTTACACAGATGAATGGATGGAGAGGTGGTGGTGGTGGTGGGGGGGGGGGGGGGGAAGGTAGATACTCAAGGGTTATGAGAGGGTTGGGGTAATGCATACATCAGGCTCAACCAAGCAAGCAAGAAAATACATGATTTCATCAACTCACACATGACGACCAATAAGTGTTGGTCATTTATCTTGTCCATTTTATCGGTGATCATCCAAAATTGAAGTCCATTACGCATGCTTTAAGTCTAGGTTGTGGGCACTATCCTAGGAATACGTCCTCACCTCTCAACATTCAAACATCCTATGTTGAATGTCAGGGGTTGCTCTCCCATAATCCAAGAGTGATTTTTATTCCATTTTATTTCATCAACTTGCATTATTAGTACCATATTTAGCTTTAGGTTATCACCGAAGTTAATGTGAATACAAGTCAAACAAGCATCATCTGATGGTCAGTTCCGATTCCATTAATATCCTAAGTGATGAATCAGGAGAATATCGAGAAAGACTAATGCGTTTGTGAAAACCATGACACATGTTTGAGAGAAGAACTTACAGTGCCTATTCTCCATGGATATGCAAGACTGAAATTGAATTTATAACTAAATGCATGGAGGTTGAAGAAACCTCACAATAAACATGCTTCTATTAGCGGGAAATATTCCAATTATTTTGGCTAAGTGAAGCAATAAACATGCGCCTCGTGAATTAAGTGTGTCCTAACCTATGAAGCACACATAAGTGATAATAAAATAAAAGAGCTCAGAGAGCCGTGTGCCTATCCTAGGCCGACAAGCATTACCCGTGTTAGGGGTGGACTTCACACACCACATGCAAGGTTCAAGTTCATATTTACACACGTGGGAACTCAAATGGGGACCACTAGAAATGCAAATGCTAATTTTTTTATACAACAAAATGCTAATTAAACTCCTTAAATTCTCTTCAGTTTCCTCTACGGCTCCTTGCAGCGGGAGCTCCCAACTCTGTGCCTCAACGTAAATCGAGCATCCTCCATCTTAACTAGCTTGCCACAACAGACAAAGTCAGGAAAATATCAAGAAATTTAATCAAGAATAATGTAGACACAAACACAACAATGAGGACCTAAAGTTTTGAAAATAATTATCTCAAACAATAAAATAAAATCCAAAAAGTAAATAAGGACGAGTCGTGTCTCCTGCAACGGTGCCATTTTATGATCCACGCTTTCACTACGTTAATAGTCGTGTATTATTGTATTACAGGTGGTGAAACCGATTCAGCAAAAACCACATATTTGACTATGTGGAGAATTTAACTTAACAAGTATATCAAGGTTAAACACAGGGACACACACCTCCTCAGTTATTTAACGAAAATTATTGATTAAAATTGAGCGACTATATTATCTGATCTAGGTCTTCAAATACTGATATGAAGCACAACAAAGAATGCGCAGATGTATAATGCAAATAAAATGGAACATAAATGATGCATGCATTTTTTTAGGTTTTGTGTGATTAAAACGAGGAGCAATGTGAATGATATGCAAAACAAATGATAATATGCCCTAAAATAATTCACATCTTGAGCAAATTAAAGGTGATTTGATTTCATCATCAAATTGAGCATTACACTGAACAAAGGTTCAGTAATTGCATTTAAATGTTAAACAAATGAGATAATGAACACCTAAAATTTAGCATGAATAATAAGGTGTCAAATCAGATAAATAAGCCTGCCATTATATAGAGAATAAAAAGAGCAACAAAATGAAATTGAAATCAACAAAATCGGAGTTCATAAGCTCAAGATATGGTCATTGAAGATCCAAAGGCATAATTGTAATAAAAGCATAGAATTAAAAAGGATAAATATGCATAATAGCCCATGGAAGGGGCATTTATGAAAATAGAGAAAGCCGATGGAGGTTTCTTGTAAAATACCCAGGCACGCTCGTGAGAAGCACACGTCTGGGAGGACCTATCTGCAAATCTGGAGACATGCAGGGCTTATGCTGCAAAAATGTCTGGACATTCTTATGTGTCGTTGGAGCGTATTTTCGAGGGTTTAAGTACCCGATTTTTAAATCAGATAGTCGTTGAGAACCCACAAAAATATACTTCAAACAAATAAATTACCGGACTTATCTATATTATGCGCAAAGCAAAGTATAGGGTAAGTCTTGGTCGAATCCACAAGGACAGGAAGATTCTGCACTTTATTTTGAAAATAAAAATACTTTTATAAGTTTGTAAAATGTTTGAATAACAAAAATTGGAGATGAAATTTGGAGAAGATAATAGTGCAGGTTGGTAAATGCTGATCGCTCCCCTTCTATGCGGCAACTTCCAAATGGACTCGTACAAGCTAACTCTTCGTGAAATTGGATATCCTCGCGAGGTGAGTCGGATGCGACTACAACCGCGAATCGAGCTCAAACCTCGTGTCACATCCCAGTTCTCCAAGAGTCGAGGATTATTGCCGTTAGATATGGATCGTCATGATAGTTCTGACAAATTCCTGCACGAAAGAGAAGATAACAAAATAAGATGGATGTAAAAATATAAAGTAATAAAATAAATACGAAATAAAAATATGATGGTCGGTGGCTCGGGAGGAAGCCTCTGGAGTCGGATTCACAGAGGGACCGAGAAAATGATGGTTGGTGGGCGTCTATAGTGTTGGATGACTTTTGGCGGCACTCGGGGTGGAGCCTCAGGAGTCGGATTCACTGGGGGTCCGAATGCTCAAGTCGACGAGATCACTTCGACACTTCGTCGATATTTGATTACTTATGATGGTAGAGTTTTGTTGGATGATGGTGACAGAATTGGTTGGCAAGAAGGGTGATGGAATGATCGAAGGGAATGACTGATTGGATGATGCTTCGGAACTCAAATGCTAATGGAATACTCGGATGATCTAATCTTCAAAGCCCACTCCCTGAGGTTTATATACATTCGAAAGTGACCGTTCCCAGCCGAGTTGCATCCCTCCAATTAGGAGATGCATCTCTTCAAGTCAACGTTAAGGCATTCATGCCTTTTTGTAAGGACGCCAATTTGAAGTACCTTTTCACTTCATCGTTCAATTTTTTTTAACTTTTGGCATATATCTTTGACCATCTCACGGATGGATGGTGCTCATCCATCCAATTATTCCACCAACAATAATTCTTAGCCACTTGTTAGGTGTATTTATTATTCAAGTAATTCCAACGTACAGGTTTAAGTTTGTAGTGGCTTGATTACTTTTAGGATATAGATAAAAAATACGATTGCAAATATAATATTTATTTGGGTTATTGGGTTTTTATTGTAGATGTATTAAATAATTAATCACCATAATGTGTATTATATCCTAATGTGTTAAAATGGTAGAATAACATGGATGACAAGAGGTAATCGAGGAAGATGAGTTTCTTAGTAATTTTACTGATTATAAATATCCTATTTTCCATTTTATGCTCTCTCCATCGGGGCATAAATCAAGATGGATCGAAGAGTAGTAGGTGACTTACTTGTAAGTGGACTAATGGATGCATGCAATCTAATGTGCATAATGGTTGTAATACCACTCCCTTGAATTATTATACATCATAGAAAACATGATTTATTTTATGGAATGGGTTGGTATTGACATAGTTATATAATGAATCGGAGATTCATCATACCCCTATGCTTAAGTTTTGCTAGTCCCTAGCAAATGTAAATCGATAATCTCATCACTCTAATATCGACATATAGGTAGACCGTAGCCTCTGAGGGTTATAAAAAAATACCCTTTATTTCATAAAGTTTGAGATTAGAAATGAATTTCTTTCCTACAATGCTTGGTTATCTCAAATGTCCTCAAGACATGAATTGATGTAGAGACTTGTTCGATTCAGATTAGGTGATACCTAATATCAATAATGTCATTAGACATGAGGAAAGACTCAAGTGTCAAATGTACTGAATTGACTAAGTGCTTTCATCAGCAATCCTCTAGCACTGTTACACTAGGCCAGGAAATAGCAGAGACGGAGGCTCAGAGTATTATTACAAGCTCCATCTTCATAATTAGTTAAACGCTCAACCCAACTTCCTCCAACTGGCCAGCAAGAAAAATAATAGGTTGATTTGAGAAATATTTAGGTTTAGGCTTATTTGGTGGAGATGACTTTGCTCAGATTTCGGTGTATGGATATGAGAGTGGTATAATATAGAATAAATGTTCATTATAAAATAATTTTGTTGAATAGTAGAGAAGAGAAAAATATAGATGGCATGAGAAGAGAATATTAGCACAATGGTTCTCTTGGTTTTCTCTTCTTCTTTCTTTCTTCTTCTTCTTTTCTTTTTCTCTCTTTTTTTTTCTCTTTTTTTCTTTTTCTTTTTTTGCAATATATATATTTTGCTATACTTCTTTCTCTTCTTTTTTTTGCAGTACTTCTTCTTTTCTTCTTTTTTTTGCAATATTTATCTTCACTTTTCAAGAGAACCAATGTGCTTTAATATTTTCTCTTGGGACTTGGAAATATAAAAGGACATGCAAATAGAATCTTGAAGAATATTTCTCTTTTGATGCATAATAAAAGAAGACAAATAAAGGAGTCAAATGAAACAAGATAGGTTATTAATGGAAGAATTTTAAAGAAGTGGTGGATTTGAGAAGTATGTAGAAAGGCAAGCAATAGGGTGGTAAGTGAAGGTTTTAAGTGTGTACAATAATTGTGTGTAATGGGAAATTGCTTGACCAGTTGGGAACACTCCCTTACATATTATGGTGGACTCTCTTCCTCACATATATTTGGTGGAACACTACCTACTCCTCTACTCCGTGATAAGCTCACCATCTCACAAACTCTGAGCACAACCATCATCAGACTCCCTTAGCCTTTTGTATAACAAGCTAGCGTCGCAGTACAAAGCTCATGATCTTTTCAGTATATGATGTTTAAGCTCATTATTGATACCAAGTGTTAAAAGTTGAATCGGGCTAAGTCTCTTGATTTAAATGCAAAAGGACAAGAGAGAGTCATAAGCATTCTAAGCTTAGAATCACTTCAAATCTCATACTTCATGTGGTTTTTAATGGTGAGGCTATTATTCTCCCTATATGTAAACTTAGAGAGTTGAAGTAGAGAAAACATGCGAATGAATGTAGAAATGTGATGCAATATGCATGCAATTTTTTTGGATAGTGTCCCCCCATGCTTAAGATTTGCCATGCCCTCATGGTAAATGCTTATGCAGTAAACTAGTTATGGGATGATGTATGAGATGAGATAGGCAGTGAATAAAGAAATGCGTGCGTCATGAGGGGTTTTGCAGAACATGGGTTTCTGAAACAGGTATTGATTTTTCAGATTCAATGACAGGCTTGAGGTGTTGTCCATTCACTCGAAGGGTAGTGGATGTTTTAGAATCGGCTATTTCAACAGACCCATTATCAAAAACTTGTGTGACAATGTATGGGCCTTTCCACTTTGACTTGAGCTTTCTTGGAAAGAGCTTTAGCTTTGCATCAAACAACCAAACTTTTTGACCAATGGAAAAGGTTTTGTGAGAAATGTTGGCATCATGCCAAATTTTAACTTTTTCTTTGTAAATAAGGTTGTTATCATATGCTCGGCAGCGAAGCTCAGTTAACTCATTAAGGTCAAGTAGTCGACTATGACCGGCTTGGGTTAAATCAAGGTTACATTTTTTTATAGCCCATAATGATTTATGATGGATCTCGATGGGTAGATGACAAGGTTTTCCATAAACGATGCGATATGGACTCATTCCTAGAGGAGTCTTATAAGCAGTGCGATAGGCCCATAATGCTATATTAAGGTGTTGGGACCAGTCTTTGCGATCAGAACGAACAATTTTCTGCAGAATGGTTTTTATTTCTAGATTAGAGACCCCAGCTAAGCCATTAGTTTGAGGGTGATAAGCGGTAGAAACTCGATGTTCAATTCCATTATTCTTCATTAGTTTTCGCACCGAGTTATTAAGGAAATGCGAACCCCCACCACTTATAATGACCTTAGGTATGCCGAAGCGAGCAAATAAGTCATTCAAGAACTTGATTACTGTTGTACTATCGGCATCGCGAGTAGGTATGGCTTCGACCCATCTGGAGACGTAGTCGACTGCAAGAAGGATATATAGGTAACCATTTGATTGAGTGAAGGGACCCATGAAGTCAATGCCCCATGCATCAAAAATTTCAACTACATGGATAGGATTTAGAGGCATCATGTCTCTTTTTGTCATAGTTCCTGTAGTTTGACATGTAGGGCATGACTTCACAAAATCATGGGCATACTTAAATAAAGTAGGCCAGAAAAAACCACATTGGAGTATTTTTGCAGCTGTACGTTTTCCAGAGTGATGACCACCACACCCAAAAGTGTGGCAATGAGATAGGACACTTGGAACTTCTGACTCAGGTATACAACGTCTCCATATACAGTCGGTCCCTTCCCTAAATAATAAAGGATCTTCCAAATGGTAGTATCGAGAGTCGGCTATGAATCGATCTCGTTTTGCCTTAGGCCAATCATCAGGAATTCGAGATGTGACTAAGTAGTTTACCATGTCAGCAAACCACGGTAGTTGTGATACTGCAAGGATGGATTCATCAGGAAAGGTTTCCGATATGGGAATGAGTTGGTCGGTTTGTTTGGTTTCAGACTCATGGAGTCTGGAGAGATGGTCGGCCACAACGTTTTGCGCTCCAGCCATATCTTTGATTTCAATGTCAAATTCTTGTAGCAAGAGTATCCATCTAATCAATCATGGTTTCGAATCTTTCTTGGAAAGTAGGTGGCACAGTACGGTGTGGTCAGTGTAAACAACCACATGCGAACCCAGTAGGTATGACCTAAATTTTTCAAGTGCAAAGACAATTTCTAGCAATTCTTTTTCAGTGACTGTGTAGTTTTTTTGTGCATCATCAAGTGTTCTGCTAGCGTAATGGATGGCAACTGGTTTGCCATCTTTTCTTTGACCTAGTACAACTCCTACTGCATAATCTGAAGCATCACACATTATTTCAAAGTCTAAAGTCCAATCAAGGGACTGTAAAATTGGTGCTTCAGTGATAGACCTTTTTAATGTCTCAAAGGATCTAAGAGCATCTTCAGATAATTTAAAAGCTTGATCTGTTGAGAGTAACTCAGTAAGAGGCTTAGCAATTTTTGAGAAATCCTTTATGAATCTTCTATAGAAGCCGACATGTCCTAAAAATGATCGAACTCCTTTGAGTGATGTAGGTGGGGAGAGGTGAGTTATAGTCTCAATTTTTGATGGGTCAACCTCCATTCCTTTTTTAGAGACAATGTGACCTAGGACAATACCCTTTGTGACCATAAAATGTGATTTTTCCCATGATAAGACTAGGTTCACCTCAATACATTTTTGCAATACGCGATCAAGATATCCAAGGCATTCATCAAAGGAATCACCGAATACAGAGAAATCATCCATAAATACTTCCATAAAATCTCCCACCATATCGGCAAATATGGCTAGCATACATCGTTGGAAGGTGGCCGACGCATTACATAGCCCAAAGGGCATTCGGCGAAAGGCAAATGTTCCATAAGGACATGTAAATGTTGTTTTCTCTTGGTCTTCAGGTGCAATAGCTACCTGATTATAACCTGAGTAACCATCGAGAAAACAAAAATATTCCCTCCCCGCGAGTCTCTCAATAATTTGATCTATGAATGGGAGAGGGAAGTGGTCCTTTTTCGTGGCAAGGTTTAATTTCCTGTAATCAACACAAAACCTCCACGAAGTAGTTGTACGAGTGGGGATCTCTTTACCCTGATCATTGGTGACTATAGTCAGACCAGCTTTCTTTGGTACAACTTGTAAAGGGCTGACCCATCGACTATCTGATATTGGGTAGATGATCCCTGCACCTAGCCATTTACATATTTCCTTCTTAACTACTTCTCGTAGATTTGAATTTAATCTTCTTTGCATTTCTCGAGAAGGTTTTGCATTATCTTCCAAATAAATATGGTGGGTACATAATGATGGACTTATTCCTCGGAGATCAGCTATCGTCCAACCAATTGCTCGTGAATTTTTTCTCAAAACATCCATTAATTTATTTTCTTGATCTAGTTCCAAGTGGGCATTGATTATTACCGGGAATGCCTTATTTTCTTCATCTAGAAACACATATTTTAGGTCCTTCGGTAAAGGTTTTAATTCAACTACGGGGACCTGAATTGTTTCTTGAGAACCTTCTATTGAATTTATGGGGTGGGTGGGTACGGTAATTGTAAGGTCTTCCTCCTTGTTATGTAGTAATTCCAAAATAGGAGGTTCTAGCATGGGCATAATCATTTCTGAGACAGGAGAAATTAAAGCATCAAGTTCATCCCATGCTTGGTCTAGTTCTAAGATATCTGAATCTGTCAACGGTTCGTAGGGTTCATTCTTGATGTAATCAAGGGTTTCAGCCACTAAAACATGTTGTCTTTCAAACAATTTATCATTTAAAGTCAAAGTCGTCTTAAGAGGATCCCTAGAGAGGTTTAAAGGAGTTAGATCGTCTATGATTTGTTTAATTGTCGAACATTCCTCGATCCATCCACAATCTTCAGTATCGTGTTCTTGAAATGTGGGGGTAACAAGGTCGACGGGAACAATCTCACCATTGACTTTGAATTCTACTTTCCCGACCTCATAGTCAAAGTGAGCTTTGGCAGTGGCTAAGAATGGTCTTCTGAGTATTATAGGAGATTGAGAAAGTGTTTTAGCTGGGTCCATATCTAGTACGATAAAGTCGACTGGGAATTGATGTCCTTGGACTGTGACTAAAACATCCTCTAGTATTCCCAATGGCCTCTTTACAGATCGGTCAGCTAATTGCAAAATCATAGAAATAGATTTTAACTGAACTACTGCATAATATTTTAGTACGGCAGCTGGGAGGAGATTTATCGAAGCACCATTATCAAGTAAGGTTCGCTCGAAGGTCATATCTCCAATGATGCATTTTACTAATGGGGCTCCGGGATCTTTCATTTTAAGGGGAAGGAGTTGAGAAATGGCATTAGATGATGCAAGCGGTAACACATGCCTCTCTTCCTCGTTTTGGTCATTCTTTTTCTTTCCCCTCAGCTTTCTTTTTGGAGTGCATTTTTCTTTTAAGAAACGTGAATACGCCGGAACTTGTTCTATAGCCTTAAGAAGGGGGATTTGTATGATAACATTGGAGAATAAACTCTCCAAGTCAGAAGTCAGAGTCGAAGGTCGTTTCTTCACTTTTCTTCGCAGGGTCTCTGGAAAGGGAATAGTTGGTTGTGTAAAGGTTGGTGATGGGGATAAAGAAAGAGGTTGTGTAGTAGGTGATGATTGGTCTTGCATTGGTGAAGCATTCTCATGTGTTTGATGGTTTTGTGTGGTCAATATTTGAGGTGTTTCTTTGGTGCGACCACTTCTCAAGTGGATGGCACTGGCCGAGGCATTTGACTCATTTTTGCTTGTACTAGCTGCGTTTCTAAAGCTCACAGGTCCTCGAGTAGGCTGTTGTGAAAAGCCAGGAGGGCAGATTTGTGAGTTGTTAGGATTTTGTACTGTTTGAGCAGGTAGTTGTGGTTGAGGTGGTAATTGAGAACGAATCTCGGTCAATTATTTTTATACCTCGACTTGACTTTGAGCTAGTTGCTTTTGAACCTCAACTTGGTTCTGAGCCAGCTGTTGTATGAGTTTCATCAAGTCACGATAATCAGAGGCAAGTCCTTGTGATGGTGTAGTCAGGGGTTGCAGTGGTGTCTGGGCTTGTTGTGTGAATTGGTTTTGATTTGACCCTTGTTGGGTGACTTGATATCCTTAATTATTATTTGTTGGGGCCTTCCATGTAAAATTTGGATGGTTCCTCCATCCTGGATTATAGGTGGAGGAATAGGAGTTGTTATTGGAATTCCCCTGCACCCAATTAACTGCTTTAGGATTAATTTGTTCATCTAAAGGGACAGATGGTTGGTAAATCTCTGGTTCCATAGGTGTTTGTGGAATAGGGGCTACCTTGCAAACTGACGGGGTGGTTTTCTCTAATACAAGACTCCCTACGGTTTTAGTTAATTGATCCACTTGTTTAGCCATCAACTCTACTTTGTCCAACTTTGAAGCAATGATCGGGATATCCGGGGATGTGTCTATATTTGTTGTATAGTCTATAGCTTGGACTGGTCTTTTATGTCTATTGTATAATTCTATAGAATAATTATTGACAGAGTTATCTGCCATGTCCTCATATAATTGCCATACAAAGTTCTCATCCTTATTCAAGTAGTTGCCTCCGCAAGAGCCGTCGACAACTCTCTTGTATGTTTCAGTTAAGCCCTCATAAAATATTTACACTTGCTTCCATTTTTCGATTCCATGATGTGGACATTTTCGTAAAAGATCTCTAAATCTTTCCCATGCTTCATGTATCGGCTCTGTGGGTTTTTGGGTAAAGTGAGAAATGGCATGCCTAAGTGCATTGGTCTTACCAATGGGGAAATATTTCTTTAAGAATGCCTCTCTCAACTCGGTCCATGATCAAATCGGAACTTCATAGCTACGAAGCCATTGGCTTGCTTTTTGTTGAAGGGAGAACGGGAAGGCTCGGAGGTAAACATATTCTTTGTTTACCTCCCCTGTGTTTAGTGTATCGCATGCTGCTACGAAATCCTGAAGGTGCATTATAGGGTCCTCGATCTCTTCTCCCCGAAATTTGGGGAGGAAGGAAATAGTTGCAGGTTTTATTTCAAAGTTTCCTGCTTCTGCGGGAAGTTGGATGACTGATACGAGTTGATGATTAGCAGGATTGTAGTGATTTCATATCAGTATTGGTGGTGGGTTGTTTAGCCCTTGATGTGCTACCAATTGTCGAACTTGGGCATCTTGCAGCTCTTGACGTTCTGCCATTTGTTGTAATTGCTGTATTATTATAGTGAGTGGATCGGGAGGAGGTGGTACACCAGCCATGGATTTTGTCTCGGGCTTGACTTTGGATTTTGGATGATAGAATGGATCAAATTCAAGGAGATCAGTAAGGGGATTCCTTAATGACCTCCTGCCAAGCATTCACAAATCAAACACCAAACAATTTGTTTATTCCCACTCAACGCTTATAGTTTAGTTTTTTATTTTTAAGTTTTGATTTGCAGACAAGAATACAAGTTGATTAAGTTTCCTAAGATATCTAGCGGTTCAGAATAATTCAATGATTACCACAATGCCGTTCTTCTGGTTCTGAGGCCAGTCAGAGGGTAAGTAGGCTGGAGCCTTTCTTAGATCAACTTGGATCTTAAATCCCTCGTCTTTCTTAGTTAACCACCTCAGGGACGAGTATACTAAGCAATGTAGTTTTCAGAAAATTATCAAGAACCGCGGGATTTGGGCTCTGGTCCTAGGGGTACGCGTGCGCGTGCGATTGTGAGAATAGCGCAACAAACAAGTTGGCAAACAAATTTTTATTTTATGGTTTTTTTGTGATCGCTTTATTTAATCCGATTAAGATGTATTTTTTTATCTTGATTAGTCAGCAAACAATTAAATGGTCTTTTTAAATGCAAGGTGGGACTATGGGGAAGAAATTCCATGGAGATGCAATGCAATATGGAAAAAGAATTGATTTTTTTGTCGTTTTTTTTAATATGCGCAAACAGAGAAAAAAATAGATCCTAGCTATGCCTAAGAAAAGAGAACTTATCGCGAGAGCGCTCCAAATATATATATAACTTCACGTTGATGTTCGACGCGGCTCCTTTCCAATGCGACTTGTCCCCTGCAGAAAAAAAGAAAGATGGTGAAAAACAAAATGTAAAGGAAAAAAATTTTTATATAAAGCGCGAATAATTGCCTGTCCCCGGCAACAGCGCCAAAATGTTGGAGCGTATTTTTGAGGGTTTAAGTACTCGATTTTTAAATCGGATAGTCGTTGAGAACCCACAAAAATATACTTCAAACAAATAAATTACCGGACTTATCTATATTATGCGCAAAGCAAAGTATAGGGTAAGTCAGGGTCGAATCCACAGGGACAGGAAGATTCTGCACTTTATTTTGAAAATAAAAATACTTTTATAAGTTTGCAAAATGTTTGAATAACAAAAATTGGAGATGAAATTTGGAGAAGATAATAGTGCAGGTCGGTAAATACTGATCGCTCCCCTTCTATGCAGCAACTTCCAAATGGACTCGTACTCGCTAACTCTTCGCGAAATTGGATATCCTGGCGAGGTGAGTCGGATGCGATTACAACCGCGAATCGAGCTCAAACCTCATGTCACGTCCCATTTCTCCAAGAGTCGAGGATTATCGCCGTTAGATATGGATCGTCACGATAGTTCTGACAAATTCCTGCATGAAAGAGAAGATAACAAAATAAGATGGATGTAAAAATATAAAGTAATAAAATAAATACGAAATTAAAATATGATGGTCGGTGGCTCGGGAGGAAGCCTCTGGAGTCGGATTAATAGAGGGACCGAGAAAATGATGGTTGGTGGGCGTTTATAGTGTTGGATGACTTTTGGCGGCACTCGGGGTGGAGCCTCAGGAGTCGGATTCACTGGGGGTCCGAATGCCCAAGTTGACGAGATCTCTTCGACATTTCGTCGATATATGATTACTTATGATGGTAGAGTTTTGTTGGATGATGGTGACGGAATTGATTGGCAAGAAGGGTGATGGAATGATCGAAGGGAATGACTGATTGGATGATGCTTCGGAACTCAAATGCTAATGGAATACTCGGATGATCTAATCTTCAAAGCCCACTCCCTGAGGTTTATATACATTCGAAAGTGACCGTTCCCAGCCGAGTTGCATCCCTCCAATTAGGAGATGCATTTCTTCAAGTCAACGTTAAGGCATTCATGCCTTTTTGTAAGGACGCCAATTTGAAGCATCTTTTCACTTCATCGTTCATTTTTTTTAACTTTTGGCATATATCTTTGACCATCTCACGGATGGATGGTGCTCATCCATCCAATTATTCCACCAACAATAATTCTTAGCCACTTATTATGTGTATTTATTATTCAAGTAATTCCAACGTACATGTTTAAGTTTGTAGTGGCTTGATTACTTTTAGGATATAGATAAAAAATACGATTGCAAATATAATATTTATTTGGGTTATTGGGTTTTTATCGTAGATATATTAAATAATTAATCACCATAATGTGTATTATATCCTAATGTGTTAAAATGGTAGAATAACATGGATGACAAGAGGTAATCGAGGAAGATGTGTTTCTTAGTAATTTTACTGATTATAAATATCCTATTGTCCATTTTATGCTCTCTCCATCGGGGCATAAATCAAGATGGATCGAAGAGTAGTAGGTGACTTACTTGTGAGTGGACTAATGGATGCATGCAATCTAATGTGCATAATGGTTGTAATACCACTCCCTTGAATTATTATACATCATAGAAAACATGATTTATTTTATGGAATGGGTTGGTATTGACATAGTTATATAATGAATCGGAGATTCATCAGTGAGGCACGTGGGAGGAGGTCTAGACTTCGGCTCATGGGTTAACTGGTTCGGACGGACATGTGGAGATTCCACCGAGCTTCAGAAGGAGGCATGGTCCCCCGATCTTGTAGGCTTTGGTGGTGCCACGTGGCTTCATCTCGGCCATTGGATGGCTACCGAGGGAAGTCCATCCAATGACATATGCTCTTCATTCCCATCCGCGAGGGTGACGATGATATTGGGCTCCGACGAGCAGTTCCCAACCTTCGGCATCTGGGCGCTTTCTTAATGGCCGAGGAAGAACTTTGGAAGGCTTGCAGGGGTGGGGAGGCTAGTGGAGAAGTGAAGCCCCGACGATGGCCGAGGATGTGCAGCAGTGAAGCATCGCTGGAGGAGGGGTGCTTGAACAGAGGTGGTTGCGGGGCTCCAGCTATTGAGGGAGATGAACCTGCAATTGTTAGAGATAGCCGAAGCGGTGACTTTGTGCTAGTGGTGAATGAAGCAGGGTTCTAGACGAGCGGAGAAGCGGAGGACTCGAGGTCCACCTCTGGCGGACCTGAGATGAAGTGGGGTGGAGGTGTTAGAGTCTCTGAAGGAAGGAGACGGTGTTTTGGACCACCAGCGGGGGTGTGAGTCTAATGCGATCTCAATCGATGGAATAGTGTTATGTACGAAGTTAGGAAATTGGAAGAAAAATGCAGTAAAAATTAAATTTGGGAGCTTACATGATAGGTGAAAGTTCTCAGGTGGAGGAATAGCTTGGGCTAAGCTTCTTGCGAAGCTCGGGTCATTGCTCAACTCGCGCAGCCACGACGAGGAGCTTGGGCAGCTACCAGAGTGGCGGTGCAACATAGCCTAAGCCATGGGTCTCACCAGGGCGAAAGGTCATCATCGCCTCGTTGATCTTCCCCTTCGCTGTCACTGGAAGGGCGGGGGAAGCTGGGCCAATGCCCGTGGATTGGTTGACAAAGCGGAGAGGAGGCGGAGGCGGGGAATTTATAGGGCGAAGGTCTGGGCATTAAGATGGTGGAGGCATGCTTTGCAACGGCAGGATGGAGTGTTGGGAGATGTGGGTTGATGGCGTTAGTGGCTAGAGATGGTTATGGGTATTAGGGCAACATGTAGGAGGTGTTAGATCAGGGGAGGAGTGGCTGTAGTGGCTGGTAAAAAAGTAAAGGGGCGTGGGTTGTTTGAGGCATAAAATCCGATGAAGGGGGTTACATGAGGAAGAAGAAGCGATGACGGCCATTGGATCTTGCAATCCAACAGACTAAGTGGAGGCATGTAAGAGCGGACCCCGATCACATCATAGGATCTGATCCAACGGTTCGGATCGTGATGCACATGTGCAGTTGTGTGGGTGTCTAGAGGCGATGATCGGACGAACAATGGAGAGAGGGTGATGTGGAGGCAGAGGGACTTTGGGATGCTAAGCCATCCAACATCATAGGTTGAGGCAGGAACATGTTGTCCAGATGAGTGGATCAGAAACGATCAGAAGGCTAAGGGAAGAGCATGGTGATGAATCTGTGATTCATCATCCCAATATATTAATCTTAGCTAAATCCCTGAGCCAAATATCAAATAAATATCCTTAAAATCAATAAATTAATAAAATGATTCTTATAAATAAAATGCATTAATTTTTTTATATTTTATTGCATGAAAAAATAATAAAAAAGCCGTAAAATAAAGGAGTTATTATAAAAGAGTTATACAAATGATGTGTATTGGTGTAATAGTCAAAACTTCATGTATTTTAGTAATTCCATATCAACTCCTTTTCGATTAATTCTTTCTCTAACTTTATAAAAATGTACATAAAAATACAAAATATAAAATAGATTCCACCGTCAATAAATACTCCTAGATCTCAAAGAGAAAAGACCGTAAAGTCCAACTTTCAGCCACATCCCATACCGTATGAACTCCAAATTCACCAAACTCACTTTTAAAGTTCAAGTTAGAAAATTATATTTCCAATGGAACTGGTTTCATTAAAATCGGAGCTCGTTTACAAAATTATGAGTTTTGGGACCTAGTTGTATATTGTATATAGTGCAATAATTTGATATTAACATCTTATGTACAAATTTAACTCTCTTTTATTTATTTTATTTTCTATCAATTTATTTATTATATATTTCAATAAAGTAAATAATTATAAAAATAAACATAAATTATTTTACCATTGAAAATAATGCAATGTGACTCTGTATATAGTGTAAATATTGGTTTTTCCTCCATTTTATTTTGCCTTTTCTTATTTATCAAGAATCCCAAAAAATGTATTTGTGTTTTATTTTATTTCTATTATTTTATTTTGTAAAATATATTAAATAAAAATACAAAAAATAAAAAAATCCGTAAAATTGTGTTTTGTACATATGGTGTTTTGTACATACTGTGTATATATTTTTGTAAATATTCCTTTTCTTTTCTTATTTTATTTTATTATTTTAAGTATCCTAGTTTTTTTATTTTTTATTTTCATTTTCTTTCCTCTTTTCTTCCACCAAATCCCATTCTCCCCTCATCTTCCATCACTCCTCCAACCTCCACCCACTTCTTTTCTAACTTCCTCCTCCTTTTTATTACCTTATCCTCCTTTATCTGCCATTTTTAGAGAGAAGGATAAACCTCTTTGAGGTAGATCGGTGACAACGCTCTATCACGATACGAAGCGACAACCTCCTTGAGGCGAGAACCGCGATGACCACCGTCCCCGCGTAGCGAGCTTCCAGTCAAGCTCGCCTATCTTAGAAGGACTCAACTATCCTTTTCGAGGTTATGACAGGAGTGCAGCATTGCTGCTCTGCATCCATGCGAAACCATCACAGGTAAGTATTCCTCTATTTTCCTCATTTTTTTCTAACATCCATTTGTTTTTCTTGTTCAACATTCACAATCATTAACACCTCACCATCATCTTCTTCCATCATCAAATCATTATCCCCCATTTCATCTTCATTGTGATTATTCCTTAATTGAGAAAATAAAAAATTTAAAAAATCAAAAAATATTTGCAACCACTCTAACAGGTGGCGCCGACGCCACCCCTCTCTCAGACGTGCACCCCTGCGCCTGCATCCGCGCTCCCACCCCTTGCGCGACCGCTCCTCCACACCTCTAGCAACAAGGCCTTTTACCTATCGCCGCCCATTTTCGACCATGACCCGTGCACTGCCGCTGCACCTACCAGCCGCAACTCCCTGGGAGCCCCTACTTGTAGCAACCGCGTAGCCCCACCCTCCAGCCTGCAGGCCATCCTCCACGCGTACTCGCCGCGTGCCGCACACCCGTCATGGCTGTGCACTGCGGCCTAGAGCTACTCGTGTGCGCCTGCCACCGATCATCCACGCCTCCACAATGCACCTCCAATGTCGCCCATGCATGGAGGCGCACCACCTGCCTCCACCCGCGAGCCCTCTTCAGCCCTAGCCATAGGTTCCAAGAACCCACGTTCTCCACCAAGATCCTCATCATTTTATTTTTTTAATATTTTGAGAAAATTACAGTTTGAGCCCTGTAAGTTTCATAATTCCAAAAGTTCCCTTAGGCATAATTTGTTATGTTAAGTTTTTATTAACGGAAATCGGGGCTGATTAGTAGATTAAATTCAGTGAAAATCATACTTAAAATCGCGATTTCTAGTACATCTTTGATAAAAAAATTGACTAAAATTAACTCTTGTTTGCGGGAGAGCAACCCCGTCATTGTACACATTGTATATTGACTATTGAGAGGTATGGACACATCCCTAGGATAGTTCCCAAAACCCATATCTAAATCGTGCATAAATAAACCGATTTCTTATTTTCCACTTAACTAAAATTGAAAAGATAAATGGTCGGACCTTTGCGACCATCATTGTGTTGAGTTGGTGAAACTATTGTTTGTTCTTACGTTTGTTTTGTGTCTGTCCGTGTGTGTATCCTTCTGTGCAATTTCACATTTTCAACGGCCATCCACTTACGTTCATCTCTCGAAGATGTTGGGTTATAGGTCCCCATACCTTGGCCTCTCTGGTCACTCCTCCTCGACAATATACCATTCATCTTCACCTTATCCTTCTTCCATGTATCCTTCACCATCTGCAGGAGACCCCTTACCTGTTGTCGGTTTCACCTCACCCTGAGTATGAAGTCAGAACTTCCACTGACTTCACCACTTCTTCCACCTACCCCACCTTCTTACACCCCGGATCCACTTCCACATTGGCAGAACTATTTTTCCCAACAAACCTCGTTAACTCATCACATGACTGTTGGGATAGGTCAATAATTCACATGTCCACATCCTGACTTGACCATAGGACAACTTGATCGATAGAACAAACTGAATGGAGAGGTCTGTACCTCCTAATTTTCCGAACTTGACTGACTTTAGTAATCAAGAACACATTGACCGACCCTCATACTACACATTCGGAGAGCCTAGACATACACGAGCTGTGAATCATGAGCTAGACTTACAAGTCCCTCGCTCATTGACTCCATTATTCGAGGCCCCGACCAATAAATGCCATTCGGATGGTCCATACTTGACCCAATATTACATTCCAGAGTCTAGGTATGTTGAGTATGAGACTTCAAGATCTCAACAGTATCCTCCGAGTGAACAGACTGCTTCCATGATTTGTCATGAGGAATCTTTGGAGGATAAACTTTCTAGGATTATTAAGAGATATGAATTAATTGAGTATAAATTTAAAAATGGCATCGACCAACTAATGTCAATTTATTCTAGCTCAAAATATAGAAGTGGAGAGTGAAATAAGCAGATTCAATGGTGAAAATCTAGAGAACACAAGGAAACACACACACTTTGTATAGTTGGAGTCCATTCTACCTCACATTTCTACTATCCACTTACTTCCAATCTAGAGTCTCTACATCCTCCCACTCAAAAATAACAAAAAATAGAAAATCCCAAAAACAACAAAAAAATTGAAAACCCAAAAAGACCCAAAAAATTGAAAAACCAGAAATCACATAAAATTATAAAATAAAAAATGACTTAGAAAAATTGGATCATGCCCTTAGGGAAGAGATTGCTAAAGAATTAATTCTATAGATTCCCTTAATAAAGGCCATAATAACTTTCCCGACCTCAAAATATTTGAGAGAAGTTAATTCATGCCTAAGAGGTCAAGCAATAAGAGGACAAGGACTGAAAAACATCTAGTGTCTATGGCCACCTCCTTAGTGATGGGGAGAAAGACCAAGACAGTAGAGTGAAGTGGTTGCCTAGGGTTGAATGTGAAATTAAAGACACTACCTTTACCCATGCCAGAATCGATGATGACTCACCGATAAATATTCTCCTGACCTCCGTGTTTGACAAGCTCAAACTCAGGACAATAAAAAAGTCGAGAGAGATCATTCAACTGGCTGATCGATCTATAAAACAGTCGAGGAGAACCATTTTAGTCATCCTTACTTTTCAAGGTGCTCTACTTCAGGTAGACGATCATTAACATTGAGCACCGAGGAGAGTTCACTGATGAGAGGTAGAGCGATAGAGGCTAAGTGAAACCAAAGGTCGTTGCGACCTCAACCACTCGAGCCGAACTCAACGAGAAAAATCAGACCACCAGAGAAAGCAATCAAGCACGAAAATCAAAAAGAGCGGTCTTGCTAGTTAATTAACCTGGTATAGCCACCAGGGTCGAACACAAGGAGCACAAGATAGTCCTACGAAGTAGTCGAGAAATCAAAGAAGAAACAAAAATAATCTGGTGGTTTTTAATTTGCATTTTTTTAAATTTCTAATAAGAAAATGAATAAAGAGAATCAAAGAAATCACACTACAACAATTTTTATTAAGGTAAAAATGATCAAAAATTCAAAATCAAAATATTTTTATATTTTTAAAATATGCAAATGTTTTTGAGTATTTTGTGGAATTTTTCATATTTTTATATGATTTTCTAAAAATAAAAGAAAGGAAAAATATGAAAACAGTGTACAACCAGGGGAAAAGGTAACTTTAAAATATTTAAAGTACCCCTAAATTCCTAATTGTAATTTTATGTCAAAAAAGAAAACAAAATCTAACTATAGAACTTGAAAACACATTTTTTGATTTTTATGGAATTTTTAATGTTTTTTATAAGTTTTTTGGTCTTTTGTTATTTTTAGGGGTTTTTTAAAAGAGAATGAAATGAAAATCTACAGAAACTAAAACAAACCAAAACACACACTCAGTAATTTTTTTAGAAGTTTTAAAGTGATTTTATATTTTTATGGATTTTCAAAATAAGACGGACTCTATTTTTATTTGATCTTTAGAAAAAATCAATTAAAATTAAATCAAGTAACAAAAATTACTATAAATACTACACGGTAGCAAGAGCTATGTATAATTTTTGTAGAATTTTTGGAGCTAATTTAATAATTATTTGATTGAAAACAAAGGACACAACAAACAAGGACCTATATGCAAATATTGAAAAGTTACAAGCCAAAATATAATAGTCATAAATAATTCAAGGCCAAAATTGCAAAAATTCAAGTCCACACGTGAACCACACGTGAGTCAAGCGATCAGGGGTATAAATGTAAATACTATTCATAATCATTCATTCATGAACAACAATAAAGTCCAGGACCGGTACTGCAAATAACCCAGGATGTCACGTGTCAGTCCACGTGATACATAAAAGGGAGGATCGAAATGCAAATATTGAAAACACATGGTCCTAAATGCAAATTATCCAAAATAAAAAGAACTACTACAAATATTTATAGGACTAAGAAGTAAATGAAAAATAAGAGAGGGCTAAAGTGCAATTTACCCTTTATTATTACAGGGCATCCAACGGTCAGGAGCAATCCACTTAAGGATGGCCGATCAGGATCAACGGATGCCCCTTCTGTGATGGAAGGCTGTGATACGATCCTCAGATGGATCCAACGATCGAGGATTCCTGGATGATGAAGGGTAGCGATTAGAACTGAGGGAGGCCTCAATCCAACGGTGGAGATGATGCTTGGAAGAACGCCGAAGAACTCACCTCCAGCAAGTTTCGGTCGACCAATCCGCGTGAGTTCGACATCCTCCGGAGCTGCTATGATGGGGGAAATGCTACCGGGGTCCTTCCGCAGCTGTGGGGTGGCTCAGATGAGGCCAAGACCAAGGAGAAGGGCCTGGCGAAGCGTGAAGACCTGGAGCTGCTGTTACTCTATGAGTCTACCTCCAGATGAGGTCCTTGGGAGCTTTTCCTGCACAGAGGAACCACGGGGTCGAGGGCAAAGTGCCTCGACCCGTTAAATCTCGAAAAGGATGGTCGGTGCATCGTGGCGTGACCCTCCAACGTTGTGGCAGAGGAGGAGGGTCCAAATCTCATTCTTGGGCGAAGCAAGATGGATGGGTGGATGGAAAAGGTGGAGAGAAGGCTAGTGAAGGTGGTCGGGTCGTCGGATTGGCAAGGTGATGCTCTGGCCTCAGTGACTGGAGCTCTGAAGCGGAGCTCTGCTCAAAAAAGAAAACTCGAATCAAATGCAAAAAAGGAAGAGAACTAGGTTACCTGATGGCTGTTGTCGTCTGTGCTGGAGGTCAGCGACCTCCGGAGGTCATGGCCTCGATGGGTCGACGGGCCCAGAGGCTTGGCTCACCTTCCGACGGAGCACAACGAAGGAACCGTCAGATCTAGGGCTATACGGCTAGAAACCTCACTGCAACACTCTCCCTCATACACTGTCACTCATGGAAGAAGGTGGAGGTCACCGGAGACGAGGGCAACATCCAGAGATGCAGAAGAAGATGGAGCTCCAGGAGGTTATATAGTCTGCAGGGTCTGAGAAGGGTGGAGCAAGGGCGCGCGAACTGAGGGTCGGATCCCTAAAGATTTCACCGGGCGTGGATCATGGATCTACCTTCGGTAATCAGAGCTGCAATGAGAGAAGAAGTCGATCAGACCGGGTCGAAATAAATCGAAAAGAGAGCGAAACCGGGTCCGAGCGAAAAGTTATTAGGGGAGTCACTTGACTGAGGTCAACAAATCCAACGTGGACCAATAACGAGCGGCGAAGGAAAAGGACAAAAGCCGCTACAGGACAAAATAAGGATAAAAATAAAGATTATTAAATAAAAAATAATAAATGAATTTAAATCAAAAACGAATAAAATGAAAATGTATATTATTTTTCAAGGAATTTTCTGTGATATTTATTTATTTATTTGAAAAAAAACTAGTGTATATACAGTATAGTGTATTATATACAGGTATCATATACCTATGTATTTTGTACAATTATTTTTAATTTGTTATTTTTACTAAAATACCCCAATTTTATATTTTATTTATTTACAACATAATTTTTGGAGTACAAAAATAATTTTATTTTATTTTTATTATTTATTTATAGGTATATAATAAATAGAGAAGGAATCATATATACATGTATTATGTACAAGAGAGAGAGAGAGAGAGAGAGTTTTATTTTATTTTTATCTTTGTTATTTTTTTTTCTAATTTTTGTTTTATTTTTAGAAATATATACAATGAGGTAAAAAGAATGTTTTATTTTTATTTTTGCAAAAATAATTATTTTTTTATACCCATGATATGCAATATAGAGTGGTCCCTATCTCTCTTTACTTATTTTATTTGGCGATCATGTCAATGCTTGACCCTCTCTTGGGGTTCGGGTTACTATGTATTTATTCTAGATACCTCCTTCCTTCTTCTTTTCCTTTATTCTTTTATTTTTGCACAAATACATGCTAATTATGTAATATTAACACATGCATGCATATTGCTAACTTATTGTATTTACATCTATTTACATGATGCTTTGCTAAGATAATTAGCTAAAATAAAAGAATAAAGAGTGATGATCTGGGAATCATCATTCACCCAGTCTCCGATTATTCTCGGGAAGCCGTTCTTAGCCTTAGCTAAGGCGACTATAGATTGTGAGACTCGGGAGATCGATGCTATAGCTTTGTGAGAACTCCGACCTCACCCATTTTTTGAGGATACACGATACTCTAAGGTAACCCAAAAATCCACTAACAGTCGTGGCCATCGAGAGGTAGATGAGTCCCACCTCTCTGCTACACCTGAGATACCAACTATCGAGCCGATAATTAGATCAGAGACTCCTCATACATCTATGACTTATCTTGCTTGCATCACCGCCACCGTGACAACTTTGATAAAGGACTCACAACCTGAAGCTACCTTGAGTCGGACATGACTTTTTCTGATTTTTTGATCGTTTCGATGATCCGAAACATGAAACTACCAATGCCAAGCCAACTGAGATCACTAGCACCTACCTGAGACGTGCTGATCCTATAGGAGTTCTACAATCTATATGGGTACTCATTTAATGAGGAACCATGGTACACACCTCACACGCACTACATCCCGGACTCTCAACAAAGGAGACATCTAAGATCAAATTGACCCTTCTCCAAAACACGGTTGCTCCATCCTCTAGTTGGTTATCCAATGAGAGGAAGTCGAGAAATGATTCCTCGAGGTGTTCCCCCGAATCCCTCAAGATGCGTCACTCTCCTCTCCCTCTCAATGCTTCAGGTTTTAGAAAACCGACTAAGAAAGTTTCTTTCAACATAACAGAGAAGGAATTTTCTGAGGAGTCCTCATCGGGTCCGGAGGAGGTGATTTATATGAGTGAGCTCAATTCAGTTGTTCTTAAGCTGTATCTGAGCAAGCAGCCATGTGTCGACCCTTGTTGGACGATCCCTTCACCTCATTATTATTATTCCTCTGAGGACGATTTTGACAGTGACACACTTGTATATTCCCTACCTCCTCGTTCACGTAAGAAGATACTTACAAACCTTCTTGATCTTTTTACGTTCTCAGTCCATCTTGAATAGGATTTTCTTCTTTTTTGTCCCCTCCCTCTCCCTTGATTCATATTAGTCGTCCTAGTTCCATATCATTTTCATTTTGTGGATATACTTAGTATGACTAGATCCTAAGTATGGGGGGGGGGCTGAGTGGCCTGATTTACTCTTTCTCTACTTTTATTTTTCTTTTTGTATATTCTCTCCTACTCTCATCGGTCTCCCAGTCTTGACCACCACTCCACACTTAGGCTTACCGGAGCCTAAGTATGGGGGGGGGGTGATGCCCACTGTGTATTCTCCACACTCACTTCTTCCTTTTCTCTCTCATTTTCTATTCTTTTTTCCCACTTATGCTTAGTACGAGCTATGTCTTTATTTCACTTTGTGCCATGAGGACATAACGCATGTTAAGTATAGGGGGGTTTGTATATATTACATATATACTTTACCCATAGGTCGTACTTTCATATACTTTATGTATAATATTCAATAAATACGAGTTGGGTAAAAAAATTGAAAAAGAAAAAAAATAAAAACTTTTAAAAAACATCAAAAATCTTTTCAAAAAAATTTTTCCTTCAAATTTAAAAACACAAAAAATCAAATAAAAAATATTTTTCAAAAAAAATATTTTTTCTTCTTTTCCTTTCTTTTTTCAAAAAAAAGAGAGAGAAATTTCAAAAAAACACTAACTAGTAAGTTGGTTTAGTCCCTGACACTTATACATTCACACAAGACTAGTGAAGTTCAAGAACACTTGGTTTATGAGGTTTTGAGATTTAGAGTTAACCAACATTAGTCATTATGGTCTTTGACTTAATTATTCACATTTCCCTAGTTTGAAAGATGTGTGTGCTATATTGCAGACTTAGTCTCTACCTTAAGAATATGATCATCACCTCACTTAACACGACTGCAGTTATGATGAGATGAGTTGAAATTTCACTTGAGGAACTAGAATGAGGGATTTGGATTTGGACATGATTTTATGATGCTCGAGGATGGGATAAAATCCATAAAGGCTTCATGAAACCTGAGTGTCAGCACCTTTAGCCAGTATGAGGACATGCTTCTTGTACAATTGTATTGATATTGACCTATATGCCAGGGTGTGATGAAATCTAAAAATTTGTTGATCAACATGCACTAACTTGGTAAAAGCAGTGGATCTAGCCAACATTCAAAAAAAGAAAGAAAGAAAGAAAGAAAAATCTATACACTACAAAGTCAAATACAGAGAGCTTCCACCAAAGACAAGCGCTCCCAAACATTTCAAAGTATCCACTTGGACCAATGCTATTAGGACCAGGAGTCGAGATACCACCCAAAAAGGCCCCTTCTTGTAAATACTACAAGTCTGGGTGTAGAAAGTATATTAGATACTCAAAAAAGACACATCCCGGTGTTTTCCTGAGAAAAAAAGTGCAAACACTCTGAATTCTCTTGATGGACACACTGATCAACACCAAAATATACATGTGTTGAGTTAATAAGGCACTCAAGAGGATCCTTGTTCCAATGAGAGGAAGAGAAGAAATTACACAAACCTATACCTGCCATCAACTGGCCTTCCATCTTCACTTTTAAGTCTGACAACTAAAGGGATGATGGATTGAATGCAAGAAATAATTTATTATCCCTAGTGTTGAGAGGATTGGGTTCTTAGGAGAGTCCCTTGGATTGGAACCTTGGGTGATGTTGCGACTCTACTCTTGTAACTACAGTCCACACTTAATGCCATATCCTTATTATATATGTATACAAAGAGAGAGAGAGAGTCTTATGATTAGGGAAATCGGATACCTTTTGACTATAGCTTGGTTTAGCCTAGGATTTTAGGATCACTAAAATCGAGAGTTCTTCAACGGATCAAGTCTTGTATTCACATGCACAGTCAGGGGTTAATCCAACTTATTCATTCTTTATTTGCTCGAGGACTAGCAAAGTTTAGTATGGGGGGTGATGAATCCGTGATTCATCATCTCAATATATTAATCTTAGCTAAATCCCTAAGCCAAATATCAAATAAATATCCTTAAAATCAATAAATTAATATAATGATTCTTGTAAATAAAATACATTAATTATTGTATATTTTATTGTATAAAATAAATTATTATAAAAAAGCTATAAAATAAAGAGTTATTCACCTGTAAATAGCCAAAACTTCATGTATTTTAAATAATTCCATATCGCTCCTTTTCGGTTAACTTTCTCTAACTTGTATATAAAAATGCAAAAAATATAAAATGAATCCCGCCGTCAATAAATGCTCCTAAATATCAAAGAGAAAAGACCATAAAGTCCAACTTCTCGGCCACATTCCCACTTCGTAAGAACTCCAAATTCACCAAACTCACTTTTTAAATTCAAGTTAGAAAATTATATATCCAATGAAAATGGTATTATTAAAATCGGAGCTCGTTTGCAAAATATGGATTTTGGGACCTACTTGTATATTGTATATAATGTAATAATTTGATATTAACATTTTATGTACAAATTTAAATCGTTTTTATTTATTTATTTTTCTATTATTTTATTTATTATGTATTTTATTAAAATAAATAATCATAAAAATAAACATAAATTATTTTACCGTAGAAAATAATGCAATGTGACTCTGTATATAGTGTAAATATTGTTTTTTTCCTCCATTTTCTTTTGCTTTTCCTATTTATAAAAATCCAAAATAACTATATTTGTTTTTATTTTATTTTTATTATTTTATTTTATTTTATTTTTATTTTGTAAATATCTTTTAATTGAAAATGTAAAAAATAGAAAATCTATAAAATTGTGTTATGTACATATGGTATTTTGTAAATATTGTGTTGATATTTTTGTAAATATTCCATTTTCTTTTCTTATTTTATTTTATTATTTTAAGTAGAATACCTTTTTATTTTTTATTTTTGTTCTTTTCTTTCCTCTTTTCTTCCACAAACTCCCATTCTCCCCTCATCTTCCACCACTCCTCCAACCTCCACCCACTTCTTTTCTAACTTCCTCCTTTTTATTCTCTTATCCTCCTTCATTCTCCTTTATCCTCCATTCTTAGAGAGAAGGAGGAAGCTCATAGAGGTAGATCGGCGACAACGCTCTACCACGATACGAAGCAATGACCTCCTTAAGGAGAGATTCGCGATGACCACCGTCCCCGCATAGTGAGCTTCCAGTCAAGCTCACCTAGCTTCGAAGGACTCCACCATCCTTCTCGAAGCTACAACAAGAGTATAGTATAGTTACTCCGCATCCAGGAGAAACCACCATAGGTAAGTATCCCTCTACTCTTTCTCATTTTTTAATCTAACGTCTATTTATTTTTCTTGTTCAACATTCACAATCACTAACACCTCACCATCATCTTCATCCATCATACCAAATCATTATCCCACATTTAATCTTCATTGTGATTATTACCTGTTTGAGATAACAAAAAATAAAAAAATTAAAATCAAAACAAAAAAATATCTCCAGCAGGCGGTGTCGGCACCGTCTCTCTCCCCCATGCGCGCCCCCGCACCCGCATCCGAGCTCCCCACCCCCTGCACGACCGCTTCTCCATACCTCCAGTAGCAGGGCCTTTCACCCATCGCCACCCTTCTTCGACCACGGCCCGTGCACTACTACTGCACCTATCAACTGCAACCGCCCGCACGCCCTTGTTTGTAGCACCCGCGTGGCCTCGCCCTCCGGCCTGCGGGCCATCCTCTACGCGCACCCGTCGCACGTCGCACACCCCTCCATCCTCCGCACGCGGCTGTGCGCTGCCACCTGGATCTGCTTGCGTGCAACCACCACCCATCCTCCATGCCAACACGATGTACCTCCAGCACCGTCCATGCGTAGAGGCACACCACCTGCATACGCCATCGATCCCTCTTTAGCCTTAGCTGTGGGATCCAAGAACCCACGTTCTCCACCAAGGTCCACATCATTTTATTTTTTTATTATTTTTAAAAATTATAGTTTGAGCTCTGTGAGTTTCGTAATTCCAAAAATGCCCTTATACATAATTTGTTCTGTTAAGTTTTTATTTCTATATCGCACAAACACCCTACCTTTAATTTGTAGTTTGATTTCTCATTTCACATCTTTTTTTGATTCTAAAAATTGCATTTTGTTGTTCAACTAATGCTACATCTCTTGCTATTTAATTGAATTTTGTGAGCATGGAATGATTTATTAAAATCAGAGTGTGGTATTTATTGAAAATTTACCCATTTATGCTCTGAAATTCGCACACATTAATTCCTTGCTCTAAAAATTCTAAAAAATTCAGAAATGATGCATCTAATTATGCTTTAATTCTGTTCAAATTTCATGTAAAATTGAGATGTCTTGTGCCTAAAATAAATTATAGAGTGGTTTATGTAATTGATTTTTAGTTAAATCCCCATACAATATTTTTGTGAAATTGGAAGTCTCCTGGATTGCTCATTGAAGTATCTTTTTGAGATAAATTGATTTTCAGATAATTTGATTTCGTGGAATTATTGGAAATTAGTTAGTCACATTCACTCTGTTTCATTAAAAAATCCATAAAAAATCATATGTTGTTAGAAAATTCCAAAAAATAGTGTAGATTAATTTCATCATATTTGAGTTCGCATTCAAATTTCATAATTTTTGCATACTATTTGCTTGAAAAATTGCATAAAAATCCATAAAAAATATTCAGTTTCATTATTGTATTTTAACCCTAAAAATTCCAAAATATATATATTTTGTGTGCAACATTGGATTAGGTTCCTAGGAAAAATACATTTTGGCTAAATTGGATTAATTTCACATTAAAATTCAATTTTGTTAAGTTGCTTGATTTCTTAAGAACCCAGCTCAATCGCATATTTGCATTTGCATTCTTATTACATAAAAAATTCAAAAAAAAATTATATGAAAATCGTGAATTAATTGATCTAATTTGCATCATAAGTTATTCATTTTCCTCTTTGAATCAACCCTGGTGCTTGCCCACATTAAATGAATACAAAACCATACTTAGTTCACTTGGTTGATTTATTATTTGTGTGGTTATTTTTGATCGATCTTGGTTGCCCGAATAGAACACGCTTTGACACAATTAAATAGGGTGATTTGCGGCTCGTCACGGGGATGTGTGCTTGAGATGAGGGTAATGTAGAGGTAACCCAACAGTCGAAAGGGGGGTCGGGTGGCACGCAAAGAAGGGGGCCACGTGGTGGCTCCAAAGAGCGCCATGTGGTCCAATCAGTTTATACCGAAATTGGGAAAATAAAGAAAATTACAAAAGAAATAGCTGGAGTTAGAATTTGCAAAAATACAAAACATAAAAGTTGTAGATCTCGATGAGATCTACAAGTTTCATATTATCCAAAAAGTCAAAAGAGATCAAATACACAAAGAAATATTTTTGTAAATACTTTTAACGGATAAAAATATAACTTTTAATTGCTTTATGATTTTTTATATTTTTAATTTCTTTTTAACATCAAAATAAATATATACAATATTTATCTATTTTTTTGGAATTTCTAATGAAAAAGAAAATAAAGAAAATGTTAGTGTTAAAGTTACAAAGTAGTTAGTGTTAGTTTTATATAGCAATTAGAATCAATTTTTTACAACAAAATATTAGTGAATTGATTGTGGTTTTTATTGATTTTCTTAGTTTAGGGGAATAATAAATAGAAACTAATATGATGTATCAGAGATTCATCAACTATCTCTTTATATTTACCCATGTGCCAGGTTGTGATGAAAAATAAAAATTTGTTGACCAGTATGCGCCAACTTGGTAAAAAGCAGTGGAGCTATCGCAAAAAAAGAGAGAAAAGAAGGAAGTAATTGTTGAAAATATATCACATTACAAAGTCAAATTCAAAGAGCTTCCGCCAAAGGTGAGCACTCCCAACCTTTCAAATTGTCCACTTGGACCACCATCTTAGGCTTTTATGAGTCGGGCTAGCACCCAAAAAGGGCTCTGCATTGTATAGTGATACAATTATGGGTGTTGAAGGTATGATAGATACTCAAAAGAGTTACACCCTGGTTTACTCCCAGAAAAACAAGTGTAAACGACTCAACGATCTCTTTGCGGACGCACTGATCAACACCGAAATCATACATGTGTTGTGTAATAAGGCACTCGAGAGGATCTTTGTTCTAATGAGAGGGAGAGAAGAAAAGACACCATCATATTCCCTCCATCAATTGACATTCCATATTCACTTTTAAGACTGACAACTAAAGAGATGGTGAATTGGATGCAACAAATGATTTATTCCTTATTGTTGAGGATTGAGTTCTTAGGAGAATCTCTTGGATTGGAACTTTGGGTGATGCTTTGACTCTACTCTTGTAACTGCAGTCAAGACTAAATATCATATCCTTATGCAATATGTATACATAGAGAGTCTCATGATTAGGGAAGTTGGATACCTTTTGACTAGTGCTTGGTTCATCTTAGAATTTCAAGATCATTAAAATCGAGAGTTTGTAATGGATCAAGTCTTGTATTTCACATGCACAGTAAGGGATTAATCCAACTTATTCATTCTTTATTTTTTCGAGGACAAGTAAAGTTTAGGTATAGGGGGAGATGGATATGTGATTCATTATCTTAATATGTTAATCTTAACATGAATCCCTGAATAAAACACCAAATAAATGTACCTAAAATCAATAAATTAACAAAATATAATTTTTTACAAAAATGGACTAATAATGTATATTTATCTTATAAATAAGTCCACAAAGTAATTCAAAATAATAATCACAAAAAAATAAAGTGTTGAATATTGTTTGTAACTAATTCCCTGTAAACAACCAAACTTCCTAGATTTTAAATAAATTCATACTAATTTCTTTTGACATAATTCTTCTTCTAACCTGTACATAAAAACGTGTATAAAAATGCAAAAATATAGAAGAATTCCTACCTTAAATAAATACTCTTAGTTCTTGAACTAAAAAAGCCATAAAGTCCAACTTCTCGGCTAAATTTCCACTTCGTATGAGCTTCAAATTCACCGCTTACTTTTAAAGTTTAAGTTATAAAATTATCTATCAGATGACAATGATTTTATTGAAAATTTGTGCTTACTTGCAAAATCTCAATTTTGAGACCTAATTGTATAATGTATATATGTAGTAACTTGACATTAACATTTTATGTACAAATTTAACCCATTTTTATTTATGTATTCTTCTATTAATTTCTTTATTTTATATTTTAATAAAGTATATAATTACAAAAATCAAAATAAATTATTTTGCCATTGAAAATAATGCAAAAGTGTAAATATTGATCTTTCATCCTTTTTCTTTTACTTTTTCTTATTCATTAAAAATCCAAAAAAATATATTTGTGTTTCACTTTATTTCTAGTATTTTATTTTATTTTATTTTTTGTAAATATCTTTTAATTAAAAATGAAAAAATTAGAAAAGTCATAAAATTATGTTTAAATTTAAAATGCAATACAAAATTTTTATTTCTTGTTTATTTTCTTTTGTTTTGATTTCAAGGTCTACATGGAAAATGTAGATCTCATCTAGATCTACATTTTCCATGTTGACACTTTTGGAAAATTTTCATTTATTTGTACTTTCTCATTATTTTGTTTAAGTAGCCTACTTTTATTTTTCTTTTATTTTTATTTATTGTTTTCCCTTCAACTTCCATGTCTTTCCACCTTCTCCACATCCTTTGTAACCTCCCACTTCTTCTTCATTTTTATTCTCTTTTCCTCTCCATTTTTTGATTATCTACCATCTTGAGCACAAAATCCTCGAGCTCCGCCCTCTTCTCAGTGAAAGCGAGTGAGAGCCACCATGTTGAACAATGACATGCCCGTTTAGTCAAGCAAGATCCAAGGGACCACTCCATCCCTTGTCGTAACTGCTTCAAGCTATTGAACTTGACTTCAACCAAAGTCTAGAGCAACGTTCTTCGTATTCTTCATTCGTTCTTCGCATTCTTAACACGTTCTTAGCGTTTTTGATATGAAAATGAAATTCGATCGTTTCAGGATCCTTAAATCATCCTTTCTGAAAATGAAACAAGATAAAGCACTGCATACGCGAGAGAGAGCTCGATTAGGTAATGAAATCCTTCCTTTTTGCTGTTGGGTTTTCATATGAGATCGTTGAAATTTCTGATTTTATGTTCTTTGCTACGAAGAACCCTAATTTGATTATTTTTGAGAAAATATGAAAAGTTGTTTTGTGATTCCAACTAAAATAAGGTTTAAGCATCGACTTGATGCAGTGGCTTGGAAAGATAGGGTTTGGAAGTTAAATTGAGCATAATTATAAGTATATAAATATATGAATTAATATATGTGTAAGTCTATACTCAATATTTTATGGTTATGCAAATATAAGGCTGAATTGAGGAATTACATCATGGGAATTGATGTGCTTTGATTTGGATCCTGAAAAGGGTCGTGAGTCACGTTAAGGATGATTGGGAGTAGAACTACAGGTCGGGCATGCAACCTGTAGGTTTGTCGGAAGGAACCCGTATTGGCGTTTCCCTACCTAGGTGGTACACGGTTGCCCTGTTATGATAAGTGCGTACGAAATGAATGATTTGCAATGCGTGGTACCGGGAGCCAATATATTCGGGTTGAACGACGAGAGATGTGGTCGTGCCATGTGGAGGCACGGGTGGTTCAATAGCGGCTGGGTCACGACAACATGTATTTAAAGCTGCTAGGTTATGTGATTAAAGGTTAGCCTGGGGTTTTAAGCAACCAGGTCCTCAAGGATGGTGTACTCCTTTGTGTTCCAGGCTGAAGGTTGAGACCCTGGTTAATAAAAGAAAAGGTAATTGTCAGGGTAGTATTAGAGGATTGGTTGAGGCGACGTGCGGTAACATAAGCTTACCAAGATCAACATAATCTCCAATCTCTAAGTGTCCACATCTTCGGAGTCCGAGAATGGTGGGGTTCCCCTGGACTAATCCCTGACGTGGAATAGAAAAGGAATATGACTTAAATTAATGAGAAGGAATGAAACCTTTTGTGATAACAAGTTTTGCAAAATTACACAATTTGTTTGCTTTTCTCTTCTTCGTTTCTTAGCATTCACTAATTTTTATTCTATGATTTATGGAAAACCCAACATGTGTCGGTGATCCATAGCAAGGACTTTAAAAATCCATCCAGCTTACATACTAGACATCCAGCCGGGCATAGTAGCTTTTCTTTGTAAGGTAGTTAGTAATATTTCTGTGTATTTCCTTCAAGCTGATGTACATATAAAGGGTTGTAGTGGGACAATGGATCATGTAAACTTTATTTTATGAATGGCATAGTGTTGAAATACTTCCTTCTGAGTATTTTTATTTGCAGTCTGTTTCTGAATGTTAGTTGTGATTGCTTAACAAATTATTGCTGAGTAACCAGATCCGGATATGGGAGGATCCGATGGCTCGAGATTCGGAGTCGCGACATCTACGGCGGGTAGAGGTGTAGTTGGGTGATCCTTGATGGAGGCGGTTCGATGCTGGTGGAGAGGATGAAGCGTAGTTGTGGGTTCCTGGGCGAAGATGCATACGGGGGACAATAAACGACCAGGGGATGTCGGGGCAAAAACGCATCGTGGCCGTGGTGGATGGAGTTGCGGTGGTGTATTGGAGCAGCAAGGCTCCAAAGCAGAGGATGGTGTTGTCGACGATGGGGCCTGGAGGAGATGTGATGGTGGATCGGGTAGCGTGGAGCAAGATGGTAGTTGGCTCAATGGTGGTCGACACTGAAGCAATGACAGTCACAGGAGTAGATGCGGGTTGCAATGAGACTTCTAGCCTCGGACCTCGCCGAGGTGGTGCTGTCACCACTGTGCTCCCTTCTCTATGGTGCAATCAACGGATGGGGACTAAGGGATCAACGGTGGTCTTAAATAAGAGAGGGGTCGGTTGCGTTTTAGGAATGCGGTCGGAGATTGATTAGGGAGGTTGGATGTGGCGATCAAAGATGGAAAGATGGAGGCACGATTGGGAAGGTGACGAGACGAGGGGATACGCATGATTGATTGGAGATTGGAGAATCACGAGGATTGAAGGAGAACTGAGATTGGCGGGTCGTGATGGTGGTGATAATCTCAGAGGCGTGAATGACGAGGATGGCGGTGCGCAGTAAGATATGGACAGGGAGAGGCGGCAGAGGCATCAAAGGGGAAATGGGGAGAAAAATGCGGAGGAAGGAGAAGAGTCCCCGGCCGTCCAATCGGCCGAGATCAGATGACCCAGATGAAGCCATGTGTCCTTTTATTATTATTATTTATTTTTTAGTTATTTTTTACTTTTTATAAAATAAATAAAAAATAAATGCGAAAAATGAGTAACACGTGGTGGCTCCAGGAGCTGCCACATGTCAGCTCCAAAAAAATTGAAAAATAAAAGAAAAGAATAGGAAAATCACAAAGAAATAGCAAACGACGTCAGATCGAAAAATTTTCATCATGAAAGTTGCTCGTCTCGATGATATCTATAAATTTCATGAGAGATCAAAACCAAAATCGATCATTTGTGCAAAGTGATTTTTTTAGGTACTCTATGTATATAGAACATCGACTTTTGGGATTTTGTATTTTTTTGTTATTTTTAAATAATATAAAAATCTAGAAAAATTATGATAAAAACAAAGATAAATACTTATAAGTTAATATATTTTTTAGATTTTTATTAATTAGGAAAATGAAGAAAATAAAATAAAATACAAAAACGACAATTGTTGTACAGACTGCTAGTGAAGACTCAGACTCGGTTAGTTTCTTTGATTTCAAGCTCATCTTGGATTTGGATTTTTGCACATTTTAATAAAACTTTTGTTAAAAAAATAAATGAAAAAGAAATAAAATAAAATGAGTTGATTATATACATAAAATAATAGGTAAAAAACCACTAAAATATAAAATGTACAAAAGAGGTCCAAAACCCAACTTTCACATATGAGCTCCGATTCACTTGAACTTGGTCTTGTTTTGAAGATATTTGAATATACATTAGTTTAAAAGTGAGTAGGATCAAATCAAACACTGTATGAGGAAGATATCAACATTTTAGTCTGATCATCCTGAAATTAGGGCTTGGGTTTTTGGTCAACTTATTTATGTTAGTAATTTTTTTGTATTTTTCATTTATTCTTGTTTGATAATATGTGGTGTTGATCGAGTGGATTGGATCATCCGAGGGTCAAAGTCTCCCACAAATGTTGAAGGATTCTTGACAGAAGAGGGTTTAGATGATTTGGGTTTGACCGAGACAAATTCATTTTCATAGTACAGATCTGATGGGTACTCAGACCATTGTCTCGTCATTTTCAAAGGAGGTTGATGAACTAACATGGCTGATCTCGGTGCAAGTGCAAATGATACTTACAAGAAGAAACCCAAATTTTTAAATCAAGGAGGGATAGTGATGGCACAAGCGTGCGATTTTTTGATCTTCGAACTCGGTTTATGCAATCAATGTAAACACAATACAAACCCCAGGTTCACCAACTCACACAATGAGGGCCGCAAGAGTTTGACCAATTATCTTGTCAATTTTAGCTGGCAATAAATTCAATCTTGGAAAGAAATTAGCGAGCTTCTATGTGCCGGGAATTTTCTCAAAAAATGGTCTAAATTCCTACGACTAGTTGCACCTACTTTTAGCCAGTATGGGTGTAAGTATGGATCGTAAAATGACTACCCATTACTTAAGGATAGAGCCTTACACAATGTCCTTTAAACCACCCACTCTGCTAAGGAAATCCAGACCGTTTACCGGCTACCCGTATTTCCTCACTGAGAAGTAGCCAATTATTTTTATAGAATCAGTAGTCTGATCGAAGATTCGAAACCTGGGCTCTAGCCTTAAGTCGTATCTCGCTCACTCGGACAAATAAATGAGTCCAAGGAAGGGGTTGCTTTCTCGTAAAAATTCTTGATTTTATAAGTTTAATTTAGTCGGCCTTGTTTAGCAGTCCCAATTTTAATTAGGCGATCACTGAAAAATTTGGTGAGCACAAATGCACATCTACCGTACAATCCCAATTTCCTTTTAAATTTTAGGTGACAAAATAAGAGGAAGAAATTCGGGAAAAGCCGATGCACGTGAAAAATGATGATGCATGCTTAGTTAGAAGACTTATAGTGATTCCTCACAATCTCAATGTGGGATGCAATACAAGAATTGAAAATTAATCTATATGAATGCTAGCCAATAAAACCGCACCTAGCAGAAAATTCTATTAGTCATGAAGAATTGAGTTAAATTTTTGATTAAGTTGAACGCGCTAATGTGCGTCTCAATTAAGTACAGTGTGAACCTAGAATCTATGAGCACAATCAGAAAACTCCTAGAAGCTCTAATAGCCATATGTGCAAGTCTAACATACGAGCCACTCAAGTCGGGCCCCACCCTCACCGAAGAGTGAAACATGCCACAAAACACCGCAGTAAAAGTTTGAGTCTTATTACATGCGCGAGAGTCCAGACGGACACCATTGTAAATGAGAAATTAATTACAAAAATAAAATTACAGAAAATAAACTCCTAGACTATACACTCTCTCACGACTCGACTAGAAGTTAATTTTAATATACTGATTGGCGATCGGTGAAGATGCATCGGTTTCGAGAGAACTGCTACACGGACGTTGGGTACCTCACATGAAAAATAAGAGAGAGAGAGAGTGCGTAAGAGAGTGACAAAAAAATAATCAAAAATAAAACAATAAAATAAATGCTAAAAATAAAATAAATGTAGAAAAAAATACGAAAAATATATAGTGATGAGATTCGGGGGTTAGACTACCCGAATATGTGGGAAATGTTGCACTAATTTTCTAGACAAAAATCTAACCCGTTTGCCTCCCCGACAACAACACCATCTGATTGGTCGCGGATTACCCTACTTAATTTGTGTGAATTATCGTTTCAAATTTTGATACGTTTGTCATTTCGTTGTAGGTGGGTAATCAGAATCAATCAAGAAATAATCACTTCAATGTTTAGTTCAATTAATTCAAGTGATTTTTTGTTTATTTTACTTAGGCAAGTCCCAAGGTCGAACTCAAGGAGACAAATGAACAACATAGGATTATATATATCGAAGTTTGTGTGCGGTTTTTGAGGCGGTATTTTTTGGTATTTTTAATGTTATTTTGGAATGTAAAATGCAATCGTGGTCGATTTTAAGGACTAGAAAATAAATATCAATCAAACGATGTCCAAAAATCAAGAAACTTGGCTGAGATGTTACTAATGATGAAATAAATGCAGTGTATTTTTTTTGAAAATTTTGGATGCAAGATATAAGATATATCACTAGGTGATCTATTTCATACAATTTTGAATTTAGTAGCTATTAAAAATTAATTAATGAAATACAGAAAATTTATAAAAATGCATGCAAATGCGATTCTTTTTTAGCACAATGTAAATATCAATTAATTCTATGACGTGTTACTTTTTGGCAATTTCTGAGCAATGGTTAAATATCTATGAGTTTCTAATCGCAGATTGGGCAAAATATGCAAAGTATCAGAAAAGCAATTATCAATAATTAACAATGATGCATAAAAATATAGCTCCCATGCCACAATGTAGAGAATTAGTTGATAAAGAGAATGCTATGTTTTGAATAATTAAATGGTGCAAAAATAACGTTCAAATTACATAATAAATATGGGGTTCTGTTTGCAATATGACAGAATATAAAATAAATGAAAATGCAGTGGGGGATTGAAGTGGAATTACCAATCCCAAAAGGGGGTTACTTGCAAAATTTCTAGTATGTCACCTGCTATGCACGTGACCTCTAGTTGGCAGGTTTACTGTGCAATTTGGCAGACTTCCGAGGGCTTTGGTGCAAGTTCCCCTAACGCACGTGCTCCTTACATGCGTGGGGTCTCGAGCCTTCTGCGCCTAATGGCTGGCATGGTGGAGCAACGGTGAAGGGCATCAGGGCATATGAAGTGGCAGAGCGATGGCAGAGCTCTGCGACGGGCGGATGTGTAGTTGGGTGATCCTTGATGGAGGCGGTCTGATGTTGATGGAGAGGATGAAGCGTAGTTGTGGGTTCCTGGGTGAAGATGCAGGCGAGGGCCGACAAACGACCAGGGGGACGTCGGGGCGAAAACGCACCGTTACCGTGGTGGATGGAGCCGTAGTGGCGTATCAGAGCAGCGAGGCTCCAAAGCAGAGGATGGTGGTGTCGACGGCGGGGCCTGGAGGAAATGAGACTGTGGATCAGGTAGTGGTGGAGCAGGACGGTCGTTGGCTCAATAGTGGTCGACACCGGAGCAATGGCAACCGCAGGAGTAGATGCGGGTTGCAACGATACTTCTAGCCTCGGACCTCGCCGGGGTAGAGAGGGACGAGCTGGTGTTATCACCACCATGCTCCCCTCTCTATGGTGCAATCAACGAATGGGGAATGAGGGATCGGCGATGGTGTTAACTAGGAAAGGGGCCTACCGCATTTTGGGAAGGTGGTCGGAGTCTGATTAGGGAGGTTGGCGGCGGCAATCGAAGATGGAAAGATGGAGGCACGATTGGGAAGGCAACAAGACGAGAGGCTATGCGTGATTGATTAGAGATTGGAGAATCGTGGGGATTAAAAGAGATCTGAGATTGGCGAGTCGTGATGGTGGATATAATTGCGGAGGCACGACACGACGAGGATGGTGGTGCACAGACAGATATGGATGGGGAGAGGCGGCAGAGGCGTCAAAGGGGAAAGCGAGAGAAACTGCGGAGGATGTATAAGAGTCCCGGGTCGACCGATCGGCCGAGATCAGATGGCCCAGATGAAGCCACGTGTCCTTTTTTATTAGTTTTTATTTTTCAATTATTTTTAATTTTTTTATAAAATAAATAAAAAATAAATACGAAAACTGAGTGACAAATGATGGCTCCAGGAGCGGCCACGTGTCAGCTTCAGAAAAATTGAAAAATAAAAAAAAAGAAAAATCACAAAGAAATAGCAAACATCCTCGGATCGAAAAGTTTTATCACGAAAGTTACTCGACTCCATGAGATCTACAACCTTCATGAATAAATCAAAACCAAAATCGATCATTTGCACAAAGTAACTTTTTTGGGGGTAATCTATGTATATAAAACACTGACTTTTTGGGATTTTGTATTTTTTTATTAAATAAGATAAAAATCCAAAAAGATACAATAAAATCAAAGATAAATATTTACACATTAATCTATTTTTTGGATTTTTATTAATTAGGAAAATGAAGAAAATAAAATACGAAAACAACAATTGTTGTACAGACTGTTAGTGAAGACTCAGACTCAGTTAGTTTCCTTGATTTCAAGCTCATTTTGGATTTAGATTTTTGCACATTTTCATAAAACTTTTTTCAAAGAAAATAAATAAAAAGGGAATAAAATAAAATGATTTATTTGTATACATAAAATAATAGGTCAAAAACCGCTAAAATACAAAATGTACAAAAGAGGCCCAAAACCCAACTTTCACATATGAGCTCCGATTCACTTGAACTTGGTCTTGTTTTGAAGATATTTGAATATACATTAGTTCAAAAGTGATTAGGATCAAATCAGACACTATATGAGGAAGATATCAACATTTTAATCTGATCATCATGAAATTAGGACTTGGGTTTCTGGTCCGCTTATTTATGGTAGTGATTTTTTTCATTTATTCTTCTTTGGTAATATGTACACAATGGAGGTGGTTTCAGTGGTTTGGAGTTAGCATGAATTAGTTAAAATCAAGGAATTTAGCCTATCTTACAGGTCAATTGGACTGAGATTTTTGGCTTCTTATTTTATGCAATTATGACTGATAAAATACAGTTATTATTTATACATGCATGAATGCTAATATGAAATATAAATGAAGAAATGCCAATGAATTTTGAGGATCTGAGCTTAATTACTATCTTTAAGAGTGATGAATATGAGATTCATAAAATACTAACCATTAAGTTGGTCAAATCCCTAACACTTTCACAATCACTCATGACTTAAGTAATAAAGAAACTTTAGTTTATGAGGTTTTAGGATTCAGAGTTAGCTAGCCTTAGTCATAAGGGTTGAGACTTAATTATTCGCATTTCCCTAGTTTGAAAGATATGTGTGGTATATTTCACAATTAATCTCCACCTTAAAGAATATGACTAGCGCCTCACATGCACAACTTAGCATTGATGATGAGATGAGTTGAGATTTCACTTAAGAAACTAGGATTTGAGATTTCAGTCTGGACCTGAGTTAATGATGCTCGAGGATGGGGATAAAATCGGTGAGGGCTTCATAAAACCCGAGTATCAACAACCTTAACGAGTATGAGAACAAGTTCTTGTACTATCTTTTAATAATTACCTAAGTGCAAGGATGTGATGAAATCTAAAAATTATTGATCAGTGTATGCCAACTCGGTAAAAGTAGTGGAACTAGACAAAAATGAAAGAAAAAGATAGAGAAAAGCTCTTTGAAGTATCCGGAAATGCTCTTTTTAATTTAATTAAAAATGTCGTTCTGTTGTTGTAGTCAAGTAATCAGGATCAATAAAAAATTAACCGCATGAATCGAATACTCAACGAATGAATTAATGCACGGTTTGATGTTTTTTTAACTTGGGAAAGCCCCAGGGTCGACTCAAGGAGGAAAAGGAACACCTTCAGATCATATTAGATCAATAAGCTCATGATTTTCCAAGCGGATTTTTTATATTTTTTTATGTGATAAAACTGCAGATGCACAAATGCGGATGAATTGGGTTATTAAGAAAATATGCAACTTAGACAAATTAATTTTAATACAAAATTAATCCAAATTCAGTCAAATTATATTTTTCCTAGAAACCTAATCCAATGATGAATGCAAATGTTTTTTTTTGGATTTTTTGGGGTTAAAATGCAATAATGAAAAACACAAACATTTTAAGGTTTTTATGCATTTTTTCATGCAAAAAGAAAGGAAAAATCATGAAAAACTTACTGGAAGTGAAAAGTGATAAAATGAAGCTACATTAATGTTTTTGGAATTTTCCGATAGTTTATGATTTTTTATGAATATTTTAATGAAAAAAGAGTGGCTATTAGTTTTTAATTTCAAATAAATCCACAAAATCAAATTTTTCAGAGAGCGATTTATCTCAAACTGATATTGTATTGAGCAATCCAGAGACTTTAAATTTTGCAAAAAATTTATTCAAGGATTTAATTAAAAATCAATTACAGAAATCACTTTATAATTTTTCTACTACAAGACAACTCCAATTCAAATGAAATTTGGATTGTAATTAAATCACAGATACATGCAACAAATCTGAATTTTCCATAATTTTTGGAGCAATACTTAATTAAATATGAATTATAGACCATAGAATGGGTAAATATTTAATGTTTTATTAAAATAATTTTAGTTAATTCCCTAATGCTCACAAAAATCTAAATAAATATCCAAAAGATAAAGATTTAATTGCTCTACAAAATGCTATTTTTTGATTAAAAAATAATGCAAAACTGATGTCAAAATTAATGATCAAAGTCAGGGGCATCTTTGCAATACAGAAATTGAAATTAAATAAAAAATTGTGCATGGAGGCATTTTTGCAATTACTAAAACATGCAGGAACACGGGTGCAATTTTCACAATAAAAAAATTTGAAAATAAAAATGGAGCTTCTATACTCTAGGGCACGTAGAGGGGTGCGTTTAAGGCATGGCGGGCGTCACGGTGGCGAGGTGGGCGCGACCACGAGGATGGTTGGACGTGCACGCGAAGCGGTTGGAGCGGTGGATGCCGGTGAGGCGCAGCTCATCGGCGAGGGGCACGACACGGGGGCGAGGGCCGGTGCAGTCGCAGTCAGGGCACCGTGAGCGGAGGCTAGCTCTGGAGGTCGTGAGGGCTGCGGCGACGTGTGGGAAGAGGGCGCGTGGCCGTCCGTAGGCCGAGGTGTGGTGGAGGGCTTAGTGCGGTCAGAGGTGCTGGAGCGACCAGGTGGTGAGGCGCGCAAAGGGGAGAGGTTGGTGTAGGGACGCGTGTCGCGACTGGCGGAGGTGGATGGTGCGGTGGACGAAGGATGATGGCTGGACCAGCGTGCGAAGCGGCTGGAGCCCCATCCAGCTGCGCACAGGAGGGTGGAGGAGCGGAGCGGCTGCGGGCTGGAGGAGGGCCGCTGGTGGGCGGCGGCCGCGGGGTCGACAACCACCTATGGAGCTGCAATTTTTTTTGTGTTTTTTGAGAGGTTTTTTGTAAGCAGGAAAAAATGGAATAAAATGGTGGTGAGGATGGTGTATGATGGAGATAATTATGAAATAGATTATTGGTGGTAATGGTGTGAGATAAAAAATCTTATGTGGTGATGAAAATATGATGTGAACAAGATAAGCAAATGACATTAGATAAAAAAATGATGAGGAAAAGTAGAGGGATACTTACCTGTGATTTCGCCAGAGGGCGGAGCTGCGGTGCACGGCTCCTGTCATGGCCTCAAGCATATGGCGGAGCATGCGAGGCTGGGTAGCAACATGGAAGGAACTGCAACACGAAGTGAGCTTCACGGATCTCGCCAATGGTTGAAGAAGACCGCAGACTCATCGTCGCTCAACGTCGAAGGTGGAGCTGTTACCTCATATCTTTGTCAGGTCTGGAGTTCTCTCCTCTTTTGTTTAGGAAATGGCGGATGAGGAAAAATGATGGAGGGGAAGAGAATAAAAAGAAGGAGGGAGTTAGAAAAGAAGTGGAGAAAGTGGATGAAATGGGAAGTTGGTGACTTGGAGTGGAGGACAAGTAAAGGGAGAAGAGGTAAAAGGAAAATAAATAAAATAATAATAAAAAGTAATATAGTAGGCTACTAAAAATAATGAAGAGAAAATAAAGGTAAAATGAAATAAAAAATAAAATAAATAAATAAATATAAATAAATAATTAAATAAAATAATAATAAAATAAAATAAAGTAAAATAAATTCCGAAAATAAAAAAATGTGTGACACATGGGGGCTCCAGGAGCTGCCACGTGTCGCTCTCGGAAAATACAAAAATTAAATGTAAAGAAAAATCAAAAGGAATAACAAAAGGGGTTAAATCAAAAAGTGGTTAGCACAAAAGTTGCTCGTCTTGATGAGATCTACAACTTTCGTGATGGACCGAAAATCAAAAGAGGTCATATGTACAAAGTGTATTTTTAGGTGGTATCTTATAGGTATAAAATACCACATTTTTTCTTTTTGCAATTTTTTTATTATTTTTAAATAAGAGAAAAATCAAAATAAAAATAGAAAAAATATGAAAGGAATATTTATAATTTAATCTAATTTTTTGGATTTTTTATAATTAAGAAAATAAAAAGGATAAAATGCATGGGCAAAAATGTCAGTATTTACAATATACAATAGGGGCCCAAAACCCAAGTTTTGCATACTATCTCCGATTTTAATGAATTTGATCTCATTTTGAAGGTCTTTGAATGTATATTACTTTAAAAGTGAGTAGACCTAAATCAAACACTGTATGAGAGAGATATACACAATTTAAGGTTCTTATTCTCAAACTTGGATTTGGGGTTTATTGGTCAATTTTAGTGACTCCCGGCTTCCCGGGCCTCGCTGCAACTCCAAGGGGTCACGGCTGTCACTCAGGGACGCTGGAGGAGCTCACAGGCACCGAGGGGAAGATCAAAGATGCCTGAATTAGGTTGCCGGTGATGACGTTAAATATGGTGCTGGATCCGAGAAGATGGCGTTCGGGCGAGTCAGGCGGAGCTCGGATCTAGCAAACCCACCCCGGGCGAGGATCCTGGATAATCGGCGAGTAATCGGGGCCCGGGGTTTGGGTTAATGGCGGTCGGGTCAGGCGGGCAAAAAGTCAAGAAAACGGGTCGGTCGCCTGATCCGCGAAAGAAGAAGGTCCGCGGGGGAAGTTGACCGGGGTCAACAAACCCCCGTGGACCAATCAGGAGCCACCAAATATTAAATTTTTATTTCTTTATTTTAGGCTAGAAAATGACCGAATTTACAAAAACTTAAAACATGAAATATTTTTATTTTATTTTTTTCCTATTTTTTGGTGATTTTTAATTAATTTTTGGAAATAAAAATAGGCTATATACATAATATAGCTATATATAGGTATATATACAATATGTAGGTTTTTGATTTTTGATTTTTAATTATTATTTTTGTACAATTTTATTCCTATTTTATATTTTATTTATTTATAGAATAAACTAAGGAATAAAAGGGTATTTTTATTTTGTTTTTATTATTTATTTACATAGGTAAAATAAATAGTTATGTACAACTATATACCAGGTATATGTAGAATGTATTTTTGTATTTTTGATTTTTCTATTTTTATTTGATTTTTGTTTTGATTCTTTTTATTTTATTTATTTACAATAGATAGCATAGAGTATTTACAAAAAGTTTGGAAAATAACTTTATTTATTTACAAGGTTAAATAAATACATAGATGTGATATATGTACATGATGAAGGGGTCTTTTTAATCTTTTTGATTTTTAACTTTTTATTTTGTTTTTATCTTTTATAAATATATACAAGTATTTACAAGCATATTTTTGGGTGAGGAAAACATTTTTATTTTATTTACATAAATATATACACATGAGCCCCTATCTCCCTCTACTTGGCTTTTATGCGGTCAGGCCCATGCTGAGCCCTCCCTTGGGTTAGGTTACTCAATATTTATTCTAAATATTTCCTTCTTTTTCTTTTTAATCTTTATTCTTTTATTTTTGCACAAAAACATGCTAATTATAGGTTTTTACACAATGCATGCTTTTGCTAATTATTCGTATTTACACCTATCTACATGCATTTGCAAAGGTTTTTGTAGCTAAAATATAAGAATAAAGAGTGATGAATGGGTATTCATCACCCCCCTATACTTAACTTTGCTAGTCCCTTAGCAAACACTTATTTGAAAAAGAAGTGAAACAGAAAGAAAGAAAAAGAGAAATAGGATGTACATGGATCAAGGTTGATTATTAAACTTGCCTTCATTAAATTGGGGTATGGAGCTCGATCAGATCTTTGGATTATTAATGTGTCGGAACCTTACTTAGACTTAAGCTTAAAACTCAACAGCCTCTAAGTTCCACTAATCTATAACCAAGACTCCTCAATGCTCCAGATCAGAACAAGTCATCAATCACAAACCCTGAAGACCATGAATCTCTTCTTGTCCTGTGAATGTGAAGTCTAAGCTCTCCACCTCAGAAATGGCAACTTGACAACCCTCCCCAACAAGGTAACTCTATGACCTCAATCTGGCCACTCTTTCCTCGAGGAGCGGGGTATTCCCTTCTAAGTTCAAGTTCAACCGGCTCAAGAAGAGGGGGAAGAAGAGAATGGGTCAAGGCCAGTGTAGCCAAGTACCCTTGGGAGCTTGACCAGTGTAGCCAAGTCTCCCTGCTGCAAGCTACAACAGGTGGAACATGAAACCAAGCTTTGCTTATTGCACTCTATATACATACTCCGGTGGAATTATCATTTTCTCTCAGACCCACCACTTTTTTTGGAGTTCTTTTCTTTTTGCACATTTTTTTTTCAAGTGCATCTGTACAACATATACATGTGCAGCATATATACAAGGAGTTTTTCCTCTTGAGCCAGTAGACTATCCCTCTTTTGAAGCTTTATTGCAACCCACAACTCCCGTCGTTAGACCTCATGGCAACCAGACCAAGTTGAGACGCACTTCCTTCACTATAAGAAGAAGAGAGGTTCCGCCTAGAAGTACTACCCTCATATGCTACCCCAAGCCAAGGAAGACTGCCTCCTCACCACCTCATCCGTAGAGAGCTCGGTGCATAGTGCTGGTGTCCAAGTAAAGTCATAATCTATATGAGTCATGTGTTGTTGTTAAGTGCTCTACTTAGGCTCATTGAGATGACATGTGATCATAGCCTAGTGGACTCAAAGAATTAAGTCACCATGGACCTGAAAAGCCTTAAACCTAAGTCCTATAAGGTTCCTCTTAGAAATTAGGTGGATTAAGATCTTAATCAAGCTCCATTTCTCAATTTGATTCCAGGCTAGTTTAAATGTCAACTATCATCCAGAAAAAACTATATACATATGTACAAAAAGATGCTTATTTACACAATATTTTACAATCATGCAAAATTTTTGAAAAATGTTTTGAAATCATGAATGGATGATGCATGAAGTGCAAGTTTTGCAAAAAGATATTTACACACAGTTACACAAGATTTTTGCAAACTTTTGATTTTCAAAACATTTTGGAAAAATTTTGTACTATATACATAATTTTGATACAAAAATATTTACACAAGCTTTACACAAACGATTTTTGAAATCATTTTTACAAAAATAATTTGTACACTAGCTATGTATGTGCAAATAAAAGAAGATTATGTACATGAATTTTTTTTTAATTTTTGTGGTTTTTAGCCATTTTATTTATTAACACACTCACACAAAGTACGAGTTATGGCTAAAGTATATATGAAATATATACACACCCCCCTATACTTAGCTCGAACGATGTCCTCAGAGTCAAGAGCGATGGAGAAGACATAACTCGTGCTAGGTATAGGAAAGTGAAAAGGAAAGCTATACAAAAAGGAAATGAAAAGTCAAGAGGGACCCAGGTCTCCCCCCTATACTTAGGATCAAGTAATCCTAAGTATAGCAGGCTGTATACTAAGGGAAAACCTGAGTGAGAATGTACAGGGTCTACCCCCCCTATACTTAGGGTGAAATATCCCTAGGTATAGGCAGCAAAACAGGGGTAGCAAGACACGAAGAAAATCACGACTATATACAAGAAGGAGGACATCACTTCCCCTATACTTAGGGTGAAGAACCTTAAGTATAGGCAACGACAGAAGTGATGGAACAGAACGAAGAACAACCCGGTGTTTTCACCCCCCCTATACTTAGGATGAGCAATATCCTAAGTATAGCAAAGATATTCCTAAGCGAGACCTGGGGTGAAAACAAGAACGGAAGAAAGAAGGATCAAAGTAAGACAAAACACGTATATACAAAAGAGTACACTGTTGAGGTGCCTCTCAACAAGCGCTAGTTTTTACGCCCCTAGCTGGGCGCAAAGGCTAGGATAATGCAGTATCAAGGTTCAGGACGGCATCGGTAAGTCGAATGCCGTACTGTCGTCGTAATCTCGGTATGAGAACAACGACGAACTCAACAGTGTAAAGTAAGACACCCAGATATGCAATCAGGCGGGTGTCTGCTACCGGCCAAAGATATGGGAAGAAATGATCGGGATCCGGTAGCACAAAAGAAATCCTCGGCTCTAGATCAGACTGGAGTGAGAGTATGGAGCCGACGAAATCAAACGTGGAGAAGGATGGATCAGTAATAGAATCCTCCACGTCAATCAGTGTCTCAAGTAGGTGTGGGCAATCAAGATCAGGAGACTCTCTAAACAAACTGATATCCGATGCATGACATAGAATCATATCAGGCAAATCATCGAACATCTCCAGAATGGGCTCATCCTCACGAGGGTTGTCGAGGTGAGAAGACTCAGAATCAGAAAGATCTAAAGACTCGGTTTCGTGTTCCGTCAGATCGGAAACACTCTCAGTAGGTGAAACCGAGTACTCATCGAGTGCGGCATCCTCCCGCAGATAACCCTCGGGGATGGATGCAAGATCAGAAGCGACTAGAAGAGGATCAGGATATAGATGGGCATCTGCGCTGCTATCAAGTATCCACTCAGTGCACCAGGCTGCATCATCATCGGAAGTGTAAGTCTCGACAATCTGGAAGTGGGAGAAGGTACTAGTCAACACCGCGGAAGCTGGCAAAGTGTCTGCGGCTGATCCTCGCTCTGCGGCTATGCTGGCTGCCAACTGGTCCTCAGGAAATGTATCTATCTCAATAAAGTGGAGGACAAAAGGCTCGAAGACGGGACTCTCTGTGTCTGTACTCTCAAAGTGGTGTCCCTCATCGAGCTGTGGCTGCTGGGCTGAGTCCTGGTAGCTGTCTGCATACAAGAAGTGTCTCTGTAGAAAGGAGACTGACTCCTCCGGGACTGGAATCTAAAGTGTCTGAATCAACGGCTGCAAAAGCTGGGGCTCCTCCGGCTCCTGGAGTATCAGAAGATCTGATATCCAAGAATCGTCAACAGGGAACTCTGGGGCTGACTCGAACTCCAATTGGAAGGCCAACGGGAACTCAAGTAGACTCTGGGTCCGAAACTCTGCTATCACAGTCATCTCCTCTGTCAATGGTGCGGCATCATCCAAATCCTCGGGCTGGTGTGTGGAAGCTAAATCACCATGTAAAGTGACACACCGTACTGGTACAGCATCGTCTACATGTGTTGTCCCGACCAAGGCATCTCGTATAGAAGAACTCTGTGAAAGTAACCTCGAGATGGTATCCAGGAAGTGAATGTCGGAACTGCGGTGTGAACCGCCACATGTGGTAATCACCAGTGCAAGCTGCTCTGCGGTCATCCCCCGCATGGATATCTCAATCAAATCTGTCAGTGGAAGTCCATAGTCTGGAAATCTCCTCAAGAGGTCAAGAAACCTCGGCCATGCCTCGCACAATGGCTCCTGGGGGTCAACTGAAAAGTCCATGATCAAAGACCGCATGAAATCTGCTCTCCGTGGAGGGAAGTATCTCTGCAAGAACTCTCGGCGTAGCTCTCCCCACGTCTCGAATGTCCTCCCCAATCGTCGGTGCCACCTCATGGCTCTGTCGTGAAGCGTGAATGGGAAGGTCCTGCTCATCAGCTCCTCTGCAGTGACGTCTGAATATCTCTGTGCTCTGCAAAACTCCTCGAAAGCTGACAGGTGAAGATAAGGCTCCTCGTGCGCCTCCCCTGAAAATGTCGGCAGTCGCTGAATGTAATCCAAATCCAAGACGAATGGACCTAGTGTAGAAGCTGACTGAGCTCCATGTGCTATATGCTCCTCCTTCAATCTGGAAAAGGATCTGTCTGCTAGTCTCCACTGCTCTCTCTGGTCGCCAACGGAGTACGCTCTCAACTCAGCAACAGCATCGTCCGGGTCTCGCATCTGCTCTGTCTGATATCCTCGGACGTCTAACACATCATGCCCAGAGTAATGAGATGAAAGGGAGGGAGGGAGCGGGAGGTTGGTCGAAGATCCGACCTCCCTGGAAGGTGGACTGGAGTGATGGTCAGAGGATGGAGAAAAAGCCGTAAGAGTCGGCTCGAAGTGAGGGGGATCCATCATCCAGGGATAAAGACGAAGAAGAAATGAAGGGAGGTGAGGGAGGGTGATGAGAAAGGATCGAAGGGATCTGGCAATCAAACAAGATGAACAAGCAAACCCCTAATTCACCTACGCACACAGAGCTGAAGACTGAAGGGATCGGTCAATTATCTTGTTAATTTTATTTAGGTGATCATCCAGTCTATCAGAGCGATTACGTGAGGTCAATAGGTATCCAGATCTTTCTCAACCGACTTTCCCGTACTGAAAGCCGGTAATCAGTCAAGAAAAGATCGGAGGCTCTATCCTAATGTGCGGATCACTCTCTCGCTCATCCAAACCAAACAAGGAGGGGGTTACTCTCCCCAAGACAGATTTTTCGTGAGGTGTCTTTTAGGTCAAGTGTGATTAGCAGTCCCGATTTTATTGTTTTTGTTTTTAGATATTTTTCAATAAAAAGAAACGCCTAATGAATTTTTTCGGTTCTCCTGGTTATTTAATCAAAAATAGGGGGGAGAAGACGAAAAAGCCGATGCGCGACAAATCAATGATGCATGCAAAGTCAGAAATGCGTACCTTGTCTCCAGCACTCTACATGCAATATGATCTGCGCATAAATGTAAAGACAGAAAGGAAACTACCTATATGATGCAACGAGGAAAGCCGAGTCCTAGACGAGCAATTCTAGCGATGAACCGTCTAACCGGTCACCGACCTCCAAGCCAAAGAGTCCGGTCTTGGCCCGTCCCTCCTCTGTCCGACAAATCGGGGGTAGGAGTAAGCGCTTTACAGGACGGGCTGCGGCACGTAGGCTACAAAGGTAAGTGAATCGGTTATTTTTATTAGTGATTTTTGGTAGGTCCAATTAACGATCTATGGGAACAGATAAGCAATTAGGTGTGTGGATCCTACTAATTATGGCACAATCAACAAAAATTCCTAAGTCTAGGGGCTCGAGCAAAAACCGCGTAAACACCGGAAAAGACAGAAAGAAAAGAAAAAGAAAGCCGCGAAAAAGCCGCGAAAAACCGCGAAGGTCCTAAGGGTCCCCCGAGCACGTCGGTGCTCGGCAAAACAGACCCGCTATGGTAGAAGAGTCCAAGTCCAGAGAATGGTCCTGTATTATTACAATAATAATGGAAATAAAATAAAAACCTCGCCCACTCAACTCTCTCTCACTCTCTCCTGCGGCTCCACGAAGAAAGGAGCCGTCTCCGAATCCCGCGGTTGCGCCGGCTTCTCGAAATCAGCCGCCTCGGTCCTCGGGCCCTCGCAAGAGAAATAGAGTGGTCAGAACCAATAATCAAATAATAAAGGAAAAATAAATGAAAATAACAATAACATGGTATATATGCAAAAATGTAAAATAAAATAAACAAACAAAAGAAAACAAAAACAAAAACAAAAGAAAAAGAAAATAAGGCAAAATAAAACAAAAAGAGAATAAAAACAAAAGCTGCGAAGAGCCGCGAGCTCTGGAAGAGCCGCGAAAATGAAAACGAAAAGAAAAACTACTAAACCGTGCTCCCCGGCAACGGCGCCATTCTGATCAGCGTCCCGAACGACTAAGGTAAAGGTACAAAAATGGTCGTTGCGACCTCGGTCGCTCAGATGCGCTAAATCAAGAAAAGTGAACCACTCGATATAAATAAAACAAATCAAAGCAAAGAAGCGGTCCTGCTATATGTTTAACCTGGTATAGCACCCAGGGTCGAACTCAAGGAGCACGGATTGGCCGAAGGCCTACGAAGTAGTAAAAATGAATAAAATAAAAGAGGAAAATGTTTTTAGTGGTTTTTAATTATTTTTATATTTTTTTGGATTTTTAAAATGTAAAGAAAATAAAAGAAACACAAATAAGCACACTTCAATAATTTATTTAATGCATCAAAAATAAACCAAAAATTAAAACAAAAATATTTTTATGTGTTTTATAATTTTTTATGTTTTTGATGAATTTTTGGAATTTTTCTGATATTTATTTGAATTTCTAAAAATCAAACAGTAACAAAAACAAGGGGTACTGTCCAGCCAAGCCTAAAGTCCCTAGATAAAATACCTAAGGACCTCAAAAAGGCCTGGAGGTAATGTTCCTATAAAATAGATGAAATAAGGAAAATTTAGATACCGGATTTATTGTTTTTGGATTTTTAATGGATTTATTAGAATTTTTATGGGTTTTTTGGGGTTTTTAAGTTTTTAAGGTTTTTAAGCAATGAAAAATAGCCAAAATTGGCTAGAAAATCAAACAAACTAAACTAAACAGTAGCTAATTTGTATGGAATTTTTAGAGGTGTTTTTATATTTTTTTGTGATTTTTCAATCTAGACAGTAACAAAAACTAAGGTTTTTGAATTTTTAAAAATAACAAACGAAATCAAAAATGTCCTCAAAAATTCATAAAAATCCTACACCATGGCAGGAGCCATGTGTCAAATTTTCGTCGAATTTGGAGGTGATTTGATATTTTATTCAAAAATAAAGAAAAGCAACAGTACACAGGGACCTTTCTGCAATTAAAACAAAGTTCTGGGTCCCTGGAGGAACAAGCTTGGAAAGCTTAGGGCTAGAAATGCAAATTACCCCCCGGGCCACGCACGATACACGTGACTCAGGCCTGGGGGGACCTAATTGCAATTCCTATTTCTATAAATGCAAAACGTAACCAGCCAGAACCACAGGGTCAAAAACACAAATGCACCAAAATACCACGTGACGATGCACGTGTCCACAATAAGCAGGGGTATAAATGCAAATCACATAAAAGTTATGGTCCTCAGTGCAAAATTTACAAAAATAAAAGCGCTACACTACGTATTTACAGGATTAAAAACTAAATGCATAAAGTAAAGGGGCCTAAGGACAAATTACCCCTTTTATTAATGTCGACGGCCGGATGAAAGACGCGTGGCAGATCCGACGATGGGTAACAACGGCGCCTTTAACTTCGCAAACGTAGGCCTGATCGACGGCCGAGGACGCTCCACGTGGATATCGGACGGCGCTGGTTCGTCGGAGTCGAAACCCTCGTGTATCAGACGGATGAGAGGAGGACACGTGGCAGATCTGACGGACGAGGCTAGCTGGTGCCTCTCTCTCCGCGCGGACGGTCAAGATAGACCCTCGAGATGATCGGACGGTGACCCCTCGCCTAGGATGGATGGCTCAGATGATAACTGGGGCGATGAAGACGATCTGACGGTCGGCGAGGAACCTGGAAGAACTGGTCGCCGGCGACTTTCGCCGGCCCTCTGTGCGCGCGGTGGTCCTCGTCTGATGCTCAGGAGATGCGAGAAAGCTTCGCCATGAAGCTCCGCACCCGATGCACTGCTCCGATGGAGGCGATGAGCTCCAGAGAGCTCCGACGACGTGATCGAACTGGAACTACTGTGCCCAGAAGTGTCGACCTCCAGATGAGGTCGATTAGCCTTGGTACCTGCACAGGAAAGAAGCTGGGTCGAGGGCAAACTGCCTCGACCTGTTAGAGCGGGCGGAAAGTGGCTGGTGTAGCGAGATGGAGGCTCTCCGGCGAGCGGCGGAGGGAGGAGAGCCGAAACCCTGCTCCGGGGCGAGCCAGGGGGAATGGAAGGTCGGAGAAGGTGGAGAGGGGCCAGGCGAAGGTGGTGGCGTGGTCGGATGGTCAAATGGGTAGACGGAAACGGCTAGCGAAGGCGGCAGAGCTACACTATCGGAAGGCGACAAATCAAAACCTACGCTAATCTACGGGCTAACAGAGCTACCTGATGGGCGCATTCGACTGGGCTGGAGCCGATGAAGCTCCCGGTCATTGCCTCAAGGGGCCGTCGAGTTCCCCGAGGCTCAGCGCGCTCGCGGCGGCGTACGGCGGCAAGAACCACCGGATCAGTGACTCCCGGCTTCCCGGGCCTCGCTGCAACTCCAAGGGGCCACGGCTGTCACTCAGGGACGCTGGAGGAGCTCACAGGCACCGAGGGGAAGATCAAAGATGCCTGAATTAGGTCGCCGGTGACGACGTTAAATATGGTGCCGGATCCGAGAAGATGGCGTTCGGGCGAGTCAGGCGGAGCTCGGATCTAGCAAACCCACCCCGGGCGAGGATCCTGGATAATCGGCGAGTAATCGGGGCCCGGGGTTTGGGTTAATGGCGGTCGGGTCATGCGGGCAAAAAGTCGAGAAAACGAGTCGGTCGCCTGATCCGCGAAAGAAGAAGGTCCGCGGGGGAAGTTGATCGGGGTCAACAAACCCCCGTGGACCAATCAGGAGCCACCAAATATTGAATTTTTATTTCTTTATTTTAGGCTAGAAAATGACCGAATTTACAAAAACTTAAAACATGAAATATTTTTATTTTATTTTTTCCTATTTTTTGGTGATTTTTAATTAATTTTTGGAAAAAAAATAGGCTATATACATAATATAGCTATATATAGGTATATATACAATATGTAGGTTTTTGATTTTTGATTTTTAATTATTATTTTTGTACAATTTTATTCCTATTTTATATTTTATTTATTTATAGAATAAACTAAGCAATAAAAGGGTATTTTTATTTTGTTTTTATTATTTATTTACATAGGTAAAATAAATAGTTATGTACAACTATATACCAGGTATATGTACAATGTATTTTTGTATTTTTAATTTTTCTATTTTTATTTGATTTTTGTTTTGATTCTTTTTATTTTATTTATTTACAATAAATAGCATAGAGTATTTACAAAAAGTTTGGAAAATAACTTTATTTATTTACAAGGTTAAATAAATACATAGATGTGATATATGTACATGATGAAGGGGTCTTTTTAATCTTTTTGATTTTTAACTTTTTATTTTGTTTTTATCTTTTATAAATATATACAAGTATTTACAAGCATATTTTTGGGTGAGGAAAACATTTTTATTTTATTTACATAAATATATACACATGAGCCCCTATCTCCCTCTACTTGGCTTTTATGCGGTCAGGCCCATGCTGAGCCCTCCCTTGGGTTAGGTTACTCAATATTTATTCTAAATATTTCCCTCTTTTTCTTTTTAATCTTTATTCTTTTATTTTTGCACAAAAACATGCTAATTATAGGTTTTTACACAATGCATGCTTTTGCTAATTATTCCTATTTACACCTATCTACATGCATTTGCAAAGGTTTTTGTAGCTAAAATATAAGAATAAAGAGTGATGAATGGGTATTCATCAAGCCCTCTATTTGCCCCCTTCCCTCAGCCATTGGATCACATGATCCAACGACTGACATCCTTCATCTACCTCTGTCCCACCTCTCTTTCGCACGATCATACACCCAACTGCCTCCATTTTCCTTCACTTCTTTGAGCAACTCCCCACTCACTGATCACTCCCCCACATTGACCACACATTCCTCTCACATGCCCTAAATCTAGAACCTCATCTTCTCCACCCGTTAGTCAGCGAGGTGCAGTTGAACCTCAAGACACACCTCCTGGAACTACCCCCCTCAGTTCTTCAATTACTCGAGCTCCAACATAAAATTTCCCCATCTGCCTTTGCGTGCGAGAAGCTTCGAGCCTCTTCATCCTCTTTGTGATGGGAAGAGTAAGTGAGAGAGAGAGAGCAACCACAATCCTTTTATCACCGGTGAGATCCTTGGACGACTGACCAAGTTGTAGCTCTCCTGTGGAGCTGCTCGAGCTCAGGCTTTAACCAAAACCTATAGCAAAGACTGAGGAATCTATTCCTCCCCCCAGTGGTCTGCTTATGTCCCCCTCATTCTCCCTCCGTTCTTCACCTTCTTCTCCAAGTAAGTGTTTCTTTCTTGTTCTTTGTTTTTCTCTTATTTTATTTTTTTTGTTCACGCATCATCTTCTCATGTTTATTACTCCCTCATGTTTACCGCCCTCACCATATTTGTGCTCATCTCCTTTGATCATCTTTACTTCTACGTGACCTCTTCCACCTCGATCTTTCCGCCCCCTTGCAAAGGGTATCAGAACCCATTAAGGCTCTATTATAACACCTTCGCTGAGCCCCATTTCGCTCCCATTCTTATCCCATAGATTCACCTTTATTGGATGTATGCTCTTAACATCGTAGTACTTCATTGGTAAGACATTCATCGGAACCATCTTGAGCTCCTCCGCCTCTGACGATCAGCACTTGATTCGACGCACCAGGATGTGCAACAACTGCCTAGAGTCTCCACCTTCTTCGCCAATCTCAACAGCAACTTCCCCGACGTCCAGACCACTTCACGGAGCAAGGAGGAGCATGAGCCCCTTTGTCGGAACTCTATTAGGCTCCGTCGTGCATGGAGGAGAGGGTTGCTATCAAATGCTACAGATACCTTGGATCAGATCGTCTAGATTTGATCTAGTGACCTTGATCGTTCTGTGGCCTCAGATCTGAAATATCGAGTCAAGCCCAAGGCTCAAGCGCTCGAACCAATCGTGGAAGCCCCAGACCTCACCCCATGGCTCGAGCCACTATCGCTGCCCGAACCTAACCCACTACGTAAGCAGGCGTGCGTGAACTGGACAAATTGCAGGACCTGGGACATATTCTTCCAAAATTGCATTGAGGTCCCTCCGCAGTGCATGCAAAGCACATTCCCTTAGGAAATTTGTAGATTATCCCTACTGATTTATTATATTTATATTTCTATCCTCACACGTGGTGAATTTGCACTAATATCCTAAAAACTTGTATATATTACATTTCAGTCCAATTTTGGACCCTTTTTGTTATGTTTTGTTGAAGTTTTATTGCATTTATACACTCGACTTAATGTGTTACTATCTCTTGCATCTTTCATCCAAGTTCAATGAAATCACTTGCGTTTGAAATGTTTTGAAGCTCTTTCATTTGATGTAGTTAGATCTCTGATTTGATTTGTCGTGTATGTCAAAATCTAGAGAAACTTGCTGACCTTAAGCTTTGATTAGATGGATATTAATTCACTTATTAGGTAGTTTAATATGTCCTTGAGCCCTTGGATTTGTCTCACTTAGTTATTGCTTAATCATGAACCTTGCATGATTAATATTATCAATTAATTTCGAAATTTAAATGACTTTAAGGAGCTCATTGGGTCAAGTGATTAAGAACCCAACTAAGTATCACATTGCCTTAACGCTAGAAGACCTGATTTGGTGAATAGGGTGCCACTTGTATAATTGGATGCTTGATTGATTAAATTATATCACTCATTAAATCAGGATCTTAGTCGTAAGAATTGTGTATTTATGTATCCTATGATGTACTTGCATTTATGATCATTTTGTAGCATAAAATAAAATAATTCGCATTGAAAAGCCATAAAAGATCAAGCATGCATTTGTGTTGGACAATGGCATAGCTTGATTTAGTTGGACCCTTAGAGTAGCCAATCACTAAAATTAGGTCTTGATTAAAGACTCTAATCAGCAGTGCCCGTGTATTCGACCTCTGACTCATCCAGGAGAAATTAGATAGAGCCACTCTTCGTGGAGATTCTCGCTCAGTCTCTTATAGATTCATTTTCGACCATATTACAATGAGCCTATATTAGAGTAGCCGGGAGGGGACTAATCAAATAGACTTTCAAGGTAATAAAAAGCAAAAAAACTTTAATTTAAACAATAACTTTAATTAAAGTAAATTTATTTATGCAAATTATCTTATTTCAGATAACCTTCATTAAACCCACTCAAAATTATACTCAATCATAACCAGTGTTATGGATTGGATTTATGATTAAGGGTGTAGTACTTGCAGTTGGACAAATAATGTATGTGATTGTAAGGTGCAAGTTTCCTCATGATAATGAGGATTGACATTTAACTAGACGATAGGACGACAACTCAGGGTTAGTATGTCTCTACAATCTTTATGTCTTATCGAGTGTGATTTGGAAGTATCAGATAGATGATGATCGTAATTATCAAGATCCCTCTAAAACCGAAGAAGATATTTTGGCAAACATATGCGCTCTCAACATTTAATCATGAATGATATGTTCGTTGCATTATGTAGAATGGTGGCTCCATAAGAGATGACGTACTCAAACTGTTTGAGTACCTACCTGAAATAAAGTCTTTAAGAGTTAAGATGGATGTAGATATGATGAATGTCATCACTCTACCATCTCTACTCATGTCTTTCATGAAGCTTCACAATATTTGTATTGTATGAATGAGATGAAGCAAGTATAAATGTTGAAATACTCTTGTATTAAAGTACCTTGAGGACATGTTCAATTTAAGCGATCATTTATCTTAATAAATGGTTGTTTAAGCATTAAAGGAAGCACCGTGGAAGCATGTGTCCGACCCATGTAAGAAGGAGAGTCAAATAATTAACTGTACTTCTCCACCTATGACATCCAACAAGTTGGATGAATGTCAACACTGCAATATACTGATAGTATGACTATCTGGACTATCTAGAATCGTTAGAGAAGGAGTTACATAGTGCATCAACATATTCTATATCAACATATCATCATTGAAATCAACTTAGTTATTAGATAAGATTAAAGTCCAATAAGTGCATCCCATTCTTCTACTAACACTTGCAATTGGTTGCACATATTTTAAAAGAGATTAACTACTTATTTCTAGTGGGAGAGCCCTTAGTCTTAGAGAATATCTCTATGACCTAGATATTATAATAGTTTCATTATTTATTTCTAATTTTATTGGAAATAAATATACATTCTGAGGTACACCAACCATAAAGGGTAATGATGGATATATTTCAAATGGCAATCTAACATCTAGAGGACTCTACTAAATTAGAATATTAATGAATGGTCCATTGACATTTCTAATACTGGAAATTGAACCTTAAAGAATCAAAAGAAGGATGAAGATCATATGACAATGATCTGGCATCAAGACAATGATATAAGTCTCTCAATAAGATCAATAAACTAGTAAGAGATAGAACTTTAGATTATCTAAAACTTCAAAACTTGCATACTTGTGAATATTGTATTCAAAGTAAAATGTCTAATGCACCCTTCTTTGGGAATGGTGTAGATGTTGAGGTATTCAAGACCTCATACATATTGTTGTATGTGGAGCATCAATACTATAATGAACATTAATGATATGTGATATCCATTGATGATTATTTGTGGTATGAAACTTCTTCCTTGTCCATTAGAGACTTTTGAAATGTTCAAAGATTTCATGATTTGGTTGAGAAACAAAGTTAAAAGGAAGATGAAAAGAATTTATTCTTACCGAGGTATCCAATAGCTATCAGATAAATTCAGAAGGATACCTTACATACACGCAATATTGTTCCTATCTCACTTCTCCTAACACCTCAGCTCAGTGGAGTTGTAGGGAGATACAACTAAATCATGTGTGACATGATTTGATCAATGATGAATCTTAGCATAATTACCTCTTAATTTCAGGGTATATGAAGTATAGACTAATATATATATCCTCAATAAAATTCCAAGCGAATCTGAACCCAAAACACCTAATGAGTTATGATTTGGAACCAAGTCCAGTGGTAGACACTTGAGGATTTAGGGTTGCCTGGTCCATGATAGAAACATGGATGCAAGTAAGATGGAATCTAGCATTAAAGAGTGCACTTCATTAGGCATATAAAGGATAGTATAGGATACCTACTTTATGACCATGAGATTCTTAAAAGATTTCATCTCCAAGGATATGATTATTAGAGGACGCCTTCTTTAAGAATCAAGATAAAAATGAAATAAAGTGACTCATCGAATCCTAGGAGGATAATGAGGTTATTAAAAAAAGGATAATTTAAGATGAAACACTCACACTTCTAAAAATCAGTTTTAGGGTGGTAAGACCACCTAGATGGTATGGATTATGTGTGTCAGAGAAGTCTAACAATGATCCGACTTCATGTGATGAAGATTTAAAGGATCTTGACATGGAGAGATGGTTGCTAGCAATAAATTCTAAAGTAGACTTCATGTACAAGTGTTGTGTATGAACCCTCGATGATACACCTATAAGAGTCAAACTCGTTGGGTGTAAATGGATTGTCAAGAGAAAGAGAGAACCTGTTGAGAAGGTAGAAACCTTCAAAGCACGGTTCAAAAGCAGAGAGAAGATATCGCTTGCGATGAGACTTGCTCTCACTTATACCCATCAGAATATTGATAATTATAGCTACACAACTTGACTATATTTTTTAAAGATGGAAGTCAAGATTGCATTCATCAATAAATACCTCAACGAGGATATTCATATGAGGTAGACCCAAGGCTTCATAGTTGAGGAAGGAAAGGAGCGCAAGCTAAAGTACTCCATGGACTCAAATAAGCTTCTTGTAGTTGGAACATCAGATTTGAAAAAAATTATAAAGCTTGTGATTTCAGACATAATCTTGATGAACCACGTGAAGCTTAGTAGGAGTGCCATTGTGTTCAACATGTTGGATGTAGATAAAATCCTAATCATTTGAAATGATATAAGAATAATAAAAAGTATTTTATAATATGGTTATCCCATACCTTGAGATAAAAGATATCAAGGATGCATCTCAGATCTTAGTTCTTAAGTTGTTCAGAGGAAAGAGAAGAGGGCATTTGGGATAATCAATGAAGGGTAGACTTTTGGAAAGATTTCACTTAGGAAATTCCAAGGAAGACTTCACTCCCTTAAGATGTGGTCTGACCTATATAAAGGGATAACACCTCAAAGTGTTCAATATGTGAATGCTAAAGCTACACGCCCTTTGTGCATCATCTATAAAAAGCTTGGTTTATGCTAGATATATATAAAAGTCATATGTCTGTCATGTAGTGGGAGTGGAATATTGTTACCGATCCTACTATGGAGATAAAAAACTTAATCGTAGTAATAATAAACATCTTCAAGGACACAAGACTTTAAATATAATAATCTCGAAGTCTTATCTTTAAGAATTTAATACTTTGTAGATAGTGATATAAAAGTCTTACCTATATATACCTTACGATACTTAAAACTATGTCTTAGTCTAAGGAGATAGAGATCTCCGAGCATGTAGGTATTCTGATAAGGATAATAGAAATCCCATACTAGTTATAAATATTATTGAGTTGTGTTGCTAAATGCTAAAACTAGCCAGATGCAAGGCACTGTGACTTCTTTAACAAGATTGAGTATTTGTTGCATAAGATGCAACATTGTCATTGGATGCGAGCACTGTTACTAGGAGATATGCAAGTCTGTGAAAGGATTTGTCATAATCTCTCATGACAGAGTGATTAGTCAACTGACCAAGCTATATCTAAATAGCTTATGACTAGCACATGAGTGTGGGTTTAAAAAATAGCCCATTAATGGATCTTTAGGTTACTAGGAGATTGTTGGACATGTGAGCCCACGACGGGCCATTATGCAATAAAGGTTACTACAGATCATTCCATAATCTAAAATAAAGAATAATATGTTTGCATAATAGGTCCCTCCGTACAAATAGGCATATGTACCATGGTCATTTTGATACCATTCAACTATTAGTACAAAGATTGGATCATAGAGGCTGGTGTAGGATTGAATGTCTAAACAGTTAGATTGAATACTCAACCACACCGTCAAGTGATTATCAAAAAGGGATCTCCATCCAGAGAAGGAGATGGCAATCATTACTCCAAAGGTCAACATCCGACCAATCTCTTGATGCAGGTCCTCTACATAATAATAGAGATTCAAAGGTGTTGGATGAGCTAAGTTAAAGAGTTGACTTTGTGAGATCAAGATAACTAAGACATATCTCGTATGCTGTCACGTATAGGTACGCATCCTCTGACTGGAGATACATGTATTACTATATGTCTAAGTATGTACATTAGGCATACCATTAGGTTGATGAACTAATCAAAGTCTATACACCAACGAGTTGGTGTGCATATGAGGGTATATGAATAATACAATCTCTCAAAGGGATCATAGAGGTTCACTACTGAACCACAAGACATGAGCTCACTCATGAGATATTGGATAAACTGAATTCCCTGTTGGTCGTCTTATTTTAGAAACAAGATAGGATTTGAAGGTGTAATAGATTCTTTCGAAAGATTAGGAATACTCTAGGGTAAGGTGATCTTAGTCTATTGTATAACCATGAAGCTTCCATTATTAGTCTATTGTATAACCATGAAGCTTCCATTACTAAAATCCAAATTTATTTATATTTAAAAAATAAATTTGGATTTTAGTGACTCCACTCAGTAGATTAGTTATCCAATATTAGTTCAAATGTTGGACATTGGTCTGAATATGATTCAGATGCAATGAGAAGAATGGATATTGATGACTCGCCAGGCAACTCGGGTTAAGTAATATCTACGGGTCGTTGTGACCCGAATCACGAGGTGTAATCGATCGAGAATAATCAAGACCACACAAAAAACTAAATCAATCAAGGCACAAAATCAAATAGATAAATCGATAAAAATGATGTCAGCAGTCTCCGCTATTTATTTAACCTGGTATAATGACCAGGGTCGAACACAAGGAGCACGAGTAAAACCTACGAAGTAGTCAGTAATCAGATCAGAAAATGCATATTTTTGTTGGTTTAATTTTTCATTTTTTTTATATTTTCTAATTAGAAAACAAATAAGAAGAACGAGGAAAAAACAAGTTTTAACAATTTTATTGGGACTAAAAATACTTAAAAATTAGAAATAAAAATGCTTTTATAATTTTTCAAAAATGTAGATGTTTTTTTTGGTAATTTTATGGTATTTTTCTAATTTTTATATGATTTTATAAGAATAAAAGAAGAGAAAACAGGGCAAGCAGTGCTCAGCCAGGACAAAATTATAAGTTAAAAATACTTAAATGTCCTAATGTCCCGGATAGCAATTTTATGCAGAAGTAAATAAAATTATCTAACTACAGAAATTGAATTCCCATTTTTTTTGAATTTTCTAGAATTTTTAATGATTTTTATAAGTTTTCGAGTCTTTTGTGATTTTAGGGTTTTTATAAAAGATAATGCAGTAAAAATTGCACTGGAATCAAAGCATACAAAATCAAACAACTACTATTTTTTTGAATTTTTAAAGCTATTTTTGTAGTTTTTATATATTTTATAAAATAGACATGACACTTTTTAGGGGTTTTTTATTTTTATAAATATCAAATAAAACTAATCATGTCACAAACATTACCATAAATATTACACGTTAGCAGGAGCTAACTCTAATTTTTGTGGATTTTTTGGAGTTAATTTGGTAATTATTTGATTAAAAACAACACCCACATCACACATGGACCTACTTGAAATTAAGATAAAGTTCTTGACCAATAGATAATACGCATAAAAAGCTTAGGGTCGAACATGCAAATCACCAGAGAATAGACACACATGCTTATTTAACCACACATAGGGGCATATGTGCAAATATCAGAAATATTCCATTCAATGTATAACAAGGATAAAGTCCAGGGAAGATATTGTAAAAATACCACAATCCCACGTGAGACAACACGTGAGTCTACTCAAACTAGACTAGAATGCAAATACTTAAAATAGCAAGGGTCCATATGCAAAATATCCAAACTATTTTAAACTAAGATAAATATTTACAGGACTAGATTACAAAATCAAAACAAAGAGGGGCCTAAGGACAAGTTACCCCTTATTGGGCACGATCCAATGGCTGAAGACGCTCCACTTATGATCGGACGGTTGACACGTGAGAATACCGCTTCGACGATGAATGGCGTTGATGAGATCCTCATATGGATCTAACGGTCGAAGGCTCCTCGTAGATAAATGACGCGATTAGAACTGGGAAGACCCTTATCCAACGGCTAGGACGTTACTTGGAAGAACTCACCTTCGGCGAGTTTCGATCGCCTGATACGCATGGTAGGCACGTCCTCAGGAGCTGCTGTGAAGGGGGGAATGTCGACGTTGATGCTCCGCAGCTTCTAATGGGCTTAGAAAGGGCCATGACCGTGGGGCAAGGCCTAGAGAGCCACGACTGACCTGGGACCTTCCTCGCACATCCAAGACCTCCAGATGAGGTTGTTTCACGTTCAAACCCATCAGGAAGAAGGGTCGTGCTCAGAATGTGGTTTCGGTATAGGTTGGAACGCAAAACAAGTCACAAACCAGGGGGTCAGTGAATGAGTAGGTCTCCGCTGAGTGGGGGATTCGACCTAAATGAGGAGGCTCCAAACACAGATTTGGAGTTTTGTGGTGGGTTGCGGATCGAACGTAGAAGCACAGGGACGTCAGAATGAGATGAAAAGTCGCGGAGGTGTAGCGAAACGAGGTGAATGGCAGGTGGTCGGAGCAACTCTGTTCTCCGGTGAACTAATGGATGAAATGGAGGATAGGTGGAAAAAATAGTACCTGATGGTGGAGTGAGGTCGCCTGGACAGACCTAGGGTTTCCACGATCAAGACGAGACACTCGCCCTTCCTCTCGTTGCTGTCACTCTGGAAAAGGAGGTCACGTGCTCAGGAGAAGGTGGCCCAGCCAAAGGTGCTTGAAAAGGAAGGAGGGCATGCATGATATATAGGCATGGGGAGTCTGAGAAGATGGGAATGATGCCCACGAACTGAGTCACGGATCAAGTAAAGAAGGATCGGGAGAGGGTTAGGGATCCACACCCTCAATCCGGAGCCGAATTAATGATGAAAAGGAGCTCGGATCGGGTTTAGAGAAAATGGAGAAATCGGGCGGAACCCAATTCAGTGAATGGAGGGGGTCCGGGGGGGATGATGAATCTCCGTTTCATCATCTTTATTCTATATTTTGGCCTTAAAAAACCCTAGTAAATGCGTGTAAATAGGCTTAATTTAGCCATTTTATCATTCATGCATATTTGTGTAAATACTGTATAAAACACTATTTTTGAAGCCAAAATTATAGAATAAAGAAAAGAAAAGAAAAAAGAATAAAATATTGTAAATATTTTATGACCCAAAACCCCGAGACCTAGTCATCTTGATGACTAGGTCGACAAGGAATAAAGTAGGGGGAGATAAGGGCCAAAAACCAATAAAAATAACTATTTATTTTTACTCATTTTGGGACCTATTTTTAGTTCCACTTTTTATACCTCAAATAAAGAAACTTTGTACATAAAAGTTGTAGATATTTAAATATAGAAAAAATACAAAATTAATTTCACTTAAAAATAGTGTACAGATAAAAAGTTATGACTGAATAAGATTCCAAAATCCCAACTTCCCAGACCTGTATCTCTCAAATAAAAACTCAAAATATATCAAATCACCTTTAATTATATAATTTTTAATAAGATATTTAATGAAGGTGGTTTCAAATTTTTTTGAGTTGTGATTTGAAAGTTAGGTTTTGGACCCCTATTGTATACTTTACCTGATTAAAATATTCATTTCATTTATTATTCATTATTTTTGTAATTTTATATTTTTATAATTTTGTAAATATTATTTATAATATATGTATACATTAAAAAAGAATAAAATACTGAATAAAACATAAAAATAAAATACTTGTATGAAATACATAGGTATAATACCAATAAGTATACCTATAAAGAATACACTTCTATTTATTTAAGTGTATAAAATACATCAGAAAAAAAAAATAAAAATATATTAAAGTGTATAAAACTAGGTTATAAATTTATAAAATAATAAAAAAATAGTAAACTTAAAAATACAAAATAAAATATTAAAATATATAGATAAATATACCTATACATAGCCTTAAAAGGTAACTTGTAAATTTATACCTCTAAAAATTAAATAAAAATCATAATAAAATAATTTATAAAATAAAAAATAATTTTCATTTAATAACCTAAAATTAATTAAATCATTTATTATTTTTAAATGAATTTACAAATCTTTTTTCCAAGGTTTTTTCTGGTTGGTCCACGTGGACCAACCAGATTCTTCCCTTGGTTGACCTCGGTCAACTCTCTGACCGAGGTCTAGCTCTGTGTCAGACTGTGTTTTTTGGTCGTCTTCTCCCATTTCTCAAGGCTGCATCTTTCATCCTTTCATGATGCTTCCTTGATGACTTTTCTCCCCATCTATTGACCTTACACGCCAACACCTCTCCTCGGGAATTGCATTGCTACTCCGCCTGCTACGCCTCGTTCTTCGAGCCGCCAGAACCACCCATTCAAAACCACCTTCCATCTTCCATTACGAAATCGAACCCTCTTTTGACTGTTTTCCCCTCTCTTTGGCGAGCTTAGGACTGGAGCTCGTGACAGAAGTTCCTCCAACTCCCTAGAGGTGAGGTTAGGCGGCCGTGGAGCGTCTTCCACCACCTCCAACGGGCCACCATCGTTGAGGTCCATCTCTGGCTTTTCGAGCCATCGAGTTTGCTTTTTACTTGCTTTTCCTTGCATTTTCGCTTAGTAATATCCTTAGGATTAGATCCCCGCATTGTCTATCGATTCTTAACCGTATATCCCCACCAATCATAGTTCCTCGGAGCTTGCTTCTGTGGACATTCATTTTCAACCGCCGTACGCCCATTTGCCCACTGTAGGGTCGTGGCATTTTGCCCGCGACCCTCTTAATGTCTTTTTGCAGATCCTGAAGCTTACGTCTCCGCTGGGGCTCATTTTGGAGGTGGCTTGAGGTACATGGAGCTACATCGCTCCACCTACCTTTGGCTCGCCCTCCGACCATCGCCGGAGAATTCTGGAGCGTTCAGTGCATGGAGGATCATCCCAGGAACCTGAGGAGCTTTTTTGCATCGTCCCATGTGGCCGGAGCAATGCCAAAACGTCGATCGAAGTTCGAGTGACGACCGTGTTCTTCCCTATTCATCCAGAGGAGTCCACGGCCGTCAAATCAAGCCTGGATTCCAGAATCCCAGCTGATGTCCGATCAGGCCTCCTCCAACAGTTCGATCGCCCTTGCCCGTTCTAATATGGGCCACTCGTGATCAACCGACACAACAACCTCCTATGCCGATACGTGGATAAGTGAAGGGGCGTCCGCTGTCCAATCACGTGCGCGGGGTATTTTGCAACCTTACCCTCGCGTAATTTTGTAATTTATATTTCGTACTAAATCATTCATCTGCAGTTCAAAAATTTTGTAATATTTGCAAATCTGCCCCCCTTGTTTTCTTTATTTGTAGAAAGATCTTGGCCACGTCACCTCACGTGACCTGTGCACGTGAGGCGTGACATTTTGCGGCCAGGACCCTGGGAATCTTTGTATTGTGATTAAGTCCCAAATCTTTTTATTTAAGTTATTAATTTTTTTGGAAAATTTGCATTTTTAACTCCTAAGTTTTGTTAAATTACATACAGGTCCTTGCCAGTCACGTGCCCCGTGCACGTGACTTTGGCGATTTTGCAGGGATACCCCTAGGTTTTTTATTATTTGTGTTTAGTACTAAAATATTTTTAATTAGTTATAATTCTTTGGAAAAATTACAGTTGGGCCATGGATTTTTGCATATTTACAAAAATACCCCTACCAGTGTGAATTTTCTTTTTGTTTTCTCTATTTATTTCATGCATATATAAAATCCTAAAAAATCTCAAAAAATTACCCTAGCTTCCTGTTGCATTGCATTTCCACGCCATATTTTTATTTTACATTTTTGCTGCATTTTAATATTTATAAAAAATAAAAAACATGCATTTTCATCCCTGTTTGCATTAAAAATCTATAAAAAATTATAAAAACTTTTTGAAAAATTCCCTAAAAAATATATTTTGTGTATTTTAGGTCTTTAACTTTCAGGCCAAAAGTCCTTAAAAATAAGAGAAAACTCAAAAAATAGAAAACACTAAATTTTCTATAAAAATATATAAAATACATAAAAAATCACAAAATATTGGTTCTGTTCTTGATTTTCTGTACTTTATTATCTTTAATTTAAAATAATTCGGTGAATTTTGGTTACTGTGTGATATTTTTCATCTCCAATTTTAAGTTCGGGCATATATTTTATTCTCTGTTTTGAGTATTTTCGACTTTAAAAATACCAAAAATTAGAAAAATATAGAAAAATCATAAAACATTAGAAAAAATATAAAACTATAAAAGAATTTATTTCCTAAATTTTGCTTATTTTACTATTTTTATATATACATTATCTCTGTTTCCCTTATTTTATATACACCTTATTTTATAGAAAAAGAAAATATAAAAAATATAAAATATAAGAAGAAAAATACAAAATCAGAAAATTAAAAATCAAAGTTTAAAAAATAAAAATTAAATCTTAAAAAAATAAATTAAAACCCTACAAAAAATAGCGCACATAGACAAATTCATCAAAGTCATTTTTGAGTATTTTTGCCCAATCTACCTGCTTGTTCCCAGGTGTTCGACCTCTAACTACTTGCCTATACACATCTTTTGTAGGGTTATAATAAATTTTAGGGATAATTACCCCATAACCCTGAGTAATTTCGCAATCTCAATCATAACCCTGTATATCGTGAATTACATGCAGGACCCCGAAATAAATGCTCCGTTTTACATCCATAACCTTCCGTTAGTTTAGCTCGTTAACTCAACCAAATACTTGAGTTAATCTAACCAATCCTGATCTAATGATTGGGATTGATCAAAAAGTAAAAAAAAGAAAAGAATAATCTCTGATCTCAGGTTTGGGGACGGACTTGCACAGCGAGAACAACAGGGGAGTATTGCAGCGGCGGAGGTGGAGGGGGTTAGGCGGCGGGCCAGCTGCTTGCAGGGGGGTCGGGAAGGAGGCTTGACCGGGGAAGGGTTGGCGGCGGGCCAGTTGCTTGCAGGGGGGATCGGGGAGGAGGCTTGAGGCGAGTTGACGGGCTGTTTGCATGGGAGTCGGGGAGGAGGCTTGATGGGGGGATAGTTGGCGGGCTGCTTGCGGGGGGGGTGGGGGGAGGAGGTTGACGGCGACCCAACTGCTTGTAGGAGGGTCAGGGAGGAAGCTTAGGGGGGAGGGTGATGGGATTGACAGGGGGAAGCGTTGGCGGGGCTTGACGCGGGGGAGGGTGGTCGGGGTTCAACGGGGTTGGCGGGTCTTCCAGCTACTTGCAGGGGGGTCGGGGAGGATGCTTGACGGGGGGAGGGTGGTCCGGGTCCGGGGGGGTCGCGGTACAGGGGCTAGGCCGGGGGTTGGGATGCGGCGGGGCTGGGCTTTCAGGGCAAGGCCGTGCGGGGGGGGGGGGGGGGAACTTCGACCTCGGCCGGGCAGTACGCGGCAGCCATGGCTACGTTGCTCGACCCTAAGGAGGAGTATTCACGGGGGAAGGTCATCAGTCGGGAGGATTTCACGGAGGACGATAGGAAGGGGCTTGACGTGGTGCTCGATCACCCGCCACCATTGTCATTCTCAACGATAATCTGACAGTCTGGAAGGAGGAGGACTGGAGCAATGTCATCCACATGAAGGGTTACCACTGGAATCCCGACGAATAGGAACAGAGAGACGGCGACGACATCCTTCGCAAGATTTCGGGGCTCCTGGAGAGAATCCACTTCGAATATTTCTACAAGGAGCAGAGCAAAGACGTGAGGAGCGTAATGCGGAGTCTGAAGCAAGAGATCCTTCGCGGATGCCGGCTACTGTTGGTGGATACATATCCGTGGAAGGTTGCAGAGCAGCTCGAGCAAAGCGACGTCGGCAGAGCAGCCTCGCCATGGGTCGGGGCAGAGGGGGATGGGGGAAACGATGGCGGAGCAGGAGCTCGCGGAGGGCGACGGGGGGAACGATGGCGGGCAGGGGGTTGCGGGCAGCCGGCGTGGACGGGCGCGAGGGGGGGCGTGTAGGGGGACGGATGGTTGCAAATAGGAATGGGCTCTGGGGATATTTTTGTCTTTTTCAACTGATACCGTCAAATCTAACGGCTATTCCAAACGGAATGTAACACGGGGTCATGTCATGTAAGAGTTAAGCATTATTCGGGGTTCCTCATGTAATTCACGATTACTCAGGGTTATGATTGAGATTGAGGAATTACTCAGGGTTATGGGTGTAATTATCCCTAAATTTTAACACTGCAACGTTTTTCATTTTTTGATCTCTGTTGTGGGTTAATTGTTGTTTTAATCCCGATTTCGTGTGAGGTCAACTCAACAACTGTTGCTTCACCTTGTGAATTAACACGACCTCCCGATTTTCTGGTTAAACAAATGGCGCCATTGCCGGGGAGCAACAACGCATAGATTGGGATTATTTGTGCTTGTGATTATTTGTCTATTTTTGCGGCTTTATTTATTTGCTCTTTTATTTGATATAATTGCTTGACCTGTCTAATCACCCTCTCTTGTTGATTTTGTGCGAGGAACCACATATCGAGGGAGGCGCTTCACCCTAGGTGCTCGCACACCTATGTGAAGGCGGTGTGAGTTTCTGACCTAGCATCAAAGAAGGCGGGGATGACTTGAGAAGACAGTCACCTTTTTAGCATATTTTTTGTATTTATTTATTTTTGTATCTTGAAGTGAGTGAGAGACCCTTATTTATTGTAATAATACAGGTACTCAGACTCTGGACTTTCAGGCCCAATTTCCAAGTGGTTGTTCACTCGGGGGCTCACCGTAGTTTTGACGGTTTTCATCGCATTTTTTATTTGTTTTCCGATTTTCGATTTTGTTTTCTTTATTTGTGTGATTGAGCCCCTTTATTTGTGTGATTGAGCCCTTAGTTTTAGGATCTGCTTGTTAATAGTATTAGGTCCAAACACACCAACCACCATTGCATGCTCCTATAGAGAATGTTTGAACTTAGTCAAATTTTGAAATATAGTTCTTCCCGATAATAGCAGTTTCTGAACTTAGGGCGATTTCATCGGCTTGCATTTTCATATAGATAGGTTTCAATTCCGCTGAGCATCCTTTCATGTAGAGTCCTGGAGGCAAGGTGAGCATTTCTCTTTAGCATTCATCATTGATTTACCGCTTGCACTGCTTTTCCGCCTCTTCCTCTGATTTTAATCACCTAGGCGTTTAAAGGAATTGATTCCTTGTTAGGTACGTGCATTTCTCACTAAAAAATTCAAAAAAGTGATAATAATAAAATTAGGAATGTTAATATTACTCGACCCAAAAAAAAGATCAACTCAAAATAAAAACATTCTCTTGGGGCGAGTAATCCCCTCATTGTCTTCGTTTTACATTGCTCGCGTACACATTAATGACCAGTGCCCAAATCCCATTTCAGCCTCCTAAGTGTTTGCGCAATTTTTGGACAGATCACCTAACTCTAAAACAAACAAGACAAAAAGACCGCATTTGCAATCTTCACCGAGTTGAGTAGGTGAATTGAGGGTTTTATTTTTGTGAATTTGTTTGTGCTTGCTTGTATGTGTTCTAGATCGCCTCTACGCATTTGTGCCTTTTCCTTCACTTCTCTCGACTTGACCTTCGTGCTATCCCGAATCATTTTCCTTTTATTTTCGAGATGGACCCCTGGAGCGTATTTTATCCGGACTTTGTGGATCCCTCGTTCACTCCAGCTGGTCCACATCCCTTTTATTAGGAGGACCCTCCTCCTATTTTTTCTGATTCTTGTACATATCCGCCTTAGCCACAGTATCAAGATTTGGATTTCTACCCGCATCCACCACCACCTTCATACTCTTCACCTTCAGATCCACCCGAGACTGATATGTTGGAGTCACCTTTCATGGAGTCCACCCTTGAGTTCTTGACCCAAATGATGGATCATATGAGACAGAGGATTGACAACCTCACTAGTATAAATAAGAGCAACCATGATATTCCACCATTTGACGATATGGGTTCATTCGAGGATTTCCATGAGAGCTTGCAATCACCAAAAATACAAAAAATATGAGAAAAAAATTAAAACACAAAATGATTTCAGGAGACCTTTGTTTGAGACAGACTGTGAGGAGAGCGCCCACTTGCCAGATTCCTTGACCACACATCCATTCACACCCTGTCCCACCTTTGACCCCGAGGATGCCGCTGTATAGACTGCTCTTGGCATGCCTCATGTAGATGCTGATTCCGACCTTCTCCCTTCTATGGAGGAGGTCCAAAAATTCAAAAAAATGTTGACTGAACCTGAAGTGGTGGTCACCATTCATGAGATCATCCGTGCCCCACTTCAGCAGGCCATGATTGATTTATCTGCTTCTCTTCCGAAGAAGAGAAAGCAGAGGAGCAGATCTGAGCGTCATATCTTGACCATGGCCACTGCCCACGCCATCACACACCTTCCCATTCCTCGGAAGAAGAACACATCTACACCATTCATCACCTGCACCATCTCTGACCACACATGTGATCACACTCTCCTGGACGGCGGTGCTTCGATTAGCATATTACCCTTCTCGCTGGTACATTATCTTCACTTAGGGCCTCTCAAGAAAACCAAGTTGATCGTTCAGTTTGCTGATGGATCAATTAAGAGGCCGAAGGGTATCCTTGAAAACACCGTCATTTCGATTCAGAGCTCAATGATGTCAATTGTGTAAATCCCACGGATGTCATCAACTCATTGCCAATCACAAGGAAGTAGATTTAGAGACTAGACATGACTGATTTGACTCAACTACTTTCACTGATGAGTCCGCTCCTGTTCATTTAAATTCAGATGAGACCAAGGCCGAGTTTGATTTGGTTGCTTTTTTTTGGGAATTCATGCCTTTTGATGAAAAAGATGATCTCGTTGAGATTGCAGAGGACGAACATAGTTCGACTACTTCTACTGATGAGTTCATTCCTTTGGTTTTGACCTGGATGAGACCTCGCAGGACGACAATGACTACACTACTTTCGATGATGATGAGTTCGTCCCTTTTCACTTTGATATCAACGAGACTTCCAAGGCCAGACCTAGACACACTTCTTCCACTGACCCATCTGTGCCTCTTCACCCTAGGACCACTGAAGACCGACACCTTGTCGACCATGATCGGTATCCGTCCACTGTGGACCCCGATGTCGACCTGTACCATATCTGATCTATTCCTGAGCGGTCCCGCTAGAAGGTTGGCTTTCTACCTTCTTGATCCTTTGTACATCCATCTTTGTTGTACATCCGCTTCTGTTCATCTTTGTCCATCTCCCGCATTGCTCATCCACCCATTCTTGTGTTTGCCTTGCTCAGGACAGACTTTGTCCTATGTATAGGGGGGTGGATGAGCCAACTGTTCATTCTTCGTTATGTTTCATCATTCCTGTTATTGCCGATACTTAGGGCTTCTTTTACCCTAAGTATAGGGGGAGTGATGTGTACATCCTCTCTGATCTCTTCTTCCATCTTCCGATCTCTTTTCTTCTTTTCCTTTTCTATTTTCTCTTTTCTACTGAAAAGGTGTCGCCCCTTGTTGTTAGTCTTCTATACTTAGGACATACTTTGTCCTAAGTATAGGAGGGTGTGCACCCTGAGTTCTTTCACTTTTGATCCTCTCCATTATCTCCTCTTCTTGTCTATACTTAGGGATATCTTACCCTAAGTATAGGGGGAGACAGTCTGAGTACGATATGTTCATTTCCACCCTTGACCCTCCCTGCTTTGTGTATAGTCTGCTATACTTAGGATTATTTGATCCTAAGTATAGGGGAGATGGTCAACTTCTCATTCGTTCATTCGTTCTTTATTCTTTAGACTTTTCTATACTCAGTACGAGTTATGTCTTCTCTTTCTCTCTCTGATCTATGAGGACATAGCTCAAGCTAAGTATAGGGGGTCGTATATACTGCGTATATACTTTAGCCATAACTCGTACTTTTGTATTTTTGTTAATAAGTATGGCTAATAACACTACTAAATTCATTAAAATCACCTAATAAAAAGATTTTATTACTCCTCAAATTCATTTTCTATTTACTGATTAGTAAATTAGGTGAAAATGTTTTTTGCAAAATGTTTGAAAAATAGTTGAAAATTTCTTTGAAAATATTTTGAAAACTATTTGGAAAACATTTTGTTCAATATTTTCAACCTTTGCACAACATTTTGTTTTGAAAATTTTATTTTGTTTGTGTGAAATAAAAATGTTTGAAAAACTATTTGCAAATGGTTTGAAAATGGTTGCAAAAATATTTTTAAAAATCTATATATACTGTTTGAAAAAGCTTTGCAAAATGATTTTCAAATGTGTGTAAATATTTGTAAAAATGTTTGTATAAATTATTGTGGACTATAGTTTTCAAAAATTATTTGGAAAACCTTTTCAAATAACTTTGAGGAATATATACATCAGATCAAAATTCATTATATATACTTATAAAATCAACCACTTACCCTTATAAATTCTTAAAATCTACTTCTTGTAAACATAAGATGCATCCCTGTGTAAATAATTTGTACCTAGTTTTAGCCAAAAAACCTTTTGTTTTCAAAAATCCCAAAAACATTTGGAAAACTAAAATCCAAAAACATTTGAAAAATCTTTTAAAATTACCAAAAAATGCATATGCATCATCATTTCAAAAATCCATAAAAAGTTCAAAATCTTTGAAGATTGCATCACAAAAATATTTTCTGCATAGTATTTGCATAGCATGAGCATTTTTCGGATTGAGTTTGATAGTTGAACAAGTCTAAGTAAAATCCGAAGATTGGAGCTTGATTGGACCTTAAAATCTACCTAATAACATGAACCTTATAGGAGCTGGAATTGAGGTACTTCAGGTCTAGTTGACTTAATTCTTTGAGGATCACGAGACTTGGTTCAATGGATTCTTGACTGCCTAAATAGAGTATTTCGGAGCACACGCACGACTCTTGTTAATAATGACCTAACTTGGACACCTGCACCTTTCACTTGGCTCAACTCAGTTGGAGTGGTGAAGGGACTGGATTTGTCGATATGAGATGCACACAAATGGAAACACTTGTCCTCCTCTAGGGAGGGAAGTGCACCCCAACCCGTCCAGTGATGAGGAATTCTAAATACAGGAGAGTGTGGGTTGCAATAAAGCTTCAAAAGAGGGATAGTCTACTGGCTCAAGAGGAAAAACTCCTTATGTGTATGCAGCTGTAAATAGTATTTCAATAAAAAACTCCAAAAAAGTGGGCATGCCTGTATAACAATAAAATGCCTGCCGGAGTGTACATATGTTGTATAGAAAATAAGCAAGCTTGAGCATCAAAGTCAACCTATGTGAGCCTGCAGCTGGATGACTTGACTACACTGGTCTTGCATCCTAGGATAGGTAGCTACACTGGCTACCGTCCATTCTTCTCTTCATCCCCTCCTCTTGAGCTGGTTGCCACTTGAACTTAGAAGGGAATACCCCGCTCCTCGAGGAAGGAGTTATTGGATTGAGGAATCATTGGGTTGTCATACTGGAGAAGTCAGTCTCTTTGCCATTTCAGTTGAGGAGAGCCACTATCACTTACACTGTACGAGTCAGCTTCATAGTCGTAAGGGTTTGCGTATGAGTTGCATTTATGCCTCTGTGCGTTAGTTAATTGACATGTACGTGTATTGCGTGGGATTTTTGCACTAATAACCCTAGACTTATTATATGTGTTATAATTTAGTCTGGAAACTTAGAATATTTGCAGATAGATCCCTACAACCTGCGTGATTTGTTTTCGATCAAATAATTATCAAATCTACTCCAAAAATTCCCCAAAAATTATCATTATCTCCTACTAACGTGTAAATATTTTGGTAATTTTTATGATGCAATTTGATTTTATTGATATTTTCCAAAAATAAAAAACCCCTAAAAACGTATCTGTCTATTTTGTAAATTACCAAAAAAAATAAAAATACCTCCAAAAATTCTATAAAAATTCATGTTGTTTGTTTTGATGTATTTTAACTTTAGTACCATTTTTGTTCCATTATCTTTTATAAAATCCCTAAAAATCACAAAAGACCAAAAATTTTATAAAAATTCTAAAAAATTAAAAAAATAATAAATTTTCAGTTTATGTGATTAGGTCTTTTTATGTACTTTTTTATAAAATTAGCAACCAGGACCTTTGGGCAATTTTAGCACTTTAATTTTGCCTTTTGGTCACGGTTGAACAATGAACTTTTGTTTTGTGTTTATTTTATTTTTAGAAATTTGTATAAAAATCTGAAAAATGCCATTAATCACCAAAAATACTTGCATATTTTAAAAATATAAAAATATTTTTATTTCTAATTTTTGATCCTTTTTAGTCTTAATAAAAATTGTTGAAGTTTGATTTCCTTTATCTTATTATTCATTTTCTTATAATAAAATATAAAAAATTTTCAAATTAAAAACCACAAAAGATGTCTTTTCTTTGTTGATCTTCGGCTACTTCGTAGGCTTAGCTCGTGCTCCTTGTGTTCGACTCTGGTCGCTATACCATGATAAATAAATAACGGAGACCGCTACATTCGATTTTTGAGCTTGATTGTTTATTTCATGGTCTTATTTTCTTGTTGAGCCCAGCTCGGGTGGTTGAGGTCGCAACTACCTTTGATTACTTAGCCTCGATCGCTAGAGCACTCATCAAAATGGCACCGTTGTCGGGGAGCATGGCTTAGTGGTCGGTTTTCAGTTTTCCTTTCATTTTCTATTTGCTCTCTTTTTATTCATTTTTATTCTCTATCTGTTATAACTGTTATTCTGACTTATTTTTGTTTCACTTTCTATGCGAGGGACCGCTCGAGGACTCTGCGGCTTTTGGTTGGAGGACCCGCACCTGAAGAGGAGCAGGAGGACAGGAGGAGCTCAGTTATATAGGTTAGAGTAGTTAGTTTCTTTTCAGCACATTTTATTACTATTGTAATAATACAGGACCTTGGACACTTTGGATACTTGGCAATTTTCGGGGTTTGTTTCATCGAGCCCCAGTGTACTGGGGGGACCTCACCGTGGTTTTCGCCGATTTTGGTCTTCTCATCTTTCCTTTTCTTTGATTCTCGAAGAATTTGGCCCTTAGATTTAGGAATTTCCTTGATTGTAACGTAACTGATTAAGGCCCAATCCCTAACTATTTGCCTGCACCTATAGTTCGTAATTAGACCTAATAAATAAAATTAATAAAAAGTTAACTTGGTTGCTTGAGAGGTCACATGTCGCTAGAGGTCATATATAGCGCGTGCAGGATCCGTTGTGGCGGACACCGATCGGCATCAGAGATTGGACTCCGACCTCTCTCTTTGACTAGTTAACTACAGTTCTTCACGATCAGAAATTTCTCATCTAAGGTCGTTTTCTTCTTGCATCATTTAAGTTAGATTTTTTCTGTCTTTAAATTTATGCGTGGATTACCCTGCATGTAGAGTGCTGGAGTCAGGTACGCATTTCTTACTTTGCATGCATCATCGTGTTTGATCGTGCATCGACTTTTTCGACTCCCCCTTGTTTTGGACTTTAAATAATCATGAGATCGAAAAATTCATTAGGCGTTTGTTTTCTTATTGAAAAAATACCTAAAAAAGTAATAATCATAAAATTAGGACTGCTAAACAAACTTGACCCTAAAAGACACTTGACTTAAAAATCTGTCTTGAGAGAGCAATCCCCTCATTGTTTGGTTTGCTTGCACGAGAGAGTGACCCGCACACTAGGCTAGAGACAAACTTGAACTCTCTTCAGACTACTGGTCTTAGGGTTAGTCATTCTCCAGTGAGGATCGCTCCAGTCTCCGGTAAAGCATGTCACGATATCCTTAACAGAGCGAGTTGATCAAGTAGCCGGTAAACGGTCCGTAACTTGTACTGGCTGGGAAAGATCTAGCTTTGGGATTAGGCCAGTCTCCTGAGAGCATCGGGTTCCTACCAGCTCGCTTAATCACCATGCTAGACTGAATTATCACCTAAATAAAATTGACAAGATAAGAGACCGAACCTTTACGGTCATCAACTCTCAGTGTTGAGTAGGTGAATTGGGGGGATCTTGTTTGTTTCCGGATCCCATCCGCCTTTTTCTACATCACTATGATGGGACGGAGGTCTCTTAGGCAACCCTTGGTTGCACCGCTTTCGAGCACTTCGCCCCATTCATCTAGGTTGGTTCGTGAGAGCCTAGACCTGCTCTATGAACCCGAGTTCGATTCCGCCTTATTCCCTCTCAACCACCCTTCTTCTAGTCCGAAGGTGCCCGAGCAAAGACCAGAGTAGATAATCATTCATTTGACGTCACCTGAGTTCGAGTCTTTTGCCTTTGCAGAGACCCAAGAGATGGCCAGAAGCAAGGAGTGCCTGATGGATAACCACAGACTACCACATATGTTTTAGATCAGGGTGCCATCAACAATACCCTGTTAGCCTCCCTAGAGATGATTTAGAGACAGATTAGAGACCAGGGGGCATTCATGGAAGACATGCATAGAGAGATGGCACAGATGTGAGCTGACCGAGGAGAGCAAAATCGAGCCGGTGGTGGAGATATACTAGAGTTTGGAGGAGGAGACAGACCACGTCCAGAAAAGCCAAAGGAGCCAGCCCGACCAGCCAGGTCGATGAGAGAGTTGCACAACCCTGGTGCGACTCTTACACATCGTTGGATTCAGGTTCCGGTGATCCTGGGAGATTTCAAGCTCCCCTCCTCAGACGATTCAGTTGTTGCCCAAGTTCCATGGGCTTGCCATCGAGGAGCCGCATCTTCACCTTCAGGAATTTGAGATGATCTGCAGCACGATCCACGACAAATACGTGGACGAGGACATCATCAAGATGATGGCTTTTCCTTTCTCACCGGTCGACAGAGCAACCTACTAGCTGAAACATTTAGGGAGATACATCACTTCATGGGAACAACTCCGGACCGAGTACCTTAACAAGTACTATCCACTCGGCCGGACGAATGTAGCTCGAGCTTTGACCAACAACTTCTCCGTGATCCCCAACGAGCAATTCCATGAGGCTTGGGATCGATTCCTTGAGCTCATTGACCGGTGTCCACGCCATGATATTTCCAAGCCAAATTTAGTATAGAGTTTCTTTTGTGGGCTGACACCGGAGTTGCAGGGGCTTGTGAACGTTTCTTGTGGGGGTTCTTATTTTGCCAAAGACGAGGACCAGGTCTGGGCCATATATGAGGAGATGGCTGAGAACTACACAGTTATGTCCCAAACCCGTCTCTACACTCACGGGAAGCCCCCGCCCCAGGTCGTGACCTATCACAGGATATCACGGGTCGATGCAGGTCCATCCACCTCTTCAGCAGTCGCAGCACAGGCAGATTCATTGGCCGCTGATATGAGCATCATCAGTGAGAAACTGGATCGTATCGAGATTGGTTCCGCCCGCACTAAAATTCCAAAGGTCCGACTTAAGCTCCAAACTTTGATTTTGTGAAGACAAGTTTGATAATTGAATTTAATCCATCGTTCTTCTTTTTCTTTTCTTTGTTTTTCTTTTTCTACACTTATTGCATAAGTGTTTGCTAGGGACTAGCAAAGGCAAGTATATGGGTATGATGAATCTTCGTTTCATCATCTTTATTCTATCATTTTGGCCTTAAAAACCCTAGTAAATGCGTGTAAATAGGCTTAATTTAGGCATTTTATCATTCATGCATATTTGTGTAAATACCGTATAAAACACTGTTTTTAAAGCCAAAATTATAGAATAAAGAAAAGAAAAGAAAAAGAATAAAATATTGTAAATATTTTACGACCTGAAACTCCGAGACCTAGGCATCTCGATGACTAGATCGACAAGGAATAAAGTAGGGGGAGATAAGGGCCAAAAACCAATAAAAATACCTATTTATTTTTACTCATTTTGGGACCTATTTTTAGTTCTGCATTGTATACCTCAAATAAAGAAACTTTGTACATAAAACTTGTAGATAATTAAATATAGAAAAATACAAAATTGATTTCACTCAAAAATAATATATAGATAAAAAGTTATGATATGAATAAGATTCCAAAATCCCAACTTCCCAGACATGTATCTCTCAAATAAAAACTCGAAATGTATCAAAATCAATTTAATTGTATATAATTTTTAATAAGCTATTTAATGAAGGTGGTTTCATATTTTTTTGAGTTACGATTTAAAAGTTAAGTTTTGGAACCCTATTGTATACTTTACCTGATTAAAATATTCATTTTATTTATTATTCATTATTTTTGTAAATTTATATTTTTATAATTTTGTAAATATTATTTATAATATATGACAGGAATAAAATACTGAATAAAATATAAAAATAAAATACTTGTATGAAATAAATAGGTACAATACCAATAAGTATACCTATAAAGAATACACTTCTCTTTATTTAAGTATATAAAATACATCAGAAAAATAAAATAAAAATATATTTAAGTGTATAAAACTAAGTTATAAATTTATAAAATAATAAACAAAATTAATAAAATTAAAAATATAAAATAAAAATAAAATATTAAAATATATAGGATAAATATACCTATACATAGCCTTAAAAGGTAACTTGTAAATTTATACCTCTAAAAAATAAATAAAAATCATAATAAAATAATTTATAAAATAATAAATAATTTTCATTTATTAATTTAAAATTAATTTAATCATTTATTATTTTTAAATGAATTTACAAATCTTTTTTCCAAGGTTTTTTCTGGTTGGTCCACGTGGACCAACCAAATTCTTCCCTTGGTTGACCTCGGTCAACTCTCTGACCGAGGTGTGGCTCTGTGTCGCGGGGTATTTTGCAACCTTACCCTCGCATAATTTTGTAATTTATATTTCATACTAAATCATTCATCTACAGTTCAAAAATTTTGTAATATTTGCAAATATGCCCCCTTATTTTCTTTATTTGTAGAAAGATCCTAGCCACGTCACCTCACGTGACCTGTGCACGTGAGGCATGACATTTTGCGTCCAGGACCCTGGGAATCTTTTTATTGCAATTAAGTCCCAAAACTTTTAATTTAAGTTGTTAACTTTTTGGAAAATTTGCATTTTTAACCCCTAGGTTTTGTTAAATTACATACAGGTCCTTGCTAGTCAGGTGCCTCGGGCATGTGACTTTGGCATTTTTGCGGGGATACCCTTGGGTTTTTGATTATTTGTGTTTGGTCCTGAAATATTTCTAATTAGTTATAATTCTCTGGACAAATTACAATTGGGCCCTAGATTTTTGCATATTTACAAAAATATCCCTACTAGTGTGAATTTTCTTTTTGTTTTCTCTATTTTTTCATGCATCTATAAAATCCAAAAATCCCAAAAAATTATCCTAGCTTCATGTTGCATTGCATTTGCATGTATATTTTTATTTTACATTTTTGTTGTATTTTAATATTTATAAAAAAATCAAAAACACGCATTTTCATCCCTGTTTGCATTAAAAAATCCAAAAAAATTATAAAAACTTTTTGAAAAATTCCCAAAAAATATATTTTGTGTATTTTAGTGTCTTTAACTTTCAGATAAAAAATTACTAAAAAAATAAAAAAGAAAACCTCAAAAAAAGCACTACAAATTTCTATAAAAATATGTAATATCCCTAAAAAATCACAAAAATACAGTTTCTATTCCTAAATTTTCTGTACTTTATTATATTTAATTTAAAATAATTTGGATAATTTGGTTACTTTTGATATTTTTCATCTCCTATTTAATTTCGAGCAATTATTTTATTCCCTATTTTAAGTATTTTCGACTTTAAAAATAACAAACAAAATTAGAAAAAAATATAGAGAAATCATAAAAACATTAGAAAAATATAAAGATCATAAAAATATTTTATTTTCTGAATTTTATTTATTTTTACCTATTTTTATATATACATTATCTCTCTTTCCCTTATTTTATATATATCTTATTTTATAGAAAAAGAAAATATAAAAATATATAAAATATAAAAAGAAAATACAAAATCAAAAAATCAAAAATCAAAGTATAATAATATAAAAATTAAAATAAAAAAATATAAAATTAAAAACCCACAAAAAATAGCACACATAGACAAATTCATTACAGTCATTTTTGTGCATTTTGCCCCGATCTACCTGCTTGCTCCATGTGTTCGACCTCTACACTACTTACATTATACACATCTTTTATAGAGTTATAATAAATTTTAACTCTGTAATGCTTTTCATTGTTTGATCTCTGTTGTGGGTTAATTGTTGTTTTAATCCGGATTTCGTGCGAGGTCAACTCAACGGCTGTTGATTCGCCTTGTGAATTAACACGACCTCCCGATTTTCTGGTTAAACAGGGGACCACTTGACTGGGGTCAACAGTCCCTACAGAACCAATCAGAAAATCCGACTTTACAAATTATCTACAAAATTAATAAAAATAGTAAATGGCTTTAAAATAAAAACTGTATAAAATAAAAAATATTTATTATTTTTCAGACTATTTTCTGTAATTTTTAATTATTTTTATGAAAAAAATAAATTAATTTATATATAGTATAATGTATTATATATGGGTATAATATACCTATGTATTTGTACAAATTATACCCTATGTATTTGTACAATTACTTTTATTTTGTTATTTTTACACAAATACCCTAATTTTATATTTTATTTATTTACAACATATTTTTAGGAGTATAAAATATTTTTTATTTTATTTTTATTATTTATTTACAGATACATAATAAATAGGGAGTGATATATATATATATATATATATATATACGCATGTGCTTTACACACGTGAGAGATGATTTTATTTTTATTTTTATTTTATTTTTCTGATTTTCTTTCATTTTTAGGAATGTATACAAGGAGGTAAAAAGAATATTTTATTTTTATTTTGTTGAAAATAATTATTTATAGATACAAGTAATATGTACAGTATATAGTAGGCCCTGTCTCTCTTTACTTATTTTGTTTGGCGATCAGGTCAAGGCTTGACCTTTTCTTGGGGTTCAGGTTACTCTATTTTTATTCTAAATACCTCCCTCCTTTTTATTTTCCTTTATTATTTTATTTTTGCACAAATATATGCTAATTACACAAAGTTATATTTTCCTTTATTCTTTTATTTTTGCACAAATATATGCTAATTACACAAAGTTAACACATGCATGCAAAATGCTAACTTATTATATTTACACCTATTTACATGATGATTTGCCAAGATAAATAGATAAAATAAAAGAATAAAGAGTGAGAATCAGTGATTTATCAGATATTGATGAACCTAAAAATACCCTAATTAATTTGTCATTTTTATGCTGTAGTCGGGAAATCGTGATCAATCAAAACAAACTACACGAACAAATATCAATCAATCAATGTGCAGTTTAGTGTATTTTTAACTTGGGCAAATCCCAGGTCGACTCAAAGAGGCAAAGGAAAAAAATTATGGTTTAGATCAGATCACTTAATGCACTATTTTCAAAGAAATTTTTTTGATATGCAATATGAAATGCGAATGCGAATAAATTGGTTTCTTAAGAAAGACAAGCAACTTATCCCAATTACTTTTTATTCAAAATTAGATCAAACTAGGTAAATTATATTTTTCATGTAAACCTAATTCAATGATGCATGCAAAAAGTTTTTATGGTTTGGGGTTAAAACATGACAAAGGAAAAATGAATGATATTAGGGGTTTTTGAGCATTTTTTCGTGCAAACAACATGCAAACATTATGAAATTTGAGCAGAATGTCAAATATGATGAAATGTACCTATTGTAATTTTTTAAAATTTTCTGATGATATTTGTTTTTTTATGAATTTTCTAATGAATCAATACATATGTTTAATTACTTATTGGGATTTTCATATCATGACCCCCTTTAAACTTTGTCAATTATGGAACAATTATTGTATTCTTCATATTTATCCCACTACCATTGCAACACACTAACTCTTACATTACGATCTATGTGGTTACCTCCAATCATTTTGTCATTAAAGCTAATGGATTTTATCAAAATATATAAAATCGATCGATCTTGTTTAATAAATTTACAAACATATGGCATTCCTGCTCCCCTTCCCTCTTGGGGATATCAATGGGTTGGGTTTGGGATGGGCAACAATATTCTCAAACCAGTACCCATTTATAAAATCACTACCCATACTCATCTATTTATTAAATACGTAGTTTCTTGAGGGTACCCATATACCCAGCAAATGCCCATGTACTCAAACGGGATCCACATATTTGACATAATAAAATTTTTAAGCTATTGTACATAAGATTTTCATACATATATTAAACAGAGGAAGATCATGTAATATGGTGATACACAAAGATGTGTAATGTGTAGGGAATGTTAAAGGTTTATATATATATATAATGTGTAATGTGTAGGGAATGTTAAAGGTTTATATATATATATATATATATATATATATATATGGAAAACTTGAACTGAGTTAGCACCTTACCATACATATGGTGTGACACCTCCGATCAACTGCCCGATATAGATCAACGGTTCTCGACAAAACCATCACTCTACATGAAAACCACTATTAAAACTGGTTCCGATTCACTATTTTTAGAAACAAATCTCTTTCTTCTGTTTCAATCTCGATTATATTGCTAAATATTGATTGTGAGCAATTATTATCTAAATTTAGCATCTCATTTGAATGAGAGGGAAAAAGACGAGAAAAGGTCTTCAGCAGAGGAATGGACGACAACGACGATGGAGGTGTGTGACAATGGCATTGGTGGTGCGTGACGACGAAGAAGATGATGCATGGAGTGACAGGAGATGGTTGCGCATGGAGGTTGCGTATTAGTAATATTTTTTTTCATTTTCTTTGTATTCATCCATTAAAACAAGTTCCATGTTAGTTTGATTTGATTTGATCTATGTTTCCAGGTTTCATTTTGATTCCATCTCGATCCAATCCTTGATTATCGTCGATCAGAGATCATTGTTTCTCATCTATTTCGTACTTCAATCCATGTATCCAGTCTTCATTATCTTTTTTATTTTTCAATACATGTCTCCAGTCTTCATTGTTTAATTTCAAGTTCAGTGGTTTTAATTGCATGATCCTTATATATGCATCATGTTTTAAGTTAAGTGGTCTTGATTACATCGTTTTACAATGCATTACACCTAGTTACAATACATACACTCATTTTACATTTTTCTGTCTCATTTTCACAATGTCATAATGCATTTTACACCCAAATGACTGCTGCACCACCTGTACAAACACATTCCAGTTATTTTTATATTACCTACAGTATTTCACGCTTCCATATTCTATTTACAATATCTTATTCTGTTTTTACAATATGTAGGTCACTTGGATAACTTTCAGTGAGAGGAAGAAGGATAAAGATCGAGACAACCAGATCTTACGAATGTCATCAATTTGGAATTGACTGCAGAAAAATAGGAGATAGCTGTAAAAAGAATGAAGGAAATGTAAAAATACGAATTGCTATTGTAACATATGTTAATGAAATGATCGATTTATTTATCGTAGGTCTTCATTTTATTAGAATGTCTGACATGGATGGACGTAAACTTCATGCATGGAATGTAAAATAAGCCCGATGAATGTGAAATATGGACTATTTATTAAATATAGATTCATTTATTACACCACATGTTTAATATCCCCTAAAAATAATATGGCATATTGATGAATCTATGTTTCATCATCTTTATTCTATCATTTTGGCCTTAAAAAATCTAGTAAATGCGTGTAAATACGGTTAATTTGTGCATTTTATCGTGCATGCATATTTGTGTAAATATTGTATAAAATACTGTTTTTAAAGTCAAAATTATAGAATAAAGAAAAAAAGAGAAAAAGAATAAAATATTGTAAATATTTTATGACCCAAAACCTCTAGACCTAGGCATCTCGATGACTAGGTCGACAAGGAATAAAGTAGGGGAAGATATGGACCAAAATACAATAAAAATCCCTTTTATTTAATTCATTCTTTATTCATTTTTGGGACCTATTTTTAGTTCCACTTTTTGTACTTCAAATAAAGAAACTTTGTACATGAAAGTTGTAGATAATTAAATATAGAAAAATACAAAATTGATTTCACACAAAAATAATGTAAAGATAAAAAGTTATTATCTGAATAAGTTTCCAAAATCCCAACTTCCCAGACCTGTATCTCTCAAATAAAAACTTGAAATGTATCAAAATCACTTTAATTGTATATAATTTTTAATAAGCTATTTAATGAAGGTGGTTTCATATTTTTCTGAGTTACGGTATGAAAGTTAGATTTTGGACCCCTATTGTATACTTATACCGATTAAAATATTCATTTTATTTATTACTCATTATTTTTGTAATTCTTTATTTTTATAATTTTGCAAATATTATTTATAATATATATGTTTATTAAAACAGGAATAAAAAATCATTAAAACATAAAAATAAAATACTTGTACAAAATATATAGATATAATACATATATCTATACCTGTAAAGAATAATACATCTATTTATTTAATTGTATATAATAATTCGAAAAAATAAAATAAAAATATATTTAAGTGTGTAAAAATAGGTTATAAATATATAAAATAATAAAGAAAATTAATAAAATTAAAAATACAAAATAAAAATAAAAACATTAAAATATATAGATGAATATACCTATATAGCCCCTAAAAGGGAACTTGTAATTTTAAATCTTGAAAAAATAAATAAAAATCATAATAAAATACTTTATAAAATAATAATTTTTTTTATTTAATAATATAAAATTAATAAAATCGTTTATTATTTATAAATGAATTAACAAATCATTTTTCCAGGCTTTTTCCTGTTCACGTGGACCAACCAGGAGTGCCAGAGAGTTGACCCACATTCAACTCTCTCACCCGCACCTGCCATTTCGTCAGAACTGCATTTTCCCCTATCTTCACGATTTTTTCAAGGCAAATCCTTTCACCATCTCATATTGAAGTCTTCACGACTTTTGTCCACCATTCTTCGAGGATGCACGCCGACATCTCTCCTTGGGCCATGCATCGCTGAATCATCCACCACACCTCGTTCTTCTCGCCCTGTCAGGCATCCTGTACATATACCACCCAAGCTTCCATTGACCGTTTGAACCCCTTTTGACCCTAGCTGGGCCTCCTTGTCGTCGTGCTCCGGACGGGAGGCGTGACAGGCCTCCTCCAGCCAGCGAGGGAAGCTCAGGAGAGGGCCGAGGGCCCGTTCCACCCATCTCCGGCCATCTTGGCCGTGAGGTATCATCTCTAGCTCCTGGCCATCGAGGTATCCCTTTTTCTTTATTTTTTTCTTGCATTTTTTAGTCATCGTAGTCGTAGGATTAAAGCCCCATCCTCTGTTTTAATTTTCTCCCGTTGATTCACCACTTGCCAAGCTCCGACGAGCTCCATTTTCGTTGTTTCCGCCTCCATCGCTCCGCTACGTGGTCGAGGCACTTTGCCCTCGACCCCATAACCATTTTTTTGCAGGTTCAAGGACTTTAGAGGCCGCTGGTGCTCGTTTTGAGGACTCGTCGTGATACTTGGAGCCCCCCAGCTCCTCCGCCCACGCGCGCGACCTCCGGCCACCATCGGAGCTTTTTGGAGCCGCCAACCGCTAGAAGGACCTTTCAGGGAGCTCACCGGCCACTTTGGAGCTACCCATGTTGCCGAAGGGGAGCGCACCACCGAGCCAAAACTCGTCGGGGACCAGTTCTTCGTCTGTTCTTCCTCTGGTCTTCACCGCCGTCAGATCACTGCCCTTCCCCAGGTGCTACAGCAACCGTCAGATCTCCTCGCGCCTCAGCCGTTGATGCACTTTTGATGATCTAATCTGGAGCGTCCTCGCCCAACCGTCATTGTATCACCAAATCAGGCCACGTGGCATTAGTAAAGAACATCAGCCATCCAATCTCCCTTAGGAATGGTATTTTGCAATTTCTGCCCCGACCATTTTGTATTTATTAATTAGTACACTAATCTTTCATCTGCTTTTATATATTTTTGTAACATTTGCATGTAGCGCCCCAAACTTCGCTTATTTGCATTTTCGTCCCTGACCACGTCACCCTACATGACTGGTGCACGTGAGGTCTGACATTTTGCGGACAGGACCCGGAGCTTTTTTGTATTTCGAAATAGTCCAGAAAATATTTATTACAGTTATATTATTTCTAGTTATTTTGCATAAATCACCCCGAGTTTTTTTTAATTACAAAAAGGTCCCTGCTAGGTCATGCGTTCTAGCACGTGGTCTTTGGTCTTTTTGGAGCGATACCTCTGGTTTTTGATTATTTGTGATTGGTCCTTAAATATTTTTAATTAGTTATATAATTTCTTGGAAAATTGCACTTTGGCCCTCGGACTTCTACATAATTACAAAATCACCCCTATCAGTAGTGTAATTTCTCTTTGTTGTCTCTATTTATTTCATGCCTCTATAAAATTCGAAAAATACCCCCAAAAATAGGCATAAGTTCCTGTTGCATTGCATTTTCACGTCTTTTCTTATTTTTCATTTTGAGCCTTTTTAATAATTATAAAAAATCAAAAACTCGCATTTTCATCCCTGTTTGCATTATAAAATCCATAAAAATTATAAAACGCTTTTGAAAAATACCCAAAAAATTATATTTTGTGTGTTTTTGCATCTTTAATCTTCAGACCAAAAATCACTAAAAAATATAAAATAAAAATAAAAATAGAAAATACTAAAAATCTCTATAAAAATATATAAAATCCATAAAAAAAATCACAAAAATATCATTTACGTTCCTGAATTGTTTATATTTTATTATCTTTAATTTAAAATTAATTTGGAGAATTTTGGTTACTGTTTGATATTTTTTATCTCCAACTTACTCCCTGATATTTATTTTATTCTCTATTTTGAGTATTTTGAACTTTAAAAAATACCAAAAAATTAGCAAAATATAAAAAATCATAAAAATATTAGAAAATTAAAAAAAACCCTTCTTGAATTTTGCTTATTTTTTACCTATTTTTAAAAATACATTATCTCTCTCTTTTCTTTATTCTATATATACTTTATTTTATAATTCAAAAGAAAAAAGAAATTAAAAAATATAAAATATAAAAAGAAAACATAAAATCAGAAAATAAAAAGAATATAAAAAATATAAAATTATAAAATAAAATAAAATAATTAAAAATTAAAAACCCACAAAATATAGACAAATTTATTACACTCACTTTTGTGCATTCGTTTGCCTTGATCTACCTGTTTGCTCCCTGTGTTCGACACTCTACACTACTTACACTCTACACATCTTTTGTAGAGTTATAATAAATTTTAACTCCACACACTTACTTTCATCGCTTGATTTATCTGTTGTGGGTTAATTGTTGTCTGAATCGGGTTTCTTGCCGGTCGCCACAACGACTGCGTCTCCGCCTTGTGTGAGACGTATTTAGACCCGTGAAAAATCCTGTTCAACACATATGACATGTAATATTTAATGTGCTCGCAATTTACCCCATCTAATAAATTAAGAAACATAGTTGTAACAAAAATCCCATCATTTTAGGAATCTTTTACACGTGTACATCAATTAGTTAACACGTGATCAAAGCACCCTATATTTTACGAAACATGTCTACGCAAAAAATTCAAATTTTCATCGGATTTGGGTTATTTTTGCGAACATCAATGGTTATGCTTTTGTAATTTATAACATGGAATTGTAAAATATCTCAATCATTTGTAAATTGTTAACAGTTATTTCAAAACACGATCTTTATTCATTAGGATAATTCTGGAAAATTATGTACATCATATGTCATATATCTAAATATAGAAATATCAGTGACGTGTATTTTAAAAAAATTAGTACTAATTTAATCCACCTACATATTAAGAATGTTAGTTGGCACGAAAATCACCTAGTGATTTCAATCTCACTCGTACAGTGATCATCCAACGGCCTAAGATGACACCTTTCCATAAGCAAGGAAAGGTGCCACCACAATTCAAGTGTACCCTATATATATAGGGGGCCTTTTCAAATAGGGCTTGGTCCTTCCATCCTTAAGGAAGGCCCACGATCATAGCCGTTAGATTCAAATCTAACGGCATCATCAATTTATTTGCTCAAAAGTGCATTTTGGTCATCAACTTTTGTATTAATTATGCACGCCAATTAATATTCTGAAATACTAAATTTAGTTAGTTTTATTTTTGGTAGCTTCCACAATACCATATTTAAAAAATGCCTGTTGGACGACATTACATGGGACAATGTTTGTATCCTAATGTATTTTTTTTAGAATCTGCGGTTTCGTTTTTGTAATGTTATTTGTATTTACTGTGGTTCCTTCAAAATTAAGCAGTCATTTGTAAATTTTGTATGATTCTTTGTATAATACCATTCATATTAGCAAGTAATGCATAGTTATTGTAATGATTGTATGGTTATTTGTAGAATAAAATTTTTATGATTCTTTTTGAAAATACAATAGTCATTCACGCTCAATCAATAAGTAAAATATAACCGAAATATGTATAATACACATTCAAAATGTATAACGCACATCCAAAATGTATACACCCGCCGCATCGCCATCTCCACGGGAGTTCGCTGGCCACTAGCGCGTGCCACAGAACTTCGCCCCCATCGCTGCTGGATTATGCAAGAACAAGAAGGGAGGCACACCCCTCTTTGGATTGGAGAAAAAAAGGAGTTGTCAGCCAGTCACACCCTAGCCTATCAACCCCCCAACCACACCTACGTCGCTGATGTAGCAGCCACCCCGCCTTGGAGAAGAAGAAACAATGCTGACACCCCCCTTTCCTCTTGGGCGTGAAGAACAATAACGAAAGAAGGGCAGATTTCAAACCCTAGGGAGCGCCCCCTTTTTGCTAGGGTATATAGGTTTCTAAATTTGAATAAACAATTAAGGTTACATTAATGGAGGAGACAATTGAGTTGGTTACATTCTATATTTTGATAATGTATAAAGATCAAAATGGGTTTTTGTTTAATCTGTAAATAATATTAACATGTCATTAATAACAACCACAAGATCAACTACGGATGGCTGAGATTGCTGGCCTTCCTTATGAATGGAAGGACCATGTCTCATTTCAAAGATATCCTATATATATAGGGCAGGGAGCCTGCACCTTGGGCTGTAGAAAACTCCCTACACCCACAATATTTTTCGATTAAATTTTTATTTTTTTGAATTAAAAGTTGGAGGGATTTACTTAATATGTTAAGGGGAATAAGTATTTCAAGTTTCATGCAAAATAAACATTTCTAACATGTTCATCTAAAAGGGATCAATTTCAACAATTCTGAGACGGTTAAAATTTGGTAGTCTTGATGGAGATGATAGAAGTCTCGAATTAAGTTGAATTTGGAATGACAACATGATGATACATGGTGATCTAAATCCTCAAAGGTTTATTTCAAAAAAAATTAAAAAATAATGAAAAATGAGGCTGGGTGTATGGAGTTTCCTACATCCGCCGGTGTATGATCCTTTTTCCCATATATATATGGATTTAATGGGACATGGCTGCCCCCACCCCCTTTTTCGATGTTTTTTTTATTTTTTTGAAAAATACACCATGTATATTCATCCCTATATCCCTTCTATATGCCATTCGAATTTCGTCAGAAACAGAGACTCCTACGGCCTCCATCGAGATAGTGTCGATTTAATAAATCCTGTTATCGTTAAAAAATGATTGTTTTGATGAAGGCCGTATGAGTCTCTGTTTCTGAGGAAATTTGAATGACATATAGGAGGGATATAGGGATGAATATATATGGTGATATTTTTTAAAAAAAGTAAAAAAAATTACCGAAAATATTGTGGGGGCAGCCCCATTAACCCCCCCTCTCTCTCTCTATATATATATATATAGAGAGAGAGAGGGCCAATTCTATGAGATGAGATTTCTGTGAGATGGTGAGATGGGAGATTTTGGGCCACTAGTTTCAGCCAGGAGAGAGAAATCATGAGAGAGAAGGTTGAAATTAGTGGTCAAGAATCTTCCATCTCACCAAATATCATCTCATAGGATCACTCCTCTCTCTCTCTCTCTCTCTATATATATATATATATATATATATGTGTGTGTGTGTGTGGGGGGGGGGGGCGCCTTTCAAATAGGATGCATCCTTCCCGACTTAAGGAAGGCGGCCATCTTTTTGTAGAAAACACGAGCACTTTAGTAGAATACGTATACATTTTATATTATAACTGCATATTATAAATACAAAACCGCATAGAAAAGTGCATATTATAATACAAATATTAAAACTGCACATTGTAATACAATCTGTATACATATTTTACTAAAGTCGTCATGTTTTCTACAAAAAAAGGGCTGGCCTTCCTGAACTCATGAAGGACCAAGTCTTATTTGAAAGAAATCCTATATATATATATGGGTTAAATGAGGCTACACCCAGGTTGTAGCCAATTGGCTACTCCCACCCATATTTTTCCCTCATTTTTTTATTTCTTTGGAAAATGAAAATTTGTATATTCATCACTATATCCCTCTAACATTCTATTAAAATTTCGTCAGAAACAGAGACCCGTAGGCCCTCCATCCAGACGTCATTTTTTTAACGGTCGCAGGATTTTTCAAATCGACCCTGTTTGGATGGAGGCCGTAGGAATTTCTATTTCTGATGAAATTTTAATAGAATGTGAGAGGGATATAATGATGAATTTACAAATTTTTATTTTCCAAAGAAATAAAAAAATGAGGGAAAAATAGGGGTGGGAGTAGCTAAGTTGGCTACAACTAGGGAGCATACTCCCTTTTCCCTATATATATATATATATATATATATATATATATATATATGGAAAAAATGAGGCTGCCCCCTGGGGGCAGCCAACATGGCTGCCCCCGCCCCATTTTTCGGCATTTTTTTTATTTTTTTTGAAAAATAAAACCATGTATATTCATCCATATATCCCTCCTACATGCCATTCGAATTTCGTCAGAAACAGAGACTCCTACGGCCTCCATCTCGATGGTATCGATTTAAAAAAATCCTGTTACCGTTAAAAAATTACTGTCCGGATGGAGGCCGTAGGAGTCTCTGTTTCTGACGAAATTCGAATGGTATATAGGAGGGATATAGGGATGAATGTAAATGGTGTTATTTTTCAAAAAAAATAAAAAAATTCGCCCAAATAAGGCGGGGGCAGCCATGTTGGCTGCCCCTAGGGGGCAGCCACATATGACCCTATATATATATATATATATATATATATATAGAGAGAGAGAGAGAGAGAGAGAGAGAGAGAGAGAGAGAGAGAGAGAGAGAGAGAGAGAGAGAGGGGGTTGATCCTGTGAGAGGAGAAAATTGAGTTGGATTTTTATATATACAACTTGATACATATTAGATAAGAAGTGGATTTGATAAATTTGACTAAAATGCAACACTTATCTATATTTATATTTATTATCTATTCAGATTTGGAACGGGTTCAGGTTCGGGTACCCACATGGCAATCCCAAACCCATGCACATACCGCATGGGTTGTAAATTTATTACCCAACTCAAGCAAAAAAAATAAGACAAGCTTCAAGTCCTTAAATGGGACGGATTTGAGTCGGATACCTAATGGGTATACCCAAATATACATGATCCCTATTCCCTCCTCCATTGATTCCCACAGCCACCTCCTGTCCACTTCTCTTCCTTAAGCGCAATCACAAATATAATAAATGAGAAACTAAAATTTCAATTCAGTCCAGACCTTGTGATGGGAGGAGTGTAGGTGGCTCGTATAAAGATGGGACAAGGTACGAAGTGAGCAGATCCTCAGGGATATGCTGTAAACTCAGACCGTACCCGAGCCGCTCGATCAAGAGCAAGTGGTTCGCACGGTAAAGGTCCACAAAAACTCGGATTTCGTGCGAACCGCTTGATCTTGATCGAGAGAACAGAGCACATCCGGACTTACAGCAGATCCATGTTGTACAATGGATGATCTGCTCTCAAGTATGAGGGCGAGAGATGGCTTGCTGCATGCGACGATGGGCCGTGGATCTCTGCCCAGATGGTTGTGATCACAAAGTCCCGTTGGCAATGGCACGGCTAGGCCGCGGGAATAAATATAAAGAATACATGGGATGCCGTGTGATTGGCAAAGTTTAATGGGTCGAGCTGTGAAAATCTCTTGATTATGTACATGTATAATGTCTATACATTAAAACAATAATGCTTAGCGTTCAAGAAGAGCTAACTTGTACAAGTTAGGACAATGAAATTAAAATTTTATCGGTCAACAAAAACTAATGACACTAGTGGAAGTGCCATGTAATAAACTTATCATAAAACATTCCCTGACGAGCACGTTAATCCAAGAGCATAAAGTATGCCCAAGGGGATAAGCTAATCCAAAGTCCAACTGGAGTTTAATTCGCATTCAGTGTAACTATTAAAAAAAAAACAGGATCCCATTCCTCTTCTCCATATAAAGAGGTGCACTGTCCGTACACAATCCACAGCCACCCACCAGCAAGCGAGCAGCTCCTCCCCTCTCAACAATGGCGACGGGCAGGGACACCATACTGTGGGCGTTTTACATCACTGCGCTGGTGCTGATGTGCTTCCCATCAACCCATCATGCACCTTTTGCTCGTGCACAGGAAGTGGTTCAACCTCCTCCCCCTGCAGATTTGGCCCCGCCTTCCTCAGGTCCTACCCCTTCACCTCCTCCTCCATCGCCGCCTCCTCCACCGCCCGTACCCGTGCCTACCTGCATCCAGTCGTGCGTGTCCGACTTGTTTGCTTGCCAGCGTGGTTGTGCTGTGAACTTTACCTGCTTCATCGGGTGCAGCACTGCCTATACCAACTGCATCTTCCGTTGTATTAGGTTATAGTTTATATCTATATCGCCTCCTCAACGTATAATATGTGTGTTGTAATAAGAGCATGCTGATAGTCGCAGTTGTGCGCATGCATGTGGACGTACGTTATTATGAAAGTTAAGTTATGTAATAAATGATTGGTTTTATAGAATCAAATGAAGGTTTTAGAAAACGAACGACACATAAAACCGGTAGTGCATCGATTTTGAAATTTTATCAAGTTTGATATGTATTTCATACAAATAAATATGAATAATGCTATATCATATATTTAAAGGAATTTTACATTTGTGTCCTTTCAAGTTTTTACAGTAATTCTTATTTTCATGTTATTTTGCAATTACACACGTGCTCCTATATTATACAAAATTCAATGATGTGGCCTTTTATTAGTATGCTTGTGCTCCTATGTTATACCTACGTAAGGATAATATTGTGAATTTGTAAGAATATAATGTTGTATTAAAATTGTTAATATAGGTTTTAATTGGAAAATCTATTAAGTACAATTTGGTATTCATTTGGTTTCAATTGGGAAACCAAATGGTTTGGAGGGAAAGTGGGAATTCCCAAATTTGAAACATGGTTGAGTTTGGGTGGAAGTTTAGTACCATACCTTGGAGATCTAAACTTTTGGTGGAATTATATATGAGTCCACACCGCAAGCTCTTGTAGCAATAGTAGAGAGGAGTAATGGATGACCACACACGCGCGCGCGCGCGCTCCGCTCCGTCTCCGGCTCCGGCTCCGAAGAGTGGCTCGGGAGAGTGGCTCGGGCTCGGGAGAGTCAATTCGGATCTCGGATCTCGATACTTTTGCTATGGGTTTCATTTGGTAAGTCGATTGAATTAATCACACGATTAATTTGGTAAGTCGACTTAAATGGAAATTCAACTCGCCATTATGGGCGCGTTTTCGGGACGCATTTTTGGAAACCAAAGGTCGCGTTTTTAGGAAGCAAGCCCCTCTATTTATATCCCTCACTCGACTCGGTTTTTCTTCACTCGCAAGAAAAACCTCTCACGTCGTTTCTCACTGGTTCTTCCTCTCACGGACGAACGTTTTCTTCTTCCTCTCTCGGCTGTAGTTCTCTGAGGTACAATCGAGGACGATCCCGTTGGTGTGCGCCGACGACGATCGTGAGCCGTCATATCCTGGGAGCAGATCGCCAGTACCCTACGCACCGGTATTGTGGGGCGATATCTTCTCTAAGGACAGTCCATTACATGGACGCTTCGGTGACTTCTAAACTGATCTTTTTTTTATTTTACTTGCCGCAATACATTTATTGTTTTACCCTTTCTAGATGATGCCCGTGTTAATGTTTCTGTTCTTTTAATAGGTTCCTGTTTGCACATTATAATCGGATAATGATTGGGAAACATACGGTGGATATAATCTTATTCGATTTTGTTTCTCTGTTAATTCATTTGGATCCGATATTATACTGTTTAATGTATGCACTGGTAATCCCATTTTCAACAATCTTAGAGAAGATATCTAGAACCGATTTCAAAATGTCGGAAACAATGTTTAAATCGAGGGTAGATATGACGTGTATGCCTGAAAAATTCGGTGGACAGAATTTTAAGCGTTGGCAACAACGCATGAGGATCTGGTTAACCACCATAGGGTTAATCTCGATGCTTGAAACCGACTGTCCTACGGTGGAGGCGGAAAACCCCTCACCCGATAACCATAAGGCGCAATCCGCGTGGAAGGAACGCGACCGTATATGTCATGGTTGCATCTTGTTGGCTCTGTCCAACACTTTGTTTGACGTATATTGTTTGTCCACGCAGACTGCGAAGGGGCTATGGGAAGACTTGGATCGGAAGTATAATACTGAAGACCTCGGTATTGAGAAATACTCCGTAGCCAAATTTTTGAAATTTTCTATGGCCGAAGGGAAGTCTATTTCTGAACAGACACACGAGTTTTTACTCCTGCTCAATGGTTTACAGGATGCCGAAATGAAACTTCCAGAGAAGTTTCAGGTCATGTGCATCATAGAAAAATTCCCAAAGTCGTGGGAAGACTTCGGTATGACCCTGAAACACAGGAAGGGGAAAATTTCTATGGATGACTTGATGGTGGCTATTGCCATAGAGGAGGAACACAGGAAACAAAAACATGTGCTTCCTGTTGATATTCAGGCTAAGGTCAATCTTATGACCTCGAAGGACAAGGATAAGAAGGGAAAGGATCCCAATAACAATAAAATGAAACCAAAGGGCAAGATCCAGAAAAAGGCAAAGAATAAACCCTGCTGGCACTGTAATCAGGTTGGCCATTGGAAGAAGGACTGTCCGTCCTTGAAGGCTCAACCTAAGGCTACAGACGGGAGTCCACAAGTGAATATGATCACTATGGGACTCGGGGCTAGCGAGGGGTATGTCTCTGTAAAACCTGAATTATACCATATCCATGATCCAAATGAGTGGCTCGTGGATACGGGAGCCAATGTAAATATATGTTCTGACAGAACATTATTTTCTTCTTATCAGACCTGCAGCGGTGGGACTGTGAAGATGGGGAACGACTCTGCGGCCAGGGTGCTAGGGTCGGGACAAGTCAACTTGAGGTTCTCCTCTGGACGTGTCTGGACATTGCACATGGTGCTGCATGTTCCTGGCATCAAGAAGAATGTGTTATCTGGCTCTATCTTAGTTAGAAATTGTTTTGAATTAAACTTTAAATGTAATAAAGTTGTTATTCTGAGACATGGTGTCTTTTATGGTAAAGGCTATTTGGCTAACTTTGATTTGTTATTTAGAATTAGATGTGATTCAGTAAACATCAATGAATTGAATGTTTTGAATGCTGAATGTTCTAGTTCTGTGTCTCAAGTTGTGAATAATCTTGAATCTTGTGATCTGTGGCATGGTAGATTGGGACATGTAAACCTAAATTCGATTAAAAGGATGATAAATTTAGAATTGATCCCTAAACACACAATTGATAAAACTCAAAAATGTGAGATATGTGTGCAAGCAAAGACACCTAGGAAGTCTTTTCAGTCTGTCTCTAGAGATAGTGAGATCTTGGATCTAGTGCACACGGATATCTGTGAGTTTAATGGTGTGTTTGTAACGCCCCACCTAGACGGGAGCGCATCTCAACACCCATTCACATTATTACCCAACAACAGTCATAAACAACCTGCATGATATACCATTTATATAAAAAAACATAGGAAGGAAAATCTAAGTTTTCATTGATAACAAAAGTCCACATAGGAATAGCAATAAATCGTCAGAGTCTCTTTATTAAATCATAAATACTTGGAAATGAAAGATAGCAACAACTACTAAGAAACTAGTCCTCAACCTTAACCACGTCCTGCAGATGCACCACCAAAGATATGAGCCTCTGTCTCCTGCTCTACACTTCCTGTTGGATTTCCAAAGAATGTAACTCATGAGTCAACTGACTCAGTAAGGATAAAATAACTTATAAATCAAGAGAGAGTATAGGTAGGCAATGCAAATGCAGTAACTTAACGAGTTTAGAAGAGAACATTCTAAAAGCATCTAGCATTATACAATCACTTATATTCTAGGCCTCTTACACATATGCAATCAAAACCAATTCTTTGACATATCTATATTCATATTCTCATTTACTTATCCCGGACTCGCTCGTCAAAGGAGAAAGCCTGCACTAGGGATGAAGTCTGCAACACTCCATTCATAGTGCAATCTAAAACCTGTGCGCAAACGCGATCCTTCAGCTAGTCTAATTGGTACTGACACTCGATACAAGGCGTACAAGCCTGGTGAGTCGCAACTCTGATCAATCGAGTCTGCCGGAGGAGTCCCACTCGCTCCAAAACAAGTGCAACAAAATGGATCCGTATGGTGCGATGCACGCGTGCATCCACCTCAATTCTACCAGAGTACCTACCATCACCCCACTCTGTGATGCCCCTCGAGTGGGGGTGACTCACTGTCGGCTCAGCCGGACCACAAGGGTGTGCACCCACCTTGTAGTATCTATTTTTCATGCAAGCATACTTATCTCTTCTTAGAAGTGTTTAGTCTGGAGACTTGATGAGAAAAAAAAACTCCCAATCCATGGAGTAACCCATACGTTTAATAAAAAAATTATTTTACTTGTAGCTTATAACAAACATCAAGGCATACCCACGTGTGTCATAAGTAACATGCTAACTTAAGTTGTTCATGCAAGAGTTATATCATATAATTAGTACCATATCCAACTCAGGTATACTCCATCGTCCGACGCATGTGCGGCACTCTCGGACTTAGATAATTTTCAGTAATGGTTATTCAAACCAGTAAACGTAGATATATATACCTGCTTCAGTGGTATCTTACTCCCTACCAGTAAGCTGAGGACGAGATTCACTTGAATGAGGCCTACGACTAAGGGCATCAGCAACCACGTTCGCCTTACCAGGATGGTAAGAGATGGTGCACTCGTAATCCTTTAACAGCTCCAGCCATCTCCTTTGCCTCATATTGAGCTCCTTCTGATCAAAAAGATGCTTGAGACTCTTGTGATCTGTGAAGATTTCGAAAGCAACACCATAAAGATAATGTCTCCACATTTTAAGAGCAAAGATAACTGCTGCCAGTTTCATATCATGAGTTGGGTAATTTTTCTCATGGGGCTTCAACTGTCTAGATCCATATGCAACAACCTTACCATGTTGCATCAAAACCGCACCCAGACCCTCCTTTGATGCATCGGTGTAAACCGTGAATCCGTCTGGACCCGACGGAATTGTCAAGATGGGAGCTGTAGTGAGCCTTCCCTTCAGAGTCTGGAAGCTATTCTCACATTCTTCTGACCAAGCATATGGCATCTCTTTCTTGGTTAGCTGGGTGAGGGGAAGGGCAATCTGAGAAAATCCCTTCACAAACCGCCTGTAATAACCGGATAAGCCAAGAAAGCTTCGGATCTCAGACACATTCTTCGGTCGTTCCCAACTAAGGACTGCTTCGATTTTTGCCGGATCCACCGACACTCCTGCACCTGAGATAACATGGCCTAAGAATGATACTTCTTGAAGCCAAAACTCACACTTACTAAACTTTGCATATAGCTTGTGCCTCCGTAAGGTCTCCAACACTGTCTGTAAGTGAGTGCGATGCTCCTTCTCATCTCGAGAGTATATGAGGACATCGTCAATGAAAACTACAACAAAGCTGTCGAGGAAAGGCTGAAAAACCCGATTCATCATGTCCATGAATGCTGCTGGGGCATTTGTTAAGCCAAAGGGCATCACCAAGAACTCATAGTGACCATATATGGTTTGAAAGCAGACTTTGGTATGTCCACATCCCGAATACGTAGTTGGTGATAACCAGACCGCAGATCAATCTTGGAGAAGATGGATGACCCTTGTAGCTGATCAAAGAGATCGTCAATGCGTGGCAAAGGGTAACGATTCTTGATTGTTACTTTATTCAACTGCCGATAATCTATACACATGCGCATAGATCCATCCTTCTTCTTAACAAAAAGGACAGGCGCTCCCCATGGAGATGTACTAGGGCGTATGAAACCCTTCTCCAGCAGTTCTTGTAACTGCACCTTGAGTTCCTTCAGCTCAGCTGGTGCCATCCGGTATGGTGTCATGGATACTGGTTGAGTTCCTGGAATGATAGAAATCTCAAACTCCACCTCACGAGGTGGGGGAAGCCCAGGCAAATCTGCAGGAAATACATCCGAAAAGTTCTTTACTATTTCAACATCCTCTATTCCTTCCATGGGAGTTTGATTCCCAATGACGTGAGCAATAAATCCTTCACACCCTTGAGATAGCAGGCGATGAGCTTGCAATGCTGATATGCAGGTTACCCCTTTCGACGAGATGCTTCCATCAAATATGAATTCTTGTAGCTCAGGAATCCTGAAAATAATCTGTTTTTGGAAACAGTCTAAACATGCGTGGTGATTCTCAAGCCAGTCCATGCCGAGAATAACATCAAAATCCTCCATCTGAATAAGCAGCAAGTAGGCCTCGAGCATATAACCTCCAATATAGACCGGGCAATCGGGAAACACCCGATGTACAACAAACACCTGACCTCCAGGTCCCTTAATAAGATAAGGGTCTGAAACCACAGTAGGCTCTCGGCCTAAGGTATCCGCAAAACTCCATGACACGAAGGAATGATATGCGCCCGAATCAAAAAGAGCATGAGCTGTAAAGTCGCCTACTGAAATCATACCTCGTACTACTGATCCCGAAGCATGTGCTTGCCCATCGGTGATGGCATGGAGTTGTCCTTCTCTTCGTGGCCCACTGGAACCTGTCGTGCCCCGAGTCTGGTTGGGATGTCCCCTGCCACCACGAGAGGTAGAACCACGTCCCTGGTGCTGCGGACGTCCCCCTCGTACAGTACCTCGCATCTGTGAAGCTCCCAACGGACAGTTGGACCTGATGTGCCCCTCTTGGTTGCATCGGTAGCAAACACGTGCATCGGTTATGTTGTTCACGATAGGATGTGCTGGTCGTGATGGCTCGGAAAGTGCTTGCCCCAAGGTAGGAGCTCCTCCATGCGCGGACCTGGTAGACATGCCATTCTCTTATGGTGGGACTTGAGGCACCACCATAAGATACCACGTGGTAGTATCGTTATAATTATATTTATATCAGGATTCTCCCATTATTGAATCGCTTGACTTTCTTTGAGCATACTGGTAGGGAGTAAGATACCACTGAAGCAGGTATATATATCTACGTTTACTGGTTTGAATAACCATTACTGAAAATTATCTAAGTCCGAGAGTGCCGCACATGCGTCAGACGATGGAGTATACCTGGGTTGGATATGGTACTAATTATATGATATAACTCTTGCATGAACAACTTAAGTTAGCATGTTACTTATGACACACGTGGGTATGCCTTGATGTTTGTTATAAGCTACAAGTAAAATAATTTTTTTTATTAAACGTATGGGTTACTCCATGGATTGGGAGTTTTTTTTCTCATCAAGTCTCCAGACTAAACACTTCTAAGAAGAGATAAGTATGCTTGCATGAAAAATAGATACTACAAGGTGGGTGCACACCCTTGTGGTCCGGCTGAGCCGACAGTGAGTCACCCCCACTCGAGGGGCATCACAGAGTGGGGTGATGGTAGGTACTCTGGTAGAATTGAGGTGGATGCACGCGTGCATCGCACCATATGGATCCATTTTGTTGCACTTGTTTTGGAGCGAGTGGGACTCCTCTGGCAGACTCGATTGATCAGAGTTGCGACTCACCAGGCTTGTACGCCTTGTATCGAGTGTCAGAGTACTACCAATCAGACTAGCTGAAGGATCGCGTTTGCGCACAGGTTTTAGATTGCACTATGAATGGAGTGTTGCAGACTTCATCCCTAGTGCAGGCTTTCTCCTTTGACGAGCGAGTCCGGGATAAGTAAATGAGAATATGAATATAGATATGTCAAAGAATTGGTTTTGATTGCATATGTGTAAGAGGCCTAGAATATAAGTGATTGTATAATGCTAGATGCTTTTAGAATGTTCTCTTCTAAACTCGTTAAGTTACTGCATTTGCATTGCCTACCTATACTCTCTCTTGATTTATAAGTTATTTTATCCTTACTGAGTCAGTTGACTCATGAGTTACATTCTTTGGAAATCCAACAGGAAGTGTAGAGCAGGAGACAGAGGCTCATATCTTTGGTGGTGCATCTGCAGGACGTGGTTAAGGTTGAGGAATAGTTTCTTAGTAGTTGTTGCTATCTTTCATTTCCAAGTATTTATGATTTAATAAAGAGACTCTGACGATTTATTGCTATTCCTATGTGGACTTTTGTTATCAATGAAAACTTAGATTTTCCTTCCTATGTTTTTTTTGTATAAATGGTATATCATGCAGGTTGTTTATGACTGTTGTTGGGTAATAATGTGAATGGGTGTTGAGATGCGCTCCCGTCTAGGTGGGGCGTTACAGTGTTGACCCGAGACAATAAGAAATACTTTATCACCTTTATAGATGATGGCAGTAGATACTGCTATGAAAACCAAGGATGAAGCCTTAGAGAAATTTCTTACCTTTAAGAATGAGGCTGAGACACAAACAGGAAAAGTGCTTAAACGCCTTAGGTCAGATAGAGGAGGTGAATATACCTCTAACTTATTTGATGAACAATGCAAATCTTTTGACATAGTTCATGAAGTTACTGCCCCATATTCACCGCAATCAAATGGGATAGCAGAACGGAAAAATAGAACCTTAACTGACATGATCAATGCTCTCCTACAGAGTTCTGGACTTCCAACCTATATGTGGGGAGAAGCCTTGAATACGGCTTGCCATATTCTGAATAGGGTGCCTCCAAGACATATGGAAAAGTGTCCCTTTGAACTTTGGAGAAATAGAAAACCGAGTTTAAGATATCTCAAAGTGTGGGGCTGTCTCGCTAAGGTTTTAGTCCCAGAACACAAGAGAAAGAAACTTGGTCCTAAAACTGTTGATGCGGTCTTCTTAGGTTATCTAGAAAATAGCTATGCATATAGGTTCTTGGTAATTCGGTCCGAGATACCGGGCATAGATGTCAACACTATTGTTGAACTCCGTGATGCCACCTTCTTTGAGGATGTCTTCCCATTGAAGACTGGGATTCCTCAGAATCTGACCATTGAGGGCGCCTCCACATCAGGATCTATTCCAGATCAAGTGAAAAGGATATCAAATGTGGGGATTGAGACTCAACCTGAACCCACTGATCTTTCTGAAGAGATTGAGCCAAGGAGGAGTAAAAGACCTCGGATAGCCAAGGATCTGGGTAGCGACTTCGTTGTCTACCAGATCGAGGGTGATCCTCCAAGTTACAAGGAAGCCATAGCTTCATCTGAAGCAAAACAATGGAAGGAAGCTATCAAATCTGAGATGGATTCCATTATGGCTAATGGAACTTGGGAGTTGGTTGATTTACCCAAAGGGTGCTCTACTATTAGGTGCAAGTGGGTGTTTAAGAGAAAGCTTAGACCTGACGGATCAATTGAAAAGTACAAAGCCAGATTAGTTGCCAAGGGCTTTAGGCAAAAGGAAGGTATCGATTATTTTGATACCTATTCCCCTGTGACTAGGATGACCACAATCCGGATGCTCATAGCATTGGCATCTGTATATGATCTCTCTATCCACCAGATGGATGTGAAGACCGCCTTCTTGCATGGCGATTTTGAGGAAGAGATCTATATGGATCAACCTGATGGGCTTGTGACTCCTGAGAATGAGGGAAAGGTTTGCAAGCTTGTGAAATCCCTTTACGGATTGAAACAAGCACCAAAGCAGTGGCATGAAAAGTTTGACAAGACTATTTTGTCATGTGGCTTTAAGGTTCATGAATCCGATAAGTGTGTCTATTCTAAGGTGAAAGGTGATGAGTGTATTGTCTTGTGCCTATATGTTGATGACATACTGTTGTTTAGATCACATATGATGATTATTAATGAGACTAAGGCTTTCTTGAGTAGCAAGTTTGAGATGAAGGACATGGGTGTTGCTAATGTGATCTTGGGTCTCAAACTGACAAGGTCAGTTGATGGGATTATAATTTCTCAATCTCACTATGTTGAAAAGGTACTTGAGAAATTTGGATATAAAGATTGCAAAGCTGTAAGCACTCCTTTTGATTCATCCAAAACGCTATTTAAGAATAAAAGTGGAGTACATGTAGCCCAGCTAAGGTATTCACAAGTAATAGGAAGTTTAATGTATGTTGCAAACTGCACGAGACCTGATATTTCATTCTCGGTTGCAAAACTGAGTAGATACACTAGCAGTCCTGACCGTACTCACTGGGAGGCTCTGGATCGAGTACTGAAGTACTTGAAGGGAACTATTTCCCTTAGTTTGCATTATGGTAGACATCCACCTGTACTAGAAGGATACAGTGATGCAAGCTGGATAGGAAAAATAGAGGAGTCTGGGAGTAATGGTGTTACAGGGTATGTATTTACCATTGGAGGCGGTGCAGTCTCCTGGAGGTCTGTGAAGCAGACTATTCTAGCTCGATCCACTTTTGAGGCCGAGCTGTGTGCTTTGGACACCACTGGAATTGAGGCTGAATGGCTAAGGGAACTTCTGTCTGAAATTCCCATGGTAGGTCAGCCTGTTCCTCCGATCTCGATACATTGTGATAATATGACCACAATTACCAAGATCAAGAGTTCAAAGTTCAATCAGAAAACAAGGAGACACATACAAATAAGACTTAAGACGTTAAGGGATTTGGTGTCTCGAGGAGTGTTGGCAGTGGATTTTATTGGATCCAAAGACAACACGGCAGATCCGTTGACTAAGGGACTTGATAGATCTTTAGTCCTAAAGTCTAGGCTTGGGATGGGACTGAGACCCATTGGGAGTTCCTCTACAGTAGCAACCCAACCTATCTGAGTGGAGATCCCACAAAGTAGGTCCAATGTGGTAATAACAAGCTGTTTGGAGAACTGGTTGGCACTCTAAGTTTAATGCGCAAGCATGAGTGTCTTATCCCTAGAAGCCTGAGTGCCATTTAAGCTGCAAGTTTAGGAAGAGCGTAGGTTCTGAATGGGTTCAAGTCTTTGGGCAGGATGTTAGCAGTGCATCCTTGGAGAACGCCACCTATGTGAGTGTTACTATGGGCCGCAGTTAAAGGAAGATGGTCTTTCCTAAACACACTCATGAAACAGGATAAGGGTGCATGGCCTTTAAGAGCACCAACCCTGAAGATTGTACCAAGAACAACGCTTTGTTGTTTCTACCGTATACTTTAACACTAATGTCTGAAGTTCAAGGCGTAGTTCACTTCGTTCCTGTTAAAGTGAAAGTAGTAAACTCAGGTAGAGGTTCAAACCGGAAGGTACCTTTACTGAAAGCAAAGTGTGGGCAGCCGAAAGAAGTCTCTTGAATCTTTTTGAATCTCCTTTTCAAATTGGTGAATTCGTGGGGGATTGTTGTATTAAAATTGTTAATATAGGTTTTAATTGGAAAATCTATTAAGTACAATTTGGTAATTATTTGGTTTCAATTGGGAAACCAAATGGTTTGGAGGGAAAGTGGGAATTCCCAAATTTGAAACATGATTGAGTTTGGGTGGAAGTTTAGTACCATACCTTGGAGATCTAAACTTTTGGTGGACTTATATATGAGTCCACACCCCAAGCTCTTGTAGAAATAGTAGAGAGGAGGAATGGAGGACCACACATGCGCGCGCGCGCTCCTCTCCGTCTCCGTCTCCGTCTCCGTCTCGGGCTCGGGCTCGGGCTCGGGCTCGGGAGAGTCAATTCGGATCTCGGATCTCGATACTTTTGCTGTGGGTTTCATTTGGTAAGTCGATTAAATTAATCACACGATTAATTTGGTAAGTCGACTTAAATGGGAATTCAACTCGCCATTATGGGCGCGTTTTCTGGGATACGAAAGGATGCGTTTTCAGGACGCATTTTTGGAAACCAAAGGTCGCGTTTTTAGGAAGCAAACCCCTCTATTTATATCCCTCACTCGACTCGGTTTTTCTTCACTCGCAAGAAAAACCTCTCACGCCGCACTGGTTCTTCCTCTCACGGACGAACGTTTTCTTCTTCCTCTCTCGGCTGCAGTTCTCTGAGGTACAATCGAGGACGATCCCGTTGGTGTGCGCCGATGACGATCGTGAGCCGTCGTATCCATGGAGTGGATCGCCAGTACCCTACGCACCGGTATTGTGGGGGCGATATCTTCTCTAAGGACAGTCCATTACATGGACGCTTCGGTGACTTCTAAACTGATCTTTCTTTTATTTTGCTTGCCGCAATACGTTTATTGTTTTACCCTTTCTGGATCATGCCCGTGTTTATGTTTCTGTTCTTTTAATCGGTTCCTGTTTGCACATTAGAATCGGATATGATTGGGAAACATATGGTTGATATAATCTTATTCGGTTTTGTTTCTCTGTTAATTTATTTGGATCCGATATTATACTGTTTAATGTATGCACTGGTAATCCCATTTTCAACATATAATGACGCGTGTTTTATTGCGAAAAAGTTTGAAAGTATATATAGTTATTATTAGAAAACATGAAAGGGTATAATACTAAAAGAAATAGACGATTTGGCAAGCACAAAAGGGTGAGGATTGAACGATCACTTGTCCTCATCCACTTGTGGGTGTGCACCTTGCGAGCAAATTTGCTCGCCCAATACCTCTTCCAGTTGAATTTCACGCGCACATTTAAGCAACACGTGGAATTTTGGTGGCAAGCACATTGACGAGCACTTTATAGAGCACATGTGCTTGCCCACATTTGCTAGATAGAAGATTACCGTGCTCCATTTCTTTCATTCCTAAAAAATCAACTTAAAAACCCTCCTCCGATGACCTTTGAGCGACATACCTTACCTTCATCGACCATCATCTACTTCCTCCTTGCACCCCCTCTTTCGTCATGTATTTTGAGTAATTCTCTCTCGCTATGGATATATTCAATGTTTTAGGGTTTACAAATTTGTTTAGAATAGAACATCATACATTGTTATTGGAATTCGTAAAGTTTTTGATTGTATATCAACGATTAGACTGATGTAGATTGAATGTTAGAATTGATTTCGTTAGGCTATTATATGTACATATCACCATGTATGTAAGATATATGATGATTCTAAACCACTACTATTGAAAACTACAATGTTGGTTGAGTTCGTCAACTTCTATATTGGACATTATACCATTAGATTGCCATAAATTAGATATTAGAATAGATTTTTAAATGTTATGCAAATCAACATATATGATGGTGTATTATAAAATATCAATGAAAAATTGAGAAATTGCATTATAATATGTGATGTGATAATCTATATATATGATTAAATGCACGTAATTTCCTACTTTTCATATTATCTTAATGGCTTAACTACATATGTGTTTGTGGTATTTAAGTACGTATGTGTGTGTTGGGGTATGTGCGTGCGTGCACTAGTATATATGTGTACATGTGAGAGTATGCATAGAGAGAGAGAGAGAGGGCGTGTGTGTTCCCATTTTTTTTAAATACTTCTGTGGATTTTCATACAAGGTTGAAATGTCTTGAGGACGTTCACAAGAAGGATGTTACAGCTTGTTTAATATTGTCACTTGGAGAAATGAAATCATATTTTCATACAGGTTGAAATGAATACGTTTCCTCGACTCCAATCCGTGATTATTTATTTTTGAATGCACCTAGTGAATTGAGTAAGAATTAAAAACCGATGATTGACATAGAAGATCAAACTTTTTGAATCCAATTTTAATTTTGAATCAAAACTGGTCTTTTAAGTTATATAGTATTTATTATATACAATGGGAGAACAATAGGCACAAGCCTATTTTTGCCATTGAGATTGTATACAAAGTCGTGAATATTTAGAACTTAAAAGAGATGAAATAACGTGTTTATGTGTATGCATTTGGATGTGAAGGGAAAAAGCCCGATAGCGCCTAATCTAATAAACTCGAGATTTCTAATATTATCAAAAAACAATATGGATTGTGAAGAAAATAACATGTGTACAGACTCGTGAATTCTAATCTACTAAAAAAACAAGGATGCGAAGAAAAAATGCAACATGTGAGAGATGGGATCGTCTGCTGTAGACAGCAGATTCTACCGTAGATGTATGGGCCGTTCGATATTGATTGAGGATTCACACGATTTGGTATGATAGAAGCCCACAAAAGTACAAAATTGTGTGAACCGTTCGATCAAGATCGAACGGCCCACACATCTACTGCAGAGTTTGCTACAGCTACACGATCCTCTCTAAACATGTGAAAGGGGACCATACAACATCTGAAAATAACATTAAACTCCGAAAAAGAGATGTCTAAGTATCTCAATGACTTTCAATTTGGAGTTGGCGTATCTGGAGGAGCAGAAGCTATCTTACACAGCTCCAACCGACTTTTGAGCAAGCTTCACGGTGACGGATCTCTCTCCATGCTTACAGTTGATTTCTCTAATGCCTTCAACATGATAGATAGATCGTTGATGCTTTCTGAAGTTAGGAAGAGATGCCCATCTATTTCTTCATGGGTGGAGTTTATATATGCTCAACCAGCCAGATTATATATTGGAGATAATCATTTATGATCAACTACTGGAGTGCAGCAATGTGATCCTTTAGGTCCACTTCTTTTTTCTCTTGCCTTGCACCCCCTTGTTCATGAGATTCGAGATAATTGTAAGCTCCTTCTTCATGCTTGGTATCTTGATGATGGGACTATCATCGGGGATACTTTGGAAGTAGTCAAGGTGCTTGACATTATACATCGCAAGGGTCCAAAGATGGGGCTTATGCTGAATATAAAAAAAACCAAATTTTTTTGACCTTCGTGTGATGGACAGAAGATCCGCAAAGGGTTGTTTCCCATGGATATTGGAAGACCTGTGCTGGGAGTGAGGTTACTAGGAGGTGCAGTGAGTAGGGATAAGGACTTTGTTGAAGACTTGGCTATGATGAGGGCCACAAAAACTGTTGGCTTAATGCATTTACTCCCTCAATCAGAGGATCCACAAAGTGAGCTTCTTTTATTACGGTCTTGTATGGGCACTGCCGATCTCATGTTTGGTCTAAGGACATGTCAACCTGCATACATGGAACGAGCTGCTACGTGGTTTGACAAAGGGCTTCATGGAGCTATTGAGGATATTGCGGTTTGTGGAGGCCCTTTCTTTGGTGACCTTCAATGGCGGGTGGCATCACTACCCATCAGACTTGGTAGTTTCGGTCTTCATTCAGCTCTTGAAGCTTCCTCGTATGCTTTCATGGCCTCTAGAGCTCAATCATGGGTGCTCCAAGACCACATTTTACGAGACAGTGGAATACATGGTATGGATTCTGACTTTCTATACGCTTTGGAGGGCCTACACTTTACACTTCCATCTCTCGATCTTACATGTTTTGCTAACAAGGATACCGTCCCCCATAAAGCTCAGAATGCTTTGGCGAGTTATCTTTTTAGCAAAATTGTTGAAGAAATGGAAATTAAGTTTGAAATGACTATTAGGCAAAAAACAATTTTTCGTTGTTTATAGGCAGGCTGTGCTCAAGAATTCCTCCTTGCTACTCCTATTGAGGGCCTTGGGATGCATATATCACCTATTGAGTATCGCACTATCCTCAAGTATCGTCTTATGATTCCTCTTTTTTCAGCTGACGAGCCTTGCCCAATATGCCACAAATCATGCTTGGACGCCTTTGGGGAGCATGCAGTTCATTGTCGTGAACTCTTAGGTTTTAAATATAGACATGATTTTGTAAGGGATGTCCTTTATGATGTACTCAGACATGCTGGAGTTGCTTCAAAGAAAGAAGCACCTGTGAATTTTTTGACGGATCCTCAAGAGAGGAGATCGACACTCAGACCAGCAGAGGTTTTAATATTTTGATGGGCTGGAGGGAAGCATGCATGTGTTGATCTGACTGAAGTTTCTCCATTGGTGAGTCCGATAAGAAGTGATTTTATTGCGGGACACACTGCACAGAAAGCTGCCTCATCTAAAGTTGCTAAGCATGAGAAGGCTTGTATTGACAATCAACATGTATTCATTCCTTTTGGTTTTGACACCTTTGGATTTTTGGCTACTGAAGCAGTACAGCTTCTCAAAAGGGTCCAAAGAATTATGCACAGCAATGTCATGGTTCCCAGATTTATAGATGTTGTATTTCAAAGAATTGGATTTGCCATTCAAAAGGGATTGGTGGCGCAGCTTGTTGCCCGTCTCCCATCAATCTCTCTGTAATAGTTATTGTACATTTAAAGCTATTTAAATAAGAAATAGAAGGTATTTGTGTGACTCCGGAAGACTACAAGCAAGTGGACGAAGAGAGATATAAACAAACAGTTGAAGGAATATGAGAGATATGAACAAACAGAAGGAATTTGCTCCAAACATGTTACCCGGGGAAATCAAATCTACACAAAAATCCTCAACATAGGAAAAAATACATCATGATCGGAACATGTCCGACAGTGTGTTATTATGGTTGTCGAATAAATAATGAGGCCAAGATCCCATTTCTGGAGACGATCGCAGGAGCTGACACTCGACAGGGATGCTCGGCATCCTTTTCATGCGTCCTCAGCGACGGGTTGGACTCTAGGCATCATCCTCGCTCCTACTTCGTGAGGGACTGGCAATGGTGTGTCAAGAAGGAGGCGGATGCTCTGCAACATCTTCGGGCTTCCTCCGCGAGGGACGGGTGGCGCTGGGACTAGACGAGGCGGTGCCTGGTGATGGGATTGTTAAGGCCCAATGGGGTGGAGACACGAAGGATGTGAGGGAACAAAAGGGCTCTGCAAAGTTATCCCACCGTTGGTTCTCATCAACCATCCAACGATTCACATATTATTCTTTCATGCTCTCATAAACACGGGCTTTTATAAGATCAAACCCCCTCCTCTCTATCTATCTATCTATCTATATATATATATATATATATATATATATGGGTAAAATGGGGCTGCCCTCATGGGGGGAGCTAACTTGGCTCCCCCGCCCCGTTTCGTCTGATTTTTTTTATTTTTTTTTGAAATTTTCTTCCGTGTATTTTCATCAATATATCCATATATTATGTCAATAAAATTCCGTGTGAAACAGAGACTCCTATGGCCTTCATCCAGACAGAGTCGTTTTTAGCAATTCTGTTACCGTTAAAAAATGATTGTCTGGATGGAGGTCGTAAGAGTCTCTGTTTCGTACGAAATTTTAATGTCATAATATAGGGATATAATGATGAAATTCCACGGAAGAAAATTTCAAAAAAATCGGACGAAATGGGGCGGGGGGAGCCAAGTTAGCTCCCCCAGGGGGCAGCCCCACTTAATCCTATATATATATATATATATATATAGAGAGAGAGAGAGAGAGAGGATTGAACTTGTGAGAGCCAAAACCTATGAGAGTAGTAAATCTGGACCACTCTATTTTTATTTTTTTCTATTTTTTTTATTTTTTTGAAAAATGTTTCAATGGATTTTCATCACTATATCCCTCTAATATGTCATTCAAATTTCGTCAGAAATAGAGACTCGTATGCTCTCCATCCAGAACAGGTAATTTTAATGGTCTTAGATTTGCGGTGATTTACATGTTCTAGATGGAGGATATAGGAGTCTCTATTTCTGACGAATTTTAAATGACATATTAGGGGGATATAGTTATGAAAATCTATGGAAGCATTTTTCAAAAAATAAAAAAGGTAAAAAATGAAAGTGGAATAGGTAAGTTACCTACTCCATGAAGTAGGACCCTTTCCTCGTATAATATATGTATGTATGTATGTATGTATGTATGTATGTATGTATGTATGTATGTATGTATGTATGTATGTATGTATGTATGAGAAAAAGGAGTATGCTCTCTGGGTGTAGCCAACTTAGATGCTCCCACCCTTTTTCCCTATATTATTTATTTTTCTGAAATGAAACCTATTAGAAATTGGATCACAATATGTCATCATGGTGTCATTAAAAAATCAAGTTAATTCGAGACTTCTATCCCCTCCGTCAAGGCTGACAAATTTTAATGGTCTCAGAATTGCTGAAATTGACCCCCTTCAGATGGAAGGAATAAGGGTTTTTGTTTCTGACGAAATCGGAATGACATGTAAGGGGGATATAGTTATGTATACATATTTTCATTTTCCAAAAAAATAAAAAATAGGGAGGAAATAGTGATGGGAGTAGCCATTTGGCTACACCCAGGGTGTAGCCTCATTTAACCCTATATATATATGGTTGATCCTGTGAGAGCCAAAACCTGTGAGAGCATGATAGTAGTGATTGTGGACCATTAGATTCAATCAGATGAGAGAAGACATAATCTAATGGTCCAGAATCACTATTCTCATGCTCTCAAAGTTTTTTGCTCTCACAAGATTACTCCTATATATATATAGAGAGAGAGGGTTGATCCTGTGAGAGCATGAGAGTAGTGAATCTGGACCACTTGATTATGTCATCTCTTTAGAGGAGAGAGATGACATAATCTAGTAGTCCATATTCACTGCTTTCATGCTCTCACTGTTTTTGGCTCCCACAGGATCAGTCATATATATATATATATATATATATATATATATATAGATAGAGAGAGAGAGAGAGAGAGGAAAGGGAGCCTACTTTGTGAAGTACGTAACCTTACCTACTTCACATCCATTTTTTGCATTTTTTTTTGAAAAATACCACCGTGAATTTTCATAATTATATCCCTCTAATATGTCATTCAAATTTTGTAAGAAACAAAGACTCCTATGTCCACCATGCAGAATGTAAAATACAACAAATCTGTGACCGTTAAAAAATGATTGTCTGGATGGAGGCCAGATGAGTCTCTGTTTCTGATGAAATTTGAATGACATATTAGAGGGATATAGTTATGAAAATCCATGATGGTATTTTTCAAAAAAATAAAAAAATTTACTAAAAATAGATGTGAAGTAGGTAATGTTACCTACTTCACAAAGTAGGCTCCCTTTCCTTATATATATATATATATAGGAAATATTTCAGATGAGGTGCACCTTTCCTTGCTATAAGGAAAGCCACGAATTGTGGCCGTCTGATCTTCATCTACGGCCATCATCTGACTACAATCACACCCGCGAAACCACGCCAAACCAACTCAATAAACCACTCCCGGTTTTCTATATATAGTAAATTAGTGGATTTATGACTCAATCAATTTTGATAAATTCGCTCTTTTTTTAATAATTATTCTACTTCCTATATTTAGATTGTTCATTCGGCAATTAATTTATTTAATTATCCCTTAAATGACGGTAATTGGTTTTGTAATAATTTTAATTCATTTTTATTACGTTTAGAGTTTAGCATCCACATTCGATCATCATCATGGACGATTCCTCTTCTTCATCAAGCAATGATTCTGCATCCGAGTTTATGTCTAACTTTTATGAAGAAAGATTCCAGGTTCATACATTATATTTCTTTGTTGTTCTACCAAAAATATTTCGAGTTGATGTATATAGTAAATTTTTGTAACAGGACAATAGCACAGAAGATACAGGTCATGTCAATTCTGATATCTGTTCTCTCTACACAGGTGTTGTTCTTATTATACAAAATTTTCATTTTAATAGTATTAATATGATTTTTATGTATTCATTTCATTTGTTCTTCAATGTGTTCCCAAGTTCATTTGTTCTTCATTTAACTTTTTGTCTTATATATAATTGACATTATACCATAATACATGTCTATATTTTATTATTGTTCTACATATTTTACAATATATGCCTTCTTTATAATATATGTAATTACATAATCTATTGTACAATATTATATTGTATTTTACATTATCTTACTTTTTATTACTATTTCCTAGTATATTTTACACAATATTTCGTTCTTGGTATTTTGACAGGACCACTTTCGGCTGCCATATATTCCAAATACTTCTCACTAGAATTAATTTCATAATACATTGTACAATATTAATATGTATTTTAAATTTTATTTATTTTTGATAATATTTCCTAGTTTATTTTACAGAAATTCACGTTCTTTGTATTTTGTCAGGACCACTTTCGGGTGCCATTTATTCCAAATATATTCCACCATAATTAATTTCATAATCTATTGTACAATATTAAACTGAATTGTACATTTTCTTGCTTTATATTACTATTTCTTAGTTTATTTTACGCAATTTCACTTTCTTTGTTTTTTACCAGGAACACTTTCGGGTGCCATACGTTCCAGAGATATTGCACAAGAATGTCTTCCAAATATTGAGGTAAGGAGATACCACATAATAATTTATTTTTGTTTTTTTAAATAAATTTATTATTGTGATATTTTTATATTAGGATTCTGGAGCAAAAATCACTTATACAGAGTGCCTAGAAACTGATGCATCCTTTTCAGGTAATTTTGTTAGTGTGTAAATTTAATAATTATGCAAACAATATATCTTCATAGTTCCTAAATTTATTATTGATAATATTTTTCAAGCTTTATCGATATATTCGGGAAAAACATCATTAGATTTTAACATGTTTTACAATTATATTTAAAATAATGCAGTTGATCCAAGTTCCCCTATCGCAAATTGTTCTAATTATCATCATATACCCACTGTTGGTATGGTTTTTGGTTCCGTTGAACACGCATATAATTTTTATGAAGCTTATGCTACAAAAGAGGGTTTCAATGTACGCAAAAGTAGCACAAGACATAGAGTTGATAGAGTAACAAAAAACAAGACACTGGTGTTTAAAAGTTTTGTATGTTGGAAAGAAGGAAAATCAAGAGCTTCCTCATCAACAAGAGATGGTTTCTTAGTTGACAGTGATTGCAGCGATGAAAGTAAGTGTGAAAGATCGGAGAGAGCTGTTGATGTTGTTCGAACTGGTTGTAAGGCCAGGATGTCGGTTAAATATAGGTTTGTTGATCATGACTGGATAGTGGTTTCTTTCAATGAAGAGCACAATCATAACCTTGTATCCCCCAGCAAACGGTTATATCTCCGTGCCAATAGAAAGTTCTCTAAAGCTGCTAAAATGCTTATCAAGTCCATGACGGATGTTAATATTCATGCCTCAAAACAATCGGCATTTTTGGATAACGGTTTCATTACAAACAACAAAGTTGGTGGCATTGTGCGTGATATATACAACCTTAACAGGGATGAGAGAAGACGTCGTGATGGTTTGGACGCAAAACTTGTGCTAGATCTCTTTGATAACTGCAAAAAGTTGACGCCTGAATTTTTTTACTCGTATCGAACTGACGAGGACAATAGGCTCACACATTTATTCTGGGCTGACAGTGTATCCATCGAAGATTACAAAGTTTTTGGTGATACAATTTCTTTTGATACGACATACAGAACCAATGAATACAAATTAATATTTGCATCTTTCTGTGGAGTTCACAAGTTTTGTACATGGCATATTATGACAAAGCTGAAACTTAAACTGGGTAGACTGAAGGAAATTGTCAAGGCTCTTAAAACATTCAGCAGGCTTGTTTGGCGGAGTGAGTCTATTGATCAATTTGAAGTTGGTTGGTCAGCGGCCATTTCTGAGTTTGGATTGCTTGAGAATAAATGGTTAGCAGAGAAGTATGAAATAAGACAGAAATGGATAGATGTATATACAAATGACACGTTCTTTGCTGGGATGCGTAGCACTCAAAGGAGTGAAAGTATGAACTCATTTTTACAAAATTCTATTACTAAACAGAACACTCTTTTAGAGTTTGTTTCCAGATTCCAGACAGCCATCCAGAGGTTAAGAGAACGTGAGAATGAGAAGGCCTAAGTTAAGAACCAAATTGACTTTGGAAGAACAAATGGTTGATGTTTATCCGAAAAGGATTTTTTACAAGTTTCAGAAAGAGTTGAAGGAGTTAATGATGTTAAATGTTTGTGTTTCTGAAATCAAAGATGGATTGTCATGTTACAATGTTTCATCAATCGATAAGTCTGTTAGAGATAGAATAGTTACTGAAATTCATCAGACTGATTATCTATCTTGTGAATGCAAAAAAATGAAATTTCAAGGAATACCATGCAGGCATTTACTTGCTGTTATCAAGTTCAGAGGAGATTCATTTCTTTCAAGTTCTTTTATCATGCCCTGATGGAACAGGAATATTAAGAGGTCTGGTAATTATCCAATCTACAACCAAAATCCCCAACATGAAAGGTCTGGACAGTTAAATGATATATGTTCTCAGATTGTTGCTGAAAGTAGCGTAGAATATGATGATATTTTTTTCCTTATAAAAGCAAAGCTTCTGAAATTGCTCGAAGAAGTTCAAGGTCTAAATTCAAAAAAAAGATTATCAAATGTATCACAGGATCAATCTCATTTGGAAAATCATGATAATAATAACCATGTACTTGTCCCGGTTACTGCAAAAACAAAAGGTAGTGGAAGGGGAGGAAGACCAAAAGGTTCAGGCAGTCGCCGAATATCTCAACAAGAATTAAAAAGAAATAGAGGCAGACAATGCAAAGCTTGCATGAAGTATAATGTTGGTCATGATTCTAGGAATTGCCCTTCAAACAAGGTTCAAGCAACTTCAGACTGGTATGCAGTGTTAATCAGTATATAATTTTAATTTTTGTTTATTGTTGATATAACCTAAAATTTTCTCTGCAGCGATGATTCAGGACAGTCAGAATCTAAATAACTATAATGCAAATTACTTAAATGCGAGGTGGTATATTTTTTACTGACATTTTGGTTACTTTATAAATTTTTATTCCTCTATTTAGCTTTAATATTTTGTTATTACAGAGTTTAACCAGTACAAGCAACTTCAGACTGGTATGCAGTGTTAATTAGTACATTATTTTTATTTTTGTTTATTGTTGATATAACCTAAAATTTAATCTGCAGCGATGATTCAGGACAGTCAGAATCACAATAACTATAATGCAAATTACTTAAATGCGAGGTGGTATATTTTTTACTGACATTTTGGTTACTTTATAAATTTTTATTCCTCTATTTAGCTTTAATATTCTGTTATTACAGAGTTTAACCAGTACAACATATTCAGATATCACATACACAGTTGTTTTTATACAATATGTTAATTTTACTAATGTATTGTGCTTTTTCTTTGCAGGATCTTATTGATCAAGATGGAAGAGGTCATAGTTGCAGCCATTTAAATATATAGACCGATATTTAAAGACACTTTCTAATTCTATTTTTCCATATAACAGTGTGTTGACTGTTATATATTGATTGTATGATCTGATGTTACTCAAACCATTGGTAGTCATTATTGTTTTCATGTGATGGGTTTTTTTAATTTCTGGAAACATTTGAATGTAATATATATGATTGAATTAGTCAGACATTGTATGTCTCATATTGGGTATTGTTCAGTATTATTATCTGACCAAAAGTTTTGTGGTTGTCAAACGATAAAAAGTTTTACCTGAAAAAAATATTAACTAAATATATATAACACTTCGATTTATTTGTTGGTAATGATTAAATTACCAAGTTAATGTAAAGAAGATTATCTAATCGACACAATGTTCCCAAATAAATGTAAAATAAATTAATATATTGTATAATACGATACATTATTGTACGCAGCAAAAAACTTATTGTAATATATAGTTAATATATATGAGTTGTGATTTATGTGGAATGTTTTCGTTCAGATTGTTAACTGATTATTTGATGTTATATTCGAATTTAAAGGAATATATTATTTTCTAAGAGTTCCACATTCTAATTAAGTTAATTCTACATACCAGACCCATATATCCATAAGATTCGAAGTCAGAAGATTATACAGATATCAATATATTTAAGACCATTATAATGCATTCATTGATCAGGATATTTGATCTTCCATGTTGAACAAATGCATTTTTTTACATGTGTAAACAATGTTGTTAACATGTAAAAACGATTGTCTTCCATGTAAAAAAAATTATCTAAGCGAAACAATGTTCCCAAGTTAATGTAAAATAAATGAATATATTGTATAATATACATTATTGTACGCAGTAATGAACCTATTGTAATATATTTTTAATATACATGAGTTGTGATTTATGTGGAATGATTTTGTTCAGATTGTTAACGCTATCTGATTATTTGATGTTATTTTCGAATTTAAAGGAATATATTATTTTCTAAGAGTTCCACATTCTAATTAAGTTAGTTCTACATACCAGACCCATATATCCATAAGATTCGTAGTCAGAAGATTATACAGATATCAATATTTTTAAGACCATTATAATGCATTCATTGATCTGGATAATTGATCTTCCATGTTGAACAAAAGCATTTTTTTACATGTTAACACAATGTTGTTAACATGTAAAAACGATTGTCTTCCATGTAAAAAATATTATCTAAGCGACACAATGTTCCCAAATTAATGTAAAATAAATTAATATATTGTATAATACGATACATTATTGTACGCAGCAAAATACTTATTGTAATATGTAGTTAATATATATATATGAGGTGTGATTTATGTGGAATTATTTTGTTCAGATTTTTAACGCTATCTGATTATTTGATGTTATTTTCAAATTTAAAGGAATATATTATTTTCTAAAAGTTCCACATTCTAATTAAGTTAATTCTACATACCAGACCCATATATCCATAAGATTGGAAGTCAGAAGATTATACAGATATCAATATATTTAAGACCATTATAATGCATTCATTGATCTGTATATTTGATATTCCATTTTGAACAAAAGCGTTTTTTTACATGTTAACACAATGTTGTTAACATATAAAAACGATTGTCTTCCATGTAAAAAATATTATCTAAGTGAAACAATGTTCCCACTTTAATGTACAATAAATGAATATATTGTATAATAAGATACATTATTGTACACAGTAATAAACTTATTGTAATATATAGTTAATATATACGAGGTTATACAGATCCATAAGATTCGAAGTCAGAGGATTATACAGATATCAATATATTTAAGACCATTATAATGCATTCATTGATTTGTATATTTGATATGTATAATGTTAATGATTTACATATAATGGATAAATATGAAATATTAATGTTTTACATTGATGTGTTAAACAATCAATATCAGTATTGAAGTCATGTTTCAGTTATCTGCATATTACAATCAGAAGAATATCACACAATACATTTCATTCACAAAATACTTAAAAAAAGACATAACATGGCTGAATTTAAACTAACCAACATTGTTCAGCATTCCATGAAATACTTATAAATACAAACCAAAGTCATCGTTCCAGGAAATACTTCTAAACACAAAATACTAAATATTGTTTCAGGAAAGTAAATTTCTACACTATTAAACATATATGAAATATGTCTTGATGTTGTCATGAAAACAACATTCATCATCATCTCTCAACTAATTTCCAGCTTCATTATCAACGTGTCCGCATGTCAAAAGAGTACATGCTATTTCTGCCCTGAATCTTGGAATGCCTTCAAAGCTGAAGTCCAAAGCCCTTCCTTCACACAAGTATTCCATTGTCTTCATCACGTAGACACCGCAATCCAAGCTGTGAGGAGGTTGTTGCGGGCTGTCAACCACATATATTATATCCCAGTCATTCATTGTTTCGTCCACCAAGTTCATGCCAAAGCATTCGCACATCCAGCCATGCTAAAATAACTTGTTAAATTCCTTTATAACCAAAAGATTGTTTTAATGTAAAAAAATGAAAATACACATACCCATTTTTGAGCATCCTTTTTGTGAAATTTTGATCCTCTCATTGAGTTATATGCATAGAATTTCCTCGCCGTGAAGTCTGTGACCAAGAGATGCCAGTGATTCTTGGTGTGTATAACTGTGAAAACCTTAGATAATCCAATCAGCCTTTCATCATCCAATTCATGAAGGCTGTCCAGATGGTTCAACTCTTCCTTTGTAGCTCTATCAACCGTATTTACAAAATATTGCTGCATGTTGAAGATGTAAGTATTATGATATATTATGAGAATTATATGAGATTGTAGTGACTAACCATCTTGTAAATAGGTGTGAATAGGAATGGCATCGTGTCTCCGGTACAATATCTATGTCGCAGAACATCCATGAACATTTCCAAAATCTGTATTCAAAGTAAATGTATCATCTCAGTTTTTTTTATTATTTAAAATATGAAATAAAATTATTTGATTACGCTATCTTCAATCATTTTTTCATATACAAAATGATGTATTTCTTTTCCCTTGCAAAAGATTCCAAGAGGTGTGAAGTATGTGGCGTTAAATCTGCAGGTTTCATCAAGAAAAGATTTAAATGTAATTACATATTTATGTAAAACATAAGATTCTATCTTAAATTCTAACTTACTTGTCCGCCGGGTCTCTTAGAAGGTCCTGAATCAATCTCCTTTGATCCTCGCTTATGTTTTCATATCCGATAAAGTCAGTTGCAGGATCACATAGATACTGAAATTTGTAGTTACATATAAGACTTAAACAAATAATCATTATATCTGTAATTATGTCATATTTATTCTCAAGACGATCTATAAATCATTGCATGATAAAGAATTAAGTTCTAATACACACCTCGTGGTCTGTTTCACTGGTAATAATTTCTCTTGTATCTCGGGCGTCTCTTTTTGCTGCATTCCTCTCTTTAACTCTTTTTGTCAATGAGCTAGGATGCACTTCCGATCTCTCCTTCCTTTTCTTCCTCGGTGCTATCTTATTTTTCTCTGTTACAATTGACTCATGCTCCCCAATACCAAGATCAAAACATGGAATAGACTCTTTCTTGGTTAAATTAATTTCACCTTCTTGTTCTGCATCCATCTTTTGGTCAATTTCAGATATGTTTTCCACCACAAGTGTATTTTTTTTAGCATCAGCTTCAGTCGCATTCTTCTCTCCTTCCTTTGTCATAATCTCATTGATTTCTCTGTCAGCTTCATCTGGTGTCGCTTTTCCCAGTTTGCCTCTCAGTTCATCATTCTCTTCTTCCAACCTTCTTAATTGAATCTCGTAAGATGTAATTTCGGCATCCTTATCATGGTGCAAATCACTCAGTTCTTCTACTAGCTTCTGCAACCTGTCAATTTCTTTTGAAAATTCGTCACACATGCATTGTTTCTCAGACCCTTTTCCAGCACGAATGGTAGTCTCTTGATTTAGACTTTTTACAATTTGAAATTCTCCCCTCTTGTATCTCCCTCTCCTTGCAGGTCCATCTTCAGGAACTTTTATTCGGGTGTGGAGGTTTATCTGTGGTCTTCTAACGGAGAACCCGTATAGAATGAATCTTTCATACGGGAAAACATATTCATCTGATCATATTTTAAATATCTCGTTCTTTTGTGGGTTTAAACCTCCTACAATCTGATCTATTTAAAGTTTATTAAGTTAAGTATCTATACTTTAAACTTCTAATATTTACAACAATATGCAATATATAGTTTTATTTAGTGGCATATACTATTGCATACCTGTTCATTGGTGAGTGAAGCTATCCTTCTCGATAAACCTTTTATTGAGCCTGCCCATTTCCGTATTCTTGGACGTAGATCTCTGTTGACGACAAGGTCTTTGCAATAGTATTCTAACATCCAGACCTGGTATAAATTTAAAAAATCTTGATTAGTTTCAAACTATATTAATAATTATACAAAAACATGTCTACTTACGTATAGGCATGCTACACATCCTGTAAGATATCCAAGCATTGTTCTCGACGATCCTTGCCGCCTTTGATTTATTCTATGCCGCACATCTTCCATGTTGAACAAAAGCATTTTTGCTACATCATCTGACCAGTTGAAAAAACAGGTATTTTCCAAAGATTCTACGTAATGGAGTAAGTCTCGTGGGAAAGAATACCCACAGTCTGGGAACAAGAACGTGGAAAACATGAACAACATCAAGCAAGTCACGTATAGAGCTACCGAGTCATCATCATCTTTATCGTAGAAATCCATCAAAATATTGACTAATTTCTTCCGATTGAAAATCGTCCCAGAATCAAATATCTCTTCTGAGATATAGCTCTTCCACTGTAGGTGTCTGCCTTTCACAGTCACTGCAAATCCTGTGCTTGGAATTCCTAATATTGCTCCTATGTCTTCGTCGGTGAAGTTCAGAACCCTGTTCCCAAATTTGAATTGTCGTCCTCCTTGATATTGTTCTACAATCCATTGAAGATTCCTCCTTTTGATGTCAACCTTTCCAATGTTTATTAATTTAGAGAATCCTGTCTTATTAAGAAGACTTTGTTGCTTCGCTGTTGGTCTATGTGCATCTATGTATTGAACAAAATGCTCTATAAAGCATCGGTGCTGGATATAGCCTTTACATTTAAAGAAGTAAACATATTATTCTATTAATGTTACATACAACACACAAAACAGATGTAACAAATAGAAAATACAAAAATTTATAAAGGGATATATAATTTCTATCTTACTGCCATATTTCTCTGTCATGCATTCTTCAATAGGCTCATCTTCTTTGTCAGTTGTTTTTCTCATGCCTTTACCCTTCACTGTAACAAACAAATAACAAATACATCATAGTAATAGAATATGTGTAATGATATTGTTTTAAAATACATTCATGTACCTTTCATCACCAATGAAATTGTTCGGTTTGAATCAGCTTCTTCATTCACTCTGTCCTCATCGGAAGAATTTCTTGTTAAGTCTTCATTCTTATTTCTTGGCCCCCTTATTTCTTCGAAATCTGATTCACTGCTGCTCATCTCTACAATTTTTTCATTAAGATTTCTTACATGTTAACACAGCATAACTAAACTTTTAATATATGCATGTTTAATTATAATATTATACATCAGACAATGATCTTATTGTTAACATTTTTTCTTTTGCTTTCGACCATCAGTATAGTTAGTTTCTATTGTTTACATGATTTTATTACTGTCATAGTTTATCAAAGTAAATTGTAAACATCAATTAATAAATCGTTCAATTAAAAATCCATCATTTGCAAACAAAAGATAAACAGATGGTAAAAAACTCTACATTGTTCATATTCATTTTATACGTAGTCATTTTTTTTTAAACCAAATACTAAGATATCTAATCAATATAGCATGATAGAGGGATATCTGACCTGGATGTCGTCTTCTCAGTATCGTTGTCTTCCTGCCTTTGTCGTTGTCCTTCGAAGATGAGAAACACCCTAGGGTTCTTGAGTCGCTTTGCCTTTCGCGGTGGGAGGGAACTCTGTTTCGGTCTCCTTCTAACCGATGGCGGAAATCACGGTGTTAAAGTCCACCTATTTATTACTTAGAGTTATTTAAGTAATTATATTTATATAGCTGTATAAGAAATATTTAATAGTTAATTACATTAGCTAAAAATAGAAACATGTTATTCCCAAATAATCCTATACTGTCAAATTTCAAATTTCTCTCCGCCATTGTTCATTCGACAACGTCTGCAGCTTCTTCACGGTTCCAGGTTTTATTTCTTTCATAATTCCTAATCTTTTTCCAATGCTATCTTTTTAAAAATATCAGAAGATCATTCTTATTTACATCGTTGTTAATACATAGTATACATTGATTTATTAAAAAAAATTATTTAAATTTCGAAAGAAAAATTTGTATTATATCATGCTCATTGAATCTATTCAAAAAGTTCTCGTTTTTCAAAATTGAATATTTGGTAAGTGATTTTTTTATTGTCTAATAGATAATGTAATATGTATACAAAATAATGAATATTAATAACAAAAATTTCTTTTCTTTATCAAGTATATGATCTATTATATAGAATTATTCATCCTATAATTTATTGAAGATACATAATCATAACAGTTAATTGAATATATTAGTTTTTACGTTATAAAATTTATCTAATTGATTAATATTTTATTTTTTTCGGTATATATTGTAATATACGTGATATAATATACATATCGGTTGAGTATAAATTAAAAGTTTTAAGATATCTATTGTATTTTAATTTTCTAAATTGTAAATCTACGTCAATTATAGTAAACATAACGCTCTTATCAGTTGAGCTTTCAATCTTTTTCTATATTTTTATTTACAGTGTTAAGTGTATTTTTAGAAATATTTCTTTTTGCTACTGTTAAGAAAATTTTCAATTTTGTTATACATATATAGTGTTATACTTTGACATATTGTAAATGTGAGAGACATATGTCATATAAATGATTATTATTACATTACAAGTTCCAACAATCTCTTAAAAACAGTTTTTTTTGTATTACTTTGCATTTTATTATATGGTATGTTAATCTTTAGTAAATTTGACCAATTTAATCTAAACATACTGACAATAACATTTCCAAAAAAAATGATATTTTCGAGTTTTTTCTATATTACCAACATTTAATTCTATAGATATGTTTTCTGTGTATTGTGTTATACTGTAAAGTATAGTAGATTATGACGATATATCTCATTTGTCAGCTAGACAACGTAATCCAATCCACAATTATTGAAATATGTATGAGTTAATTTTGTATTCCTTGTTGTTGTTTTGTATTGTAATCCTTATTTTTGTAAATATTAGTAATTTAATGTAAAACTTACAACTTATCAATTTACAGTTCGTCCGTTTAATATAGTTTTGAATTATAGTGTAAAGTTCTGTTAAAGGATTTTTTCCCTTTCGATATGGTTGTACAACTTAAAACATTAGTGTGGAGATATTGTGCTATATTTTGTAATATAGTAATTAAAAGAGTAATATGTCATATAAGGTTAAAAAATTTCAATATTTAAGATAAGATTTCCAAAAATTCATGGCTTTCTTTTGTATTATTCTGCATTGTATTGTATTGTTTGTTATTAAATTGTAAATCATAGTAATGTAATATATATACATACCGACAATTTCAGTTTCAAATATGTATGCTCTATTGGACTTTGACTAATTTTTCCAACATGTAATACATGTTGGTTTTTCATTATATTGTGTCATACAACAAACTTATATTATATTATAAAGAGATTTGTCATTATAATGATATCAATTGTATTTCAGAAAACAATTTGTGAATGTATGTCAGGAATTAATTTGTATTCCTTTGCTCCGTATTGTATTGTAGTATTTAATTTTGTAAATTGCTGTAATTTTATGTAGCATAGCGACATTGACAGTTTACAGGCTATACGTTATAGCTAAGTTTAAATTTTATTTTAGGAATGTTTTTTAATACAAATCTGAAGTAATCATAGAAATTTTTGAATTTTCGAATCATTTTAATTCTTTTGTTACGCGCTCAATCTCCTCCTAAAACTTAGCTAATTAGTTATTTCGAATACCACTCTTAGCTTTCTTTTGGTGGTTTTAATCTCATCCATTTGATCCTCATCACACGATCTTTATGAGTGGCTTTCCTAGCACCCAAGAAAGGTGCACCTCATTGGAAGGGCCCTCTCTCTCTCTCTCTCTCTCTCTATATATATATATATATATATATATATATATATGAGAAACTTCAAAATGAGACAGGGACTCACCAATATTGTGGTGAGCCTTCAATCCGTCCTTCTATCTTTGATCTCATGGTTAGATTTATTGACGCATTAATTTAATTAATTTAATGATTAGAAGCCTATTTTGGTCATTTCGTCACATTCTAAATATAGAATGTGACAACTATTTCACCTAATCCGGCGCCTCCCTCCCCCATGGGGATATTCGTCTCTTCTTTGTTCTTGCCCTAAATCAAAAGAGGGCTGCAACGATACAAGTTGCTGGGGCGGTGGATCTCGTGCGCTTGGCAACGTGGATTAGTGGTTGCTCCAGGATGAGGAGATCATTGCACGCACGTTCAGGATCGACGGAGGTGCTCGTCTCCATGCAGAGGAGTGGTGATGGTGTGGTGGCTCTTCCATGGCCGGTTGTGCTGGGCGCGATGGGCAGCGGTGTCGCTCCAAGTAGATGGAGGAGATCGACAGATGAGACGGGATCCTGCGACGGAGGAGTGATGGCGGGAGTCGTGTTGTGGTGGATGCTCCTCCGAGCGGTGATGGGTTGGGCGACGAGTTCCATGTGGCGACACGCTCTGGGTGGAGAAGGTCAGCATACAGCGGCTCGCACGAGAGCGACGACCGTCGATCGAAGGAGGTGGCTCATGCGAGGACCATTGAGCGGAGAAGGCGGCCGCGCAAGAGAGGCGTGGGAGATGAGGCACCGATTTACATTGTGGTTTAATTATTTTACATATATGACTAATATTTACAATTTGATTCATTTTTTTTACAAATCTCATTTTTTTGTTTTCTTATTTTGCAGATCTCTGTGTGAATTTTACAAAGGCGAGATATACTATTACAAAGGCTCGCGGAATTTTTACAAAATTAATACACATTTTACAAAATAGACTGAAGTTTATAAAGAAGAAATTACTCTTACAAAACTCGCTGGAGTTACAAAATAAATGTACCATTTACAAAACAGAAATAATCATTTACAAAATGAAAATATAGTAAAAAACAAAATTATTAATGAAATTACAAAGAGGAAAATATATTTTACAAAACTCATTGAACTTTACAAAGCTATGGTTGATTCCAGAACATTTGGAATAAAATTAGTAATTAATCATTAAATGCCTTAGTGAAAATACCAAATCGAGAAAAAGCTTAGAATGGCAATTTGAAACCGATAAATGAAACTCGAATTTAATTAAATTGAGATGACGAAAATACCCTTTTGAATGAGCTTTTTGATGCAACCGTCAGATTGATATCTGACGAATCTGAGCGATGACTCACCACAATATTAGTGAGACCCCACCTCATTTGAAAGGATCCATACACACACATGTATGTATGTATGTATGTATATGAGTGATCCTGTGAGAGCAAAAAACTGTGAGAGAATGAGAGCAGTGATTCTGGATTACTAGATTCTGTCTTCTCTCTCCATATATTCTCTCTCCTAGTTGAATCTAGTGGTCCAGAATCACTGTCTCATGCTCTCACAGGATCAACCCTCATATATATAGGAGTGATCATGTGAGAGCCAAAAACTGTGAGAGCATGAGAGTAGTGATTTTGGACCACTAGATTCATCGGTGTTTTGAAAATCAGATCGGACTGGTCAGTTCGACCGACTCGACTGGTGAACCACGCCTGGACTGGTCTGATTAACCAGTTTATACTGATTAACTTCGAAGATTCAAATTTCGATTAACCCGCTCAATTTAACCTATTTTTTTGACCCGATTTAACCATACACGAATTTAATTTATTTAAAAATAATCGTGATGGTGGGAGTTGAACTCATGACCTTTGATTATATATTTCAAACTCCTAACCAGCTATACTAACACAACTTTTTACATGTATTGGATTTTAAATATAATTAATATTCTATTATGTTATAGAGCAACTAGTCTAAATAATATATATATGATATGTATGATATTTGATGGTGTATGCAAAAATTATTTTAGGTATAGTATGAAATATATACATTGTCTATGTATTTTATTTATATTTCAAGTATATTTAAGTGTATATTATATCTATATTTTTTATTTCATTTTTAATTGATTAGCCGGTTCAACCACTTCTTTCGCACCGGTCCGATTTAATTTGGTTTTAAATAATAATGACTCATTAAACAATTGAACTGGATTGATTACATGGTTCAACGATCCGACCATTTTGGTAAGGTATCGAGTTCGGTGTCCGGTTCGATTTCAAAAACATTGGCTCTCATGCTCTCACAGTTTTTTGCTCTCACGGGATCACCCTTGTGAGAGCAAAAACTGTGAGAGCATGATAACACTGATTCTAGACCACTAGATCATGACTTCTCTCTCCTGGTATTCTCTCTCCTAGTTGAATCTAGAGGGATGATCCTGTGAGAGCCAAAAACTGTGGAGCATGAGAGCAGTGATTCTGAATCACTAGATTATGTCTTCTCTCTCCTAGTTGAATCTAGTGGAACAGAATTATTAATGTCATGCTCTCACAGGTTTTGGCTCTCACAGGATCTCCCATATATATATATATATATGATGTTAAGGAGCATGCACCAATGTGCATGTAACCTTACATGCACCGGTGCCATAAACACCCGTATTTTTTTATTTTTTTGAAATGAAATCATGTGGAATTTAGATCACCATGTATCACCACACCATCATTAAAAATTCAACTTAATTCGAGACTCCTAAGCCATCCATCAAGACTGTGAAATTTTAACGGTCTCAAAATTGCTGAAATTTAGCTATTTAGATGAACACATTAGGAACGCTTGTTTTACAAGAAATTTGAAACACATATTCTACTAATAATTCTGAGTAGATCCCCCAAGGTTTCGTTTCAAAAAAATAGTCGTTTATGGCACCGGTGCATGTAAAGTCACATGCACCTTGGTGCAAGCTCGCCAACCTCTCTATATATATATATTGAGAGAGAGAGAGAGGAGTGATCCTGTGAGAGCAAAAAACTGTGAGAGCGTGAGAGCAATGATTCTGGATCACTAGATTCTGTCTTCTCTCTCCTGATTTTCTCTCTCCTATTTGAATCTAGTGATCCAAAATCACTGTTATCATGCTCTCATAGGTTTTGTCTCTCATAGGATCAGCCCTATATATATAGGAGTGATCCTGTGAGAACAAAAAATTGTGAGATCATGAAACCAGTGATTCTGGACTACTAGATTCTATTTTCTCTCTCTTGGTGATGAATCCGTGATTCATCACCTTTATTCTTTCATTTTGGCTAAAATCCTTGGTAAAATGCATGTAAATAATCACTAATTCCAACTAATTATCATTCTAACCACAAATATTAATATTATATATTTAACACTTTTTTTATCTAAAATAAAATAATAAAAATAAAAAGAAAAATAAAAATAAAAGAAAAGAAGGCTGCAGATATAAAATATATACATACCGATCCTAACCTCAAGATCAAGTCAATATTTATTTGGTCGATAAAATAAATAAGTAGAGTGAGATAAGGATCCTAACCTATAAAAATATCAAGAAAATCAAGAGAAAAAATATAATTTATCTATTTTACACAATGTAAATACTTCACCTATTTTATTCACCACTTATATCATCTCAAATCAGATTACTTCTTTCGTAAAAGTTGGTCATAAAAATATATATATTATTTTATAAAAACATCAGAAAAATATTGTGTCACAAAAATAAATTATCATAACAAACTGAAAAGGCCGCAAAAGCCGACTTCCGAGGTTCATAACTATTTATAGAAAACTCTAAAAGGACCAAACTCACTTTTAAACTTTGTTTTATACTTAATACTATTTATTAAAATATCAAAAAAAATTCAAATAAAACCGGTGAGTTTTGGCATTTGGGACCCGTTGTATATATGTACTATATGTAGAAACTTCCCTTGTTATTAATTAATTAACCATAAATCCGATTAATTTAATTTCTTTTTTAGAAAACTTCTATATATATATATATAATTTCATTAAGTCAAAATACCAATAAAACCCGAAGTCTCGAAGCTGCTACCTAAATTTTCCGAACCTCGTAACTCGACCGTTCGAACTTAGAATTGGGCAAACTTGGTTTTAAAATTCATATTATTCAATTATCTATGAAATGACACTAGTTTCGCTAAAATCAGAATTAGTATGAAAAATACAGTTTTCGAGACTATATTGGTATATTCTACAATGTACCGTAAATTTTATTATTTTTCAATATGTTAATACTCTGTTCTTAAATTATAATAAATAAAGATTTATATTTATTTTCCTATTAATTAAGTATTTAATTATTTAGTTATATACTTAATTATTTATTAAATTATTTATTTAATTACTTAATTACCCATTTAAATACTTAATTAATTACTTAATTATATCTTAATATTATTAATTCTTAATTTAATCAATTATTAATTTAATTTATTTAATTAAAGTTATTAATTACTTATTTTAATTTATTATTATTTTTTGTTTTCTTTCTCTCTCTCTCTCTCTTCCCCCCTCTCTCTTACTTTCCCAAATCAGATCTTCTTCCCCGATTCTCCACACATATCTGCCGACTCTTCTTCACCTTCCACCCCTTCTCTTCTCGGGCCAAACGACCTAACGGCTGGCCATTGGTCGTTAGGCCGGTTTGCCAACTACCTCCAGATTCCCTCTCATATTTATACCCTTGAGTTTCCCCCATTTCTTCCATCCATCATTTATCCACATTTTTCAGCGAGCTCCGAGAGGAGGTGACAGATCCATCGTCGCACAGCGAGTGAGGGAGGAAGAGCGGTGCGATCCTCGCTGGAGTAGAGCTCCGCTCCTACGCGCGATAGCCTCCGTGTCACTACACGTTGAGGCGATGACCGGGAGCACCTGTTGTTCCTAACCTCGAGACCAGGTCAATATTGACTTGATCAACAAAATAAATAAGTAGGGGGAGATAAGGATCCTAAATTATAAAAATGTTAGAAAATCTAGATCACTAGAATTCATTTATTCATTTTCCACATATTTATTCATTTTCCACATTATAAATATTTCATCTATTTTATTAATCATTAATATCACCTCAAATTAAAATATTTACTATACAAAAGTTGTTTATAAAAATATATATTGATTTATAAAAATATTAGAAAAAATATTCAATACAAAAAATAATTAAAATGAACTGCAAAAGCCGACTTTCAAGTTTCATAATTATTCATAGAAAACTCCAAATTGACTAAACTCACTTTTAACTTAGTTTTATAACTAATACTATTTATTAAAAAAATATAAAAAATAGAATAAAATGGGTGAGTTTTGCATTTGGACCCCTTTGTCTATATGTAATATATGTAGAAACTTCTCGATTTTCTAATTAATTATCCTTAACTCCGTTCAACTTAATCTCTTTTCTAAAATATTTCTAAAAATCAATAGAAAAATATAAAGATATAACTTAAGTTAAAATGCTAATAAATCTCAAAGCCACGAAGCGGTGACTTAAATTTTCTAGGCCTCGTAACTCTGCCATATGGACTCTGAATTAAGCGTAGTCACTTTTAGAATTCATCTTATCAAATTATCTATCAAATGACATTAATTTGCTAAAATCAGAGTTAATATGTGAAAAGTGGGTTTTAGGACCATATTGATATATATTATATAATGTACCTTAAATTTATCTTATTTAATGTATACTATCCATCTTATTTATATACTTTATTAGAATTCTATTATTAAATAAAATGTATATATATATATTTATATATTTATTTATATTTATATTTATTTATTTATATTTATTTATTTTTAATATGTTTACTTATTATTTATTTAATTATTATTTATTAAGTTATTTAACTCTTTAAATATTTATATATTTATATATTTAATTAATTAATTACTCATTTAATCATGTAATTATCTAATTAAATATCTCTTAGAATAATTTAATCTAATAATTAAATCAATTACATAATTCTTTTCTATTTATTTTCTTTACACGTGACATGCACCTCTCGCACCCACGTGCAACGCACGCTTCTTCTTCCTCGTGCGATTGCGTCGCCCCCTTATTCCCCTATTCTTCCACCTTCCACCTGTTGCATGCCTCCAACCTCCGGCCAACTACCTAACAGCCTGTCGTTGGCCATTAGGCCAACCGCCCTGGCGTGCTCTCCACGTAACTCCTCCTCTATAAATAGAGCCCACCGTCAGCTTCCCCAATGATCCACCATTGGCATACTCCAGCTCTGTGAGCTTTGGTCGAGGAGAGTGGCGGTCCCTCAGCTCCGTCGAGCGAGAGAGAGGAAGAGCTGTGTGATTGTCACTGGTGCAACCCTACTCTGCTACAAGGAGCCTCCGCGCACACCACCACGTCGAGGCAATGACCACGTAGCTCCACCCCCAGGCGCATCCTCCAGCCTTCCATGTCCAGGATAGCTTTGTCTCTTCTCATCTTCTTCTCTACTCCCCTTCTACTCTCCTATTACTATCTCTGATTCCTCTTCTCGATCTCTATCCTTCTCCTTCATTTTGATTCAAAAATCCCTCCCGACTCCATCGTTCCGATTACCCCATCATACCCAATCCGCTTCTCCGCAACCTTCCGTAAGCTCATCATCTCTGATCGTTTTGATCAGAGATCGATTTTTTCCTCCATCCATAAAGATCCTCATTCCTTCGCCCCTTTACATTTGTTGATATTGGACTGAGAATTTTCCTCGAGTCGCATGCACATATGCATGAAGAAAATAATATGGATCGGAAGCAACACCAACATGTGCAATCGAGCATATCCGAAATATTTGGACAGTGAACATCTGGAGTTGATGTTCAATCAGTCGCCCGTGAATAGGACCTCCGAAAGAGTGAATCCATTGAGGTCTCGGATCGCGACTCCATCTGGACATTCACCTGCAGCTTTCCAAGAAGCACCACAAGCTCGAAGATCGTCGTCGTTTGGAAGCTTGAATCATCCCCGCTCAAAGTAGTTGGGAAAGAACACTTGAAGAGCGTCATCGACATCCATCAACAACCACAATCTGAGGTCGATCGCCGCCTGAAGTCGATCGCCGCCTAAAGTCTTGAAGATGTCATCACCGCACTCAAAAATTGGTTGCTCCCCTTTTGATTTGGGGATTTTGAGTAGAACCATCGGATCTTCATCGATTGTACTTCCCTAGAATAAGCCATGCGTCATCAGCACATTTCACCGATCGCCCACTGCTTCACCGCTTAAGTTCCTCACGTGTGATGCATGTGAGGGTGGTAGATATTTTGGGAAATTTGTGAATTACTCCCCCAATCATTCGTTATTCTCCAACAGGTTTGTGGACAGAGGCTTACACGTGATCTGCACATGCGACTTGGACTATTGTGCATAATACCCTCCAAGTTCCTGCATTTTAGTGCATGCCCTATAATTTCCAGAAAATTCCCCAATATTTGTATAAAAATACTATATATACAATAGACATAATAAAAAAGATAAAATATAACAAATACTATAAAATATGTATAAATATCATATTTCATACTATATACATTATTAAATAGTATTTTCAAAAATAAAAATATTTTCTATTTTAAATAAATCATTTAAAATATAAAAATATGTAAAATCATAAATGTCATAAAATAAAATCTCTCTTAAAAATCTAATAAAAATTACATTTAATATATTTCACTTTACTTCTCAAAATAAACCAAAAATATAATAAAAATTGAATAATAAAACTCATAAAAATACAAAATACATAAAATCTTTACAAATTCATAACTAATTCAATAAAATTCACAAAAATACATACACTATATTATTTTGAAGGTATTTTCATCTACTTTATAAGAAAAATAAAATAAAAATATTTTTGTTCTATTTTATATTTTAAAAATTCAAAATAAATCAGAGTTTTCAATAAAAATCTCATTGTTCATTTTAAAATTAATCCAACAATCAATAAAACCCCTAAAAACTCTTTAAAAAATCATAAAAACAGGAAATAAAATCAAAAAACATAAAAATAACAAAAAACTCAAATATAAAAATATAAAAATTATACCTATATTTTTACATTGGTATATTAAAATAAAAAACATAATATAAAATTCACAAAAATCAAATAAAAATTCAGGAAAATACCTAGAAATTAGGAAACCAATAAAACCTTAATTTTCTATAGCTTTACCTTAGTTCTAAACAGTTTGTCTCCTTGAGTTCGGTACTCTCGTACTTTCATTATACATCTAAGTTTAGGAGTATAAATAATAAAAATAAATTTTCTGCTAAAATCCACCTGGTCGATACAATAACCTTGTTACTCTTTAGACTAGGTGTATTTTTCAGATAGCACCATTGCCGAGGAGGCAGTGCTAGGGTGGATCGTAGAGACCTTAGTTTTAGGGTCTTCTCCTTTTTCGTCATCTAACATTTGTCAAATTTTTTTACTTCACAGTTTTTTGTTTCTGATTTGTGCAACACATGTTTCGAGTCGCGCAGTTGAGAACCAAAGAGTTGATTTCATTTTCTTTGTATTAACCTCTGTAAAAAGATAAAGGGCATTCACCCATGTTTCTGTTTGTAGAAGAGGCCCCGTAAGGGAATCTCGACTTGTACCTTCCTCCCTCTTTTCGGGGTCTGTTTCACTGAGTGTCGTGCACTTGGGGGAATAGGGACCCACCGCAGCTTTTTTGCATCACGTTTTCTCAATGTTTTCCGTTGTTTATTTTTTGAGGCTAGGTGCTTGTGTATGGTTTTTCATTTTCATTTTGTATGTTCCTTCATAGCTAAATTTAGGGAGGCACATCATAGTTGTTTGCTTATTCACTTAGGTCAAAATAAAAGGACAAAAATTGTTAGATATTTTTTTGTGAAAAGACTAAAAAAAGTGACAACTCGAAAATAAAATAGGGACTGCTAACTATACCCGACTCTAAAATTAAACGTAATGGACTCCACAGCATTTTGGGAGAGCAATCCCCATCGAATGACTGCCAGGTACTTTCCAGATTTGTGAGTGAGGGACGACCCGTAAGGTTAGAGCCTAAGCTTGAACATTTTGGAAAACTACTGATATGACAGTTAGTTACTCTACTCTTCAATAAGTACTCTCAGGTAGTCGGAAATGGTCCGGGTTTTCTTACAGAGTGGGAGGTTTAAAGGACACTGTGTAAGGCTCCATCCTCAAGTAAAATGGGTAGGTCCGCTACTTACTCCCATACTAGCTGAAAGTAGGTAGTTAGTAGTTTGGACTCGGGATAGTCTTCCGGCAGGTTCAGACATCTATCATATCATATAATTTGTAAAAGACTTGTATTGCCAATTAACCCTAAAACTGAAAAGATTAACAACTGAACTTTCATGGTCATCATCGGGTTGAGTTGGTGAATCAGGGTTATTGCTTTGTGTTTGAATTTGTGGTGTGAGTCTATATATTTTAGATCTCTACAATCAATCATCTATTATATCAAGATGATGGGTAGGCAATCCCTTCGGTCGACTTTGATCGATCCTTTCTCTCGTGCACCTGCCCATCCATCTAGGTTGGTTCAGGATGTCCCTCTTCCCAAATCGAAGACTCACCGTGTTCCATCTTCCAGGCATGACTCCGACCCTGGAAGCTCTTCTCAGTTCGAGAGAACCCTTCTTTGCAATAGTAGTTGCACGTCGACCTGGTAGAACCTGATCTGAATTCTTTTTCCTTTCCAGATGACATGGATAACAAAGGACCACAACAACCGCAGACCACATCGAAAGTAATCGATCAGGCTATGACCAACAGTGGTCTCCTTGTGTCCCTTAAGTCTGTGCAGAATCAGATAAGGAAGCAAGGGAGACTGATGAAGGATGTACGAGTCGAGTTGATAAAACTGATAGCCCAATGAGAGACTCTTGATGTTGAGATCCCATGAGGTGAGGGGGTTGGTGGACAAAATGGAGCAGAGAGACCTACACTTGATCCTAACAGAACGGTGAAGCAGCTCTACAACCTTGGATCTACTACCACACACCAGTGGATCTGTCTTCTTGCCATCCATGGCAATTTCGAGCTATGATGAGCGCTCAGCCGATCGGGGTTAAGTCTCAGAAAATCAGATCAAGGTCATTGCGACCCCAACCTACGGAGCGTAGCTCAATCAAGAAAAAAGTAGACCACCAATGGAATCAATCAAAAACAAAAATAAGGCAAGCGGTCTTGCTAGTTATTTTACCTGGTATAGCCACCAGGGTTGAACACAAGGAGCACGAATGAAACCTACGAAGTAGTCACGTAATCCAAGAAATAAAGGAATTTTTTGTGGTTGTTAATTTTTATTTTTTTATAATTTTCTATTAATAAAAGAAATAAAGACAAGGATAAGCATCACACTCAAGCAATTATTTGAAGGTTTAAAAATACTCAAAAATTCAAAACAAAAATATTTTTATGTTTTCAAAATATTCAGATGTTTTTGGGAATTTTAAGGGGTTTTTCTGATTTTTATATAATTCTCTAAACATAAAAGAAAAAGGAAAAATGCAGATAATGTGCAACCAAAATGAAAAGGCACTTTAAAAATATCTAAAATACTATAAAATTTTGGCAACAATTTTATGTGAAAATATAAAATAAAAACTACCTACAGGAACTGAAAACTCAATTTTTTGATTTTTAATGATTTTTAATAATTTTTAAAAATTTTTAGTCTTTTTCAATTTTTAGGTGTTTTATAAAAGGGAATGAAATAAAAATACACATGAATTAAAATAAGATAAAACAAGCACACCCGATTTTTTTTGGAATTTTTAAAGATATTTTTATATTTTTAGTTGATTTTTCAAAATAGACAGAGACACTTTTTAGGGTTTTGAATTTTAGAAAATACTAAATAAAATCAAAATGCATCATAAAAATTACTAAAAATACTACACAGTAGCAGGAGGTACGTTTAATTTTTTTGGAATTTTTGGACTAGTTGTGGTATTTATCTGATTAAAAACAATACACACAGGTTACATAGACCTAACGCAATTTATTTAAGTTACATGACCAATTATTAACAAACAATAAAAGTCCAGGGCTGAAAATGCAATTTGTTCAACAAATCCGCACATGCGCAAAAAACACACTCACATGGGTATATATGCAAATTTGAAAAACATTCTTTCAAACATTAACACATAAAAAGTTCCAGATGAAAAATGCAAATACACCACTATCCATGTGACCAGGAACATGTCTCAGACAAGAAGGACTAAACTGAAAATAACTGAAACTACAAGGACTATATTGCAAAAAGGTTCAACTATAACTTTATTTTACAAACTAAAGCATAAAGTGAAATAAACGTAGGGTAAAAAGAGCAATATACCCTCGATGGCACGTGAGTCGCACGTGGTCAGCCACGTGTCGGCCGTTGGTGGGGCAAGATCGTGCGGCTCTACAGGCGTCAAGTGTCAGATCTGATGGTGTCGGTTGGTCGGGAACGTGGAATGGATGGGGCTATTAGATCTGACATCTAATGGTCTGTCACCTCAGATGGAAGGACGCTCGAGATGAAATTTGGAGGGACACGTTGATCCAATGGCGCAGAAGGTGTCTGGAAGAACTGCTCCTGGATGAACTTCGTCAGAGCTAAGGATGAGATCCTCGGCCCCGATGAAAGATCAGCAGGCATCGATGAAGTCGTGGGACGATTCTGCGTCAGGTGAACGGCTCGGATGGAAGCTCCAACGGTTGGATCGACATGATGGTGGAGGGGACCTAGAGCTGCTCTGGCGAGCCTAGGAGAAGATGATCTAGGTGCTCTCAACACACGACGAGACCTGCAACGAGTTGCTCTGACTAGGAAATACACTCCGATCTAGGTTATTAGGGATGAAAACCAAAGAAGCAATGAGGGATGGGGCTCGATCTCCGGCAGACGCGGTAGATGGTGATCTTGGACCTAATCCTGGTTAGAGGGACTAAGATTAGGGTGATCAGGTTGCGTAGGATGATGGAGGGTGAGCGTGCGAGGGTATCAAAACGGTTGGATGTAGGTGAAGGAGCTCCGACCGGCTGGTCGGAGCTGGCGGAGTGAAGGCGATGAACAAACGAAAGATTGGAATCGAAACGGTAACGGGGAAAGATAAGAGTCTCACTTGAAGGTTCGGATGGTTTCCTGGTCTCTAGGCGAGGATGGTCGTCGGGATTATGGCCTCGACCGAGCGGCGGAACGTGAGGGAGGCTTCTCGAGGCGGAGGTCCGATCACGAAGGGGAAGCATCGCCGTTACTGCACCAAATCGACCACCAGATGGCTCCTCAGATGGCTGACACCATGCTGAAGGTTTCTAGGGTATCGAGAGGGAGTGAGGTGCGAGCTGCCAACCTGGGGAGGCGAATGAAAGACTTTATAGCAGTCCCAGGTGGCTAGAGGAATCGGGTAGAAGCGCGCGAACCGAGGGTCGGATCCCTAAAGATATCGACGGGCGAGGATCATGGATCTTCCCTTAGTAATCGGAGCTGTGAAATGAAGGAAATGGCGATCGGATCGGGTCGAGGAAATTCGGTAAAAAGTGAGCAAAAAACAGATCCGAACGAAAGAGAGTCCAAGGGGTAGTTGACCGAAGTCAACAATCCTCCCTGGACCAATCAGGTGAGGTGGGGGAAAACAACAAAATAAGCTACAGGATAAAATAACAGAGAAATTCAAAAATAAATAGATTAAAAATAAGAAATGAATTTAAATTAAAAATAAATAAAATGAAAAATGTTTATTATTTTCCAAGGGATTTTCTATGATTTTTATTTATTTTTATGAAAAATAAAGTATTCTATATACAGTATATTTTATTATATACATGTATAATATACCTATGTATTTTGTAAAATTATTTTTAATTTATTATTTTTACAAAAATACCCCAATTTTTATATTTTATTTATTTACAAATCATTTTTTGGAGTTTAAAACAATTTTATTTTATTTTTATTATTTATTTATAGGTATAAAATAAATAGGGAAGAAAATAAATATACATGTATTATGTACAAGTGAGAGAAAGAATTTTATTTTATTTTATTTTTCTGATTTTATTTTATTTTTAGAAATATATACAAGGAAGTAAAAATATATTTTTATTTTTATTTTGGAAAAAATAATTTATGTACATATGATATATATATACAAGCTAGAGTTGCCCTATCTCTCTCCACTTATTTTATTTGGCGATCAGGACAATGCTTGGCCCTCTCTTGGGTTCGGGTCAGATGAATCCACGTTTCATCATCTTTATTCTATCATTTTGTCCTTAAAAACCCTAGTAAATGCGTGTAAATAGGCCTTATTCATGCATTTTAGCATTTATGTATATGTGTGTAAATATTGTATAAAATGCGGTTTTTAAAGCCAAAATTATAGAATAAAGAAAAGAAAAGAAAAAGAATAAAATATTGTAAATATTTTATGACCCGAAACCCCGAGACCTAGGCATCTTGATGAATAGGTCGACAAGGAATAAAGTAGGGGGAGATAAGGGCCAAAACACAATAAAAATACCTATTTATTTTATTCATTCTTTATTCATTTTGGGACCTATTTTTGGTTCCACTTTTTATACATCAAACAAAGAAAACTTTGTACATAAAAGTTGTAGATAATTTAATAAAGAAAAATACAAAATTGATTTCACAGAAAAAGAATGTACAGATAAAAAGTTCTGGTCTAAACAGGATTCCAAAATCCCAACTTCCCAGACCCGTATCTCACAAACGACAACTCCAAATGCAGCATACTCACCTTTAATTGTATATAGAATAAAATAATCTAATTAATGGTGGTGGTTTCGCATTTGGCGGAGCTACGGTTTGAAAGTTGAGTGTTGGACCCCTATTGTACAGTGTACTGAATAAAATATTCAGTTTTATTCTTTATTCATTATTTATTCATTTTTATATTTTTATAATTATGTAAATATTACTTATAGTATATATGTGCATTAAAACTAAAATAAAATGCAAAGAAAACACAAAATAAAAATACTTGTATAAAGAATACATAGGTATACTGCCTATACATATACCTGTATAAAACACTCTCAGATTTTATTTGATATACAAAATGCTTCAATAAAATAAAATAAAAATATACTTAAGTATATAAAAGTATTTCATAATTTTAGAAAATAAGAAATGGAACTAACAAAAATAAAATACACAAAATAAAATAAAATACTAAAATACATAGGTAATATACCTATAAAGAGGTATAAAGGCAACTTGTAAAAATATAATTCATAAAAATAATTAAAAAGCGGAATTAAATACTATATAAAATAATAAACATTTTTTATTAAATAACCTAAAATTAATTTAATCATTTTCTATTTTTAAATTAATTTATAAGGTATTTATTTATTTTTTGTCTTTTTGCGGATGACGTGGCCCAATCAGGCCACGCCATCCGTTGACCGGGGGTCAACTTCCTGACCCCAGGTCTTGGCCTTCTGGACATGTGCGAGTTCCCTTCTTCTTGGTTTTTTCGCGGGCTCTCCTTGCATCATTTGAGGATGATTCCTTCTGCGAAGTTGTTCACATGCAATCCATCTACCTCGCCCAGCAAATATCTTGGGCAGAGGAGCGTTGAATCGCCAGTTCTCCCTCGATCAAGGAGCCACCTTCGTCAACCATAAAAATAGGACCCCCCGACTTCAATTCGAATTTTAATCCTTCTTCCGCCACTTTCATTCCCAAACCCCTCCTTCTTCGTGCTCCTCGTGACAGGGGGAGTTGAATCGACCCGGGGTTCGTGAGAAGTGGTGTTGAATCAAAGAGATTCAGTCCCTCGCCGGAGCTCCGCCGTGCTTCCTCGCCCGTCGCCTCTGGTGAGTCTCCCTCTCTCTTCTCTTCTTCTTTTTGTAGCTTTAGTGTAGGTTAAGTTAGCCCATTAACAGTTTATCTCGCCGTTCTTCCAATCGCCGAGAATCTTCGATCGAACCCACGGCGGAGCTGAGCTCCGCCCGTCGTTCCCGACCATTCCAGTGATCCTCCGCCATCCTAAACACCTCCATCCTTTCCCCCTCCGCTCCTTCACCACGCCGCACCCTTCCAGGCCCCTCGATCTCGCTCAGATCGAGCTATCGAGCTCCTCTCTCCGCCGCGCGCCGGAGCTCTTCGTCCCAAGCACTTCTCGCCTCCATTCTTCTATCGGAGAGCCCTCCGAGCACCCCCTTTTTGCCGTGCTTCTAACCCTGCAGGAAAGAAGTCAAAGGGAGGCTCCATCGAGCCTCGAAGTTTCAGGGAAGCACCTCCAGGCGACCTTCCTCGTCCGAGCACCTCGTGTCGCCTCCGCCTCGCCCCTCGCCGGAGACCACCAATCGACGCGGAAGGATCCCAGGATCCTTTTGCCCTTGATCCTGGGGTCGGAGCGGCCGTGTGTCGGCCGCCATCACCACCCGAAGTTTGCCGGGGAGGAGTTCTTCGTGAACCCCTCCCCGCCGTTGGATCGATCCTCTGCTCCAGACGCGACGCCAACCGTCCGATCACCTCAGCCGTGCCGCCGTTCGATCTCCGCCACGTGTCCAAGAGTCTCGCCATTGACCGCTGGATCGCGCCCCGTGGGTATTTTGCATTTTTAACCCACGATTTTTGTATTTACTTTTTAGTCCAGTAACTTTCAGTTGTAGTTTAAAAAGTTTTGTAATATTTGCACGCAGACCCTCATGTTTTCACTATTTGCACTTCAGTCCACGCCACGTCACCTCACGTGACGGTGGCGTGTGACTTTTGGGTATTTTGCAAGATAGGCCCAGAACTTTTGTGTATTTGCAATTTCGTCCCTGTGCGTAGAATATATAATATGTTTTTGGAAATTTTGCATGTATGCCCAGCCGGTTTTCTTTAATTACAATTATGCCCCTATGAATGGTGTTTCACGTGAGCTGCGCATGCCTTTTTGGTGGAAATTGCATTTGAGCCCCTGGGTGTTGTCATAATTGCATTTATACCCCTGCCAGGCTTAGAATTTTTGCATGCTTAGCTTATTTATTTAACGCCTAATTTAATTGTGAAAAATTCTCAAAAAATAGAGTTAAGACCCTGTATGCTTCTAGTTTCACGCTATATTTTTAGTTTTTAATTTTATTTTGTTTTCATATTTATTAAAAATCAAAAACATTCTTTTCCTCTACTGTCTAGCTTAGAAAATGCCAAAAAATATTAAAAAGTCTCGAAAAAATTCCAAAAAAATCCATAGTGTCTATTTTACTATAATTTAGTTGCAGACCAAAATTCACTAAAAATCTCAAAAGAAAAACCTTAAAAATATAAAAAGACTCTAAAACTTCAAAAAAAATTTATAAAATCAAAGAAAACTCAAAAATTAGTAAACTCAGTTCCTGTCTACTCTATATTTTGTTCTCTTTATTTGAAATTTAGTGTGAAAAATTTTGGTTGCTGTTTTATAATTTTAATTCTCATTTTGTTCACAGCCAGCCCTTTTTCCACTGTTTTCTATTATTTCAGTGTTTAAAAATACCAAAAACACCTAGAAAAATCCCCAAAAATCACAAAAACAGTAAAAAATCCTAAAAATATTAAAAACATTTAATTTCTGAATTTTTTGGTTATTTTTATGCATTTCTATAAATAGTTGACCTTGCCCTTTATTCCTTTGTCTTTACTTTCCAATATTGAAAAAGAAATAAAAAAATATAAAATATAAAATTATAAAAATCAAAAAATTAAAAATCAAAATACAAAATTAAAAATTAAAAATTAAATAAAAAAATTAAAAAAATTAAAAACCCACAAATTTTCTAGATTGGCTAAGTTGCTTATTAGACCTAGATTTGGATTTTTTTTATCTATGCTCTACACCTTTGCTTCTTGAGTTCGACCCCTACTTGCTTGCCATTGTACATCTTTAGTAGGGTATAATAAATTTTAATCCTTGCTGTTCATTGTCTGACTGATTGTGTGGGTTAATTGTTGAAGACCGAGGTGGTTTGAGCAGTCGCACCAGCGACAGTGAGTCTGACTTGTCAGACCGCTCTTTAGCGGCTTTCGCTTTTCTCGCTTTTCAGGGTCACTCAGTATTTATTCGAAATACCTCCTTCTTTTTCTTTTTATTCTTTTATTTTTGTACAAATACATGCTAATTATATAATATTGACATATGCGTGTATATTGCAAAGTTATTATATTTACACCTATTTATATGATGCTTTGCCAAGATAATTAGCTGAAATAAAAGAATAAAGAGTGATGAATAGGGATTCATCACCCCCTATACTTTATCTTTGCTAGTCCCTTAGCAAACACTTATCTGAAAAAGAAGTGAAAAGAGAAAGAAAAGAAAAAGGAGGAGAATCAAGATTGATTACTAAACTTGTCTTCATTAAATTGAAGTATGTAGCTCAGTAAGACCTTTGGATTATTAGTTTGAAGGAACCTTATTTGGACCTAGGTTTAAAACTCGACAACCTATAAGTTCCACCAATCTATGGTCAAGACTCCTCAATAATCAAGATCAGAATAAGTCTTCATACACAAACTCTAATGACCATGAATCTTTTCTTGTACTGTGTAAGTGATATGTAGACCCCACCTCAGAGATGGCAAAGTAACAGCCCCCCTCAACAAGGTAACTCTAATGCCCTAGTCTAGCATCTCTTTCCTCGAGGAGCAGGGTATTCCCTTCTAAGTTCAAGTACAACCGGTTCAAGAAGAGGAGGGAGAAGAGAATGGACCATGACCAGTGTAGCCATGTATCCCTGGGAGCCCAATCAGTGTAGCTAAGTCTCCCTGCTACAAGCTTCATGAGATGAGAATGGGTAACATAAGCTTTGCTTTATTTATCTACATACTCCGGTGGGTATTTTATTTTCTATCAGACCCACCACTTTTTTTGGAGTTTTTCTTTCTTTTGCATTTTTTTAATGCGCATATGTACAACATATCTACATGGTGTAGCATATATACATAAGGAGTTTTTCCTCTTGAGCCAGTAGACTGTCCCTCTTTTGAATCATTATTGCAACCCACAACTCCTGTCTTTAGACCTCATTGTTGCCAGGCCAAGTTGAGACGCACTTCCTTCACTAAAAAAAGACGAGAGGTTCCGCCTAGAAGTACTACCCTCGTATGCTACCCCAAGCCAAAGAAAACTGCCTCCTCACCACCTCATTCGTAGAGGGCTATGTGTAAGGTGTTGGTGCAAGTAAAGCCATTGTCTGTGAGAGTCATGTGTGCGTTGTTAAGTGTTCTACTTAGTTTCATCAAGATGACATGTGATCATAGCCTAGGGGACTCAAAGGATTAAGTCACTAATGGACCTGAAAAGTCTTAACCCTAGGCCCTCTAAGGTTCCTCTTAGAATTAGGTGGATTAAGGTCTTAACCAAGCTCCATTTTTCAATTTAATTCCAGGCTAGTTTAAATGTCAATCGATGATTCAGAAAAATTGTACAAGTATATATAAAAAAACTTTTTATGCAATTTTTTTTGAAAATGTGAAAATTTGAAAAATGTTTGAATGAATGCATGGATGCAGAAGCTTTGCAAACTCTTTACACACATTTACACAAGGTTTTTTGTAATTTTTCAAATATTTTCACAAAAAAATTGTACTATGTGCATAATTTTTTATATCAAAATATTTACAAACTTTTTACACACAAAATATTTTTACAAACATTTGTACACAAATATTTTTTATAAATTGCTATGTATGTGCAAGAAAGAATTTTATTTACATAAAACTTTTTTAAATTTTTGCGGTTTTTAGATAAAGGATTTTAGTCATGTTATTTATTAACACACTCACACAAAGTACGAGTTATGCCTGAAGTATATATGGCATATATATGACACCCACTATACTTAGCTCAACGATGTCCTCAAAGTGGATCAAGAGCGATGAAGAAGACATAACTCGTGCTTAGTGTAGGGAAGTGAAAAGAAATGCTATACGACACCGACGAATCAAAGAATGAAAGGATCTCGGTGTTTCCCCCTATACTTAGGATTAAGTAATCCTAAGTATAGCAGACTGTACATAAAGGGAAATCCGAGTGGAAGAATGTACAGGGTCTATCTCCCCTATACTTAGGTTAAAATATCCCTAAGTATAGGCAGCAAAACAGAGGTAAAAAGAATAAAAAAGGCAATCAAAAGTCTACACCCCCCATATTTAGGGTAAAGTACACCCTAAATATAGCATAATCATAAGATGCAAATGGGGTGTTGGACTGAAGAATGAGATGATATGGACATCTGGATCTATACAAAGCAGGAGACAGTGATAATCAGGCATGAGATGCAATAGATGTGAGTCAAAGACCACATTTCATGCAAAATGAATAGGGCGACGTCAATGACTAGTGGCTCATGATCTAAATATGGTTTGAGTCGTTGCCCATTAACATGAAAGTTAGACTCATATGACATCTCAGATATGTCAATGCTCCCATTGTCATGTCCCTTTCGGACCAGGTATGGTCCCTTCCACTTGCTCTGCAACTTCCCTGGAAATAATCTAAGCCTAGCATCGAACAACCATGCTCTCTGATCTGGCTCAAACTGCTTGTGGCTGATATGAGAATCATGCCACTCCTTCACTGTCTCCTTATACTGCAGGCTTCTCAAAAAGGCTGAATCTCTAAGCTCCTCCATGGTTGCCACTTATGCCTTCTTCTGATCTCCTACACTCACCGGATCCAATAATATGTCTGTGACAGCCCAAAGTGACTTGTGCCTAATCTCAACTGGTAAATGGCAGGGCTTGCCATAAATGAGGCGAAAGGGAGATGTACCCAAAGGAGTCTTGAAGGAAGTCCAATATGCCCACAAGACCGAGTCCAAGAGCTGTGACCAATCCTTTCGGTCTGGATGGACTACCTTCTGTAATATCGTCTTGATCTCCATGTTCGACACTCCAGCAAGACCATTCGTCTGAGGATGATATGGAGTGGCTACTCGATGGTCTATGATGAACTCGCTAGCAAGGGCCTTTACCTTGTTATTGACAAAATGAGACTCCCCGTCAGATATCAAAACTCTAGGTACCCCGAACCGTGAAATGATATTCTTCCTCAAAAATCTGCAAACTATCCTAGCATCTACGGTTCGGGTGGGGATGGCCTCAACCCAATGACTAACATAATCCACGGCCAACAGAATGTACTCAAATCCCTGACTCTTAAGGAATGGACCCATGAAATTGATGCCCCATGCGCCAAAAACCTCACAGAAGTGGATGGGCTGCATCGGCATTATATCATGTTGTCCACAAGTTCCCATCCTCTGATAGTTAGTACACCTCTTCACGAATTCATCAGAATACTTGAAGAGTGTAGGCCACCATAGGCCGGATTGGAGCACTTTCTGTGCCGTTCTCCTCCCAGAGTGATGTCCTCCTGCCTCAAGCTCGTGGCAGTATGTGAGGACGTTATGGTGCTCCTCTTGAGGAATGCACTGACACCAGACGCTATCCCCTCCTTCATGATAAAGGATGGGATCCTCCCAATGGTAGAACTTGACCTTCACAAGGAAGGTCTCAAGTCGCTGCCTGGGCCAACCTTGTGGAACTTTCTTGGCAACAAGATAGTTGACAATGTCGGCATACCACGGGAGCGAGGTGATAGCAAGAATCGCCTCATCTGGGAAGGTCTCAGAAATAGGATTAGTCTGCTCAGATTCCTCAAGATGCTCTAATCGGGAGAGATGGTCCGCCACCACATTCTTGACTCCAGGATTATCCTTAATCTTAATGTCAAATTCCTTGAGTATAAGGATCTATCTAGTCAGTCTCTCTTTGGCATCCTTCTTTGCCATGAGATACCTGATGGCAGTATGGTCGGTAAAGATAGTCAACTTTGATCCAATGATGTATGACATGAACTATCTAAGGCAAAAACTACGGCTACCATCTCCTTCTCAGTGACGGTATAGTTCCGCTGCATGGCATTCAATGTACGGCTAGCGTAGTGAATGGCAAATTGCACTCCATCCCTCCTCTATCCCAGCATGGCCCCTACGGCAAAATCGGAGGCATCCGTCATGATCTCGAATGGGAGAGACCAATCAGGTGGCTGAAGGACAGGATCCTCAACAACTAGACTCTTGAGAGTCTCAAATGACATAAGACACTTATCATCTACAATGAACTCGGCGTCTTTGGTCAGCAAATCAGTCAACGGTGGGGCAATCATGCTGAAATCATGAATGAATCGTCGGTAGAAATCGATGTGCCCCAGAAAAGACCGTAACTATCACAGATTGGACAGTGGACTTAGTTTCCTAATGATATCCACCTTGGTCGGATCAACCTCCATGCCCCTGTTGGAGATGATATGACCAAGCATTGTCCCTTGAGTCACCATGAAAAGACTCTTCTCCCAAGATAATACAAGATGGACCTCGGTGCATCGTTGAAGGACACGGTCTAGGTAGTCAAGACAAGCATCAAATCCATCGCCATAGACCGAAAAGTCGTCTATGAAGACCTCCAAGCACTCACCCACCATGTCCAAGAAGATGGATAACATGCACCTTTGGAATGTCGCCAGGGTGCTACATAGACCAAAGGGCATCCGTCTGAAAGCATATGTCCCAAATGGACAGGTGAATGTAGTCTTGTCCTGATCTTCGGGCGCAATGGCCACCTGATTGTAACCGAAGTACCCGTCAAGGAAGCAGTAATGACTCTTCCCAGCTAGCCTCTCTATAATTTGATCAATAAAAGGCAGCGGGAAATGATCCTTCTTGGTGGCGTGGTTCAATCGTCTGTAGTCCACACAGACCCTCCAAGAAGTGGGTACCCGAGTAGCTATCTCCTCTCTAGACTCACTCACAACTGTAGTGATGCACGTATTCTTAGGCACCACATGTAATGGACTAACTTACTTGGAATCAAAGATGGGGTAGATAAAATCGGTGCTCCACCATTTCGAGATTTCCTTCATGACAACCTTTCGAAGGTTCGGGCTCAGCCGTCGCCGAAACTCACGCGAGGGCTTGGCGTCCTCTTTGAGATAGATATGGTGGGAGTACAGGGCCGGACTTATCCCCTGGAGATCAGCTACACTCCATCCTATCACCTTGCGATTCTTTTCAAGAACATCCATCAAACGAGATTCTTGCTCTCCAGTCAAATCTGTTGAGATAATGATTGGGTGCATCTCATGCTCGCCCGCAAGAAATATACACTTCAGCGACTACGGCAAGATCTTTAGCTTTGGGAACTGGGAGCTCGTAAATCTAGCCTCTGAAAGGTCTGAGTGAAGGCAACCAAATCTGCATGGGAGAACTCTCGCTGATCATCGAAATCTGGTGAAGACTGCTCTGCTGGTGTATTTGTACTCTGCATCGGATCAACCTCCACCCTAGTTGCTGGCTCTGTAGGAACCAAACACGGTATCAACTCATCAAACTCGGCCCAATCGATGTCTGACTCCGAGTGATCTGAATTTGAATCAAAAAGAGATATCAACTGCCTCACTATCCTGAACATGGTCCGTAGCCTCGAATGTGTCCTCCGCCAAGATTGTGCTCTCCAAGCTCTCCTCTGCTGGAATCTGGAACTGTAGCATCTGAATGTGAGAGGATGGCTCGTGAAATGGGATCTGACCAAGCGACTTCATCATCTATAATCACAAAATCACACTCCTGGTGGATGTCTCGCTCTACCTCTGTCATCTGCTCTGAATCACTAAGCTGCTTGGAGCAGGCTGAATCTTGCGCTCTGGTCTCATCGATCATCTCTATTTGTATACTTTCGCCCTCGATGCAAAAGTACACCTTCCCTCTATCATGGTCGGACATTGCCTTGGTCGTGGCCAAGAACGGGCATCCTAAAATGATGGGGGTTTCAGTCACAGACTCAAGGATCTCCATGTCCAACACAACGTAGTCCACAGGGAGTTTCAGGCCCTGAATTGTGACGACCACGTCCTTCAACAACCCCTTCGGCTTCTTGGCAGATCTATCAGCAAACTGAAGGATTGTCCTACTCTGTCGAAGAGGGCTAAACACGAATCGATTGAGTAAGGCTACCGGAAGTAGGTTGATGGAAGAGCCGTTGTCTAATAGAGTCCGATCGAACCTATGCTCATGGATGTGACATCTGACATAGGGAGCTCCTGCATCTGTCTTCTTGGCTGGCAGACGGTTCTGAATGGCGAAGCAGGTGGCCCTAGTGAGCACATGGATCTATGCATGGTGGTTCCTCTTCTTCCGACGAATGGTAGTCTTCTCTCTACGGTTCCTCTGGAAGAGAGGGATGTGCTCAAGGGCCTCCTGTAGAGTCAGGTGAATCTGAAATCTGTCTATCATCTTCTGGTTGAACTCTAACTACTGGCTCTTTTTTGGATTTTCCTTTTTTATTCCCCTTAGCCAAGCAGAGTGCTTGAGGGAAGGGGATGGATGGGCCCTCCTCAGATAGAGGGCTAGGAATGGGTCCCTGCTGCTGAGATGAAACAGAATCCATACACATATCTCTAAGCATCGTAGATGGATTCACAATTAAATAACCCTTTCCTTTATTAATTTTTTTGGATTTTTCTAAATAGTCCTGAGATACAGAAATCGATGGAAATGCAATAGGAATAGAATGGATGGCCTTAGTACCACCCGCGGCTTCTGGACTCGGGCATCAGCACTGCTCTCTGGCTCAGCATCAACATGTCTGTTGGCATCAGCACCCTCCTGCATCTGGGGAAGCGATGGCCTCAGTACCATCGGCTGGATTTGGTAGCATCAGTACCGTCGTCATCAACATCATCATGAGCGTCATCAACACCGCTCTCCTCCTCATCTGGCACTCCTGAGTCATCATGGTGTCCTCGCTCAAACGAGGCACCGCCAGCTGGCATCCTACCGCTCCTAAGTGTAACAAAGTCAGCATCAAAAGTATAGGAAGTAATATCACCCAGTGAGTCACTAGGAGTGGTAACCTCTATAAACTCTACCTGCTCAGACTTCCTCTTCAGGTTGTTCAGATTCGTCTCGATCTGGGCGGGTATGGTAGACTTGCCCTTCAGTGTCTTCCTCATCTCCTGACATAACTCGTCCATCTCCCGCTTAAAAGGGGCCTGCTGCTCAGAGATCTGGCGGGCTAAGTCATCAAGTGTTGTGTTCTCATAGGTTGGACCATGAGAACCGGATGGGTTGCCTCTCTGGAAGTGAGGTTGCTGCTGCTGGGAAGGATGAGGGGGATACTGGTGAGAATACTGCTGAGGCTGCTGCTGCGGCCTCCACGGCTATCCTTGCTGATAGGGACAAGGGCCCTGTTGGTAGTGTGGTTGTGGCTGTGGGAACCGGGGCTGCTGCTGGGAAGAGAACCTCCGGTCGACCATCGGAATCCGGGATGGTCTCGGCGGAGCCCAGGCTGAGGTCAGTCATACCAAATCTCGTTTACTTCCACCAATGGCTCCTGCTCGTAAGGGGGTGGGGGAAGGACTGCCAGAGGCTGATCCGGCTGGTAGACCACCATCTGAATGTCCGGAGATGGTGGTAGCTGGACGTATTGTTGCTGCAGCTGCTGGAATGGCTCCGCCTGAATGTGGTGCACATGTCTGTAGTGGGCGGAGGGCTAGGTCGAGCTGATGCTGATGCTGTGGTCAGCCTGTGACTTGAGACGGGGCTGAGAAGCCGTTTGTGCCTCCTAGAGACACATGATTTGGGTCTTCAGGTCACTCAGTGTTTGTGCCATCTAATCTATCTGTGACATGCCTTGGCACTGCTTCTTCTCTATAATCTCGATGCGGTCCAACTTCTCGCTAATGATACCCATATTAGTGGTCGATGACTCTGCCTGTGCTGCGGCTGCTGAAGATGTGGAAGGACCTGCATCGACCTGTGCTATCCTCTGATAAGACACGGTATGTGGTGTGGGCTTCCCCTGTGTGTAAAGGCGGGTCTGGGACATGACTATATAGTTCTCTGCCATCTCCTCGCAGATGGCCCAGACCTGATGCTCATCCTTGGCGAAATAGGAACCCCTACGAGATGCGTTCACTAGCCCCTGCAACTCCAGTATAAGCCCGCAGAAGAAACTCTGAACAAGGTTGGGCTTGGATATATCGTGATGGGGACACCGCTCAATGCGCTCTCTGAATTTGTCCCATGCCTCGTGAAACTTCTCGTTGGGGAGCATAGATAAGTTGTTGATGAAGGCTCGCGCTGCATTCATCTGGCTGAGTGGATAGTACTTAGTACTCGTTCCGGAGCTGTTCCCAAGATGTCACGTATCTCCCTAGATGCTTTAGCCAATAGGCCGCTCTCTTGATGAGGGAGAATGAAAAAGCCCATCATCTTGATGATATCCTCGTCCACGAGTTGATCGTGGACCGTGCTGCAGATCATCTCAAACTCTTGGAGATGGAGGTGCGGCTCCTCGGTGGCTAGACCATGAAATATGGGCAGTAACTGAGTGGTCTGGGGGGCGCTTGAAGTCTCCCAAAATGGCAGGCAGCTGGATCCATCTGTGTGTCAGAGTCGCACCAGGGTTGTGCAACTCTCTCATCGGTCGTGCTGGTGCTGTTGGCTGCACTAGCTCATCTGGATCTCATCCCTCAGGAATGTCTCCTCCTCCACCGGTTCTGTTCTGCTCCTCTCTGTCCGCTCGCATATGCGCCATCTCCCTGCGCATATCGGCCATGAAAGCTCCCTGGTCTCTGATCTAACGCTGCATGGTCTCTAAGGAGTCTAAAATATTTTTATGTTTTTAAAATATTCAGATGTTTTTGGGAATTTTATGGTGTTTTTTTATTTTTTATATAATTTTCTAAAAATGAAAGAAAAAGGAAAGATGCAAACAATGTGCAGCCGAAATGAAAAGGCACTTTAAAAATATCTAAAATGCCTATAAAATTTTGACAACAATTTATGTGAAAATATAAAATAAAAACTACCTACAGAAACTGAAAACTCATTTTTTTATTCTTGATGAATTTTAGTAATTTTTATAAAGTTTTTAGTCTTGTTCAATTTTTAGATGTTTTATAAAAGGGAATGAAACAAAAATCACATGGAAATTAAAAGAAGATAAAACAAGTATACACGAATTTTTTTGGAATTTTTAAAGATATTTTTATATTTTTAATTGATTTTTCAAAATAGACAGAGATGTTTTTTAGGGTTTTTGAATTTTAGAAAATACCAAATAAAATCAAAATGCATCATAAGAATTACCAAAAATACTACACGGTAGCATGAGCTACGTGTTAAATTTTTGGAATTTTTGGAGTAGTTTTGATATTTATTTGATTAAAAACAATACACACAGTTATAGGAACCTAAATGCAATTTATTTAAGTTTCAAGACCAATTATTAATAGGCAATAAAAGTCCAGGGCTGAAAATCGCAATTTGTCCAACAAATCCGCACATGCACCAAAAACATACTCATAGGGGTATATATGCAAATATGAAATAACATTCTTTCAAACATTAACACATAAAAAGTTCCGGATGAAAAAAATGCAAATACACCACTATCCACGTGACCATGCACTGTCTCAGACAGGAAGGACTAAACTGCAAATAACTGAAACTACAAGGATTATATTGCAAAAAGGTTCAACTATAACTTTATTTTACAGACTAAAGCATAAAGTGAAATAAACGCAGGGTAAAAAGAGCAATATACCCTCGATGGAACGTGAGTCGCATGTGGTCAGCCACGTGTCGGTCGCTGGTAGGGAGAGATCATGCGGCTCTACAGGCGTCAGGTGTCAGATCTGACGGTGTCGGCTGGTCGGGAACTGGAACGTATGGGGCCGTTAGATCTGACATATAACGGTCTGACACCTCATATGGAAGGACGCTTGAGATGAAATCTGAAGGGACACATTGATCCAACACTACAGAAGGCATCTGGAAGAACTGCTCCTGGATGAACTTCTCTGGAGCTAAGGATGAGATCCTCAGCCCCGATGAAAGATCAGCAGGCATCGGTGGAAGTTGTGGGATGGTTCCGCGTCAGGTGAACGGCTCGGATGGAAGCTCTAACGGTCGGATCGGCGTGACGGCAGAGGGGATCTGGAGCTGCTCCGAAGAGCATGGGAGAAGGTGATCTGGAGGCTCTCATCACACTACAGGACCTGCAACGAGTTGCTCTAACTCGGAGCTACACTTCGGTCTAGGTTATTAGGGATGAAAACCAAAGAAGCGACGGGGGATGGGGCTCGATCTTCTGCGAACGCGGTAGATGGAGATCTTGCACTTAATCCTGGCTAGAGGGGCTAAGATTAGGGTGATCAGGTTGCGTAGGATGATGGAAGGTGAGCGTGCGAGGGTATCAAAATGGTTGGATGTAGGTGAAGGAGCTCCGATCGGTTGGTCGAAGCTGACGGGAGTGAAGGTGGCGAACAAACGAAAGATTGGAATCGAAAGAGTAACGTGGAAAGATAAGAGTCTCACCTGAAGGTTCGGACGGTTTCCTCGTCTCCAGGCGAGGATGGTCGTCGGGGTTATGGCCTCGACCAAGCAGCGGAAGGCGAGGGAGCTTCTCGCGACGGAGGTCCAGCCACAAAGGGGGAGTGTCGACGTCACTGCACCAAATCGACCACCAGATGGCACCTCAGATGGATGTCACCACATGAAGGTTTCTAGGGTATCAAGAGGGAGTGAGGTGTGAGCTGCCGACCTGGGGAGGCGGATGAAAGACTTTATAGCAGTCCCAGGTGGCTAGAGGAATTGAGTAGAAGCGTGCGAACCGAGGGTAGGATCCCTAAAGATATCAACAGGCGATGATCGTGGATCTTCCCTCAGTAATAGGAGCTGCGAAATGAAGGAAATGGCGATCGGATCGGGTTGAGGAAATTCGACGAAAAGTGAGCAAAAACAGGATCCGAATGAAAGAGAGTCTGGTGGGGTAGTTGATCGGAGTCAACAATCCACCATGGACCATTCAGGTGAGGCGGGGGAAACGACGAAATAAGCTATAGGACAAAATCGTAGGAAAATTCAAAAATAAATAGACTAAAAATAATAAATGAATTTAAATTAAAAACTAAATAAAATGAAAAATGTTTATTATTTTACAAGGGATTTTTCTATGATTCTTAATTATTTATATGAAAAATAAATTATTCTATATACAGTATATTGTATTATATACATGTATAATATACCTATGTATTTTGTACAATTATTTTTAATTTATTATTTTTACAAAAATGCTCCAATTTTTATATTTTATTTACAAAATAATGTTTTGGAGTTTAAAACAATTTTTATTTTATTTTTATTATTTATTTATAGGTACAAAATAAATAGGGAAGAAAATAAATATACATGTATCATGTAAAAGTGAGAGAAAGAATTTTATTTTATTTTTCTGATTTTTATTTTATTTTTAGAAATATATAAAAGGAAGTAAAAACATATTTTTATTTTTATTTTAGCAAAAATAATTTATGTACATATGATATATATACACAAGCTAGAGTGGCCCTATCTCTCTCCACTTATTTTATTTGGCGATCAGGCCAATGCTTGGCCTCTCTTGGGTTCAGGTCACTCAGTATTTATTCTAAATACCTCCTTCTTTTTCTTTTTATTCTTTTATTCTTGCATAAATACATGCTAATTATATAATATTAACATATGCATGTATATTTCTAAGTTATTGTATTTACACCTATTTACATGATGCTTTGCCAAGATAATTAGCTAAAATAAAAGAATAAAGAGTGATGAATAGGGATTCATCAAGCTACGACCACAGAACTGTTGCCCAAGTTTCATGGGCTATCTACAGAGGAGTCGCATCTACACCTATAAGATATCGAGCTTATATGTATTACACTGCATGTTTACGCGTAAACGATGACACACTCAAACTGATCACATTTCCATTCTTCCTTATGGATAGAGCAACCTACTAGATGAAACATTTAGGGAAATACATTTCTACGTGGGAGCAGTTAAGAACAGGGTATCTGAACAAATACTACCCACTTGGTCGTACGAGCGCTGCTTGAGCTATGATCAGTAACTTCACCATACTTGGGAACGAGCAGTTCCACGAGGCAAGGGACGGATTTAAAGAGCTCATCGATAGATGTCCCCAACATAACATCTCGAAGCCGAACCTAGTTCAGAGCTTCTTTTGTGGGTTGACACCAGAGTTACAGGTATTGGTGAACGCTTCTTGCGGTGGATCTTTTTTCTCAAAGCATGAAGACCAAGTCTGGGCTATCTATGAAGAGATGGCTGAGAATTACACTATGATGTCCCAGACTAGGTTTTAAACTCAGATGAAGCCACCGACCTACCACCAACATTCTCGAGTAGCACAAATTGAAGGGACTCCTTCTTCTGCCGTTTATACCCATTCTGAATCCTCATCGATGGATATGGAGATCATCTACCAGAAGTTGGACCAAATGGAGATAATAGAGAAAAAATGCCAGGATTTGGACAAGCTCAATAAGATTGACGAGCTTGAGAGATGTCTTACTGATCTGAAGACGCAAGTGTCTTACTGATCTGAAGACGCAAATCATGTGCCTTCAAGAGATACAAATTGATTCCACAGTCTTCGAGATCACAGGCTGACTCAGGAAGCAAAGACCGAGGCATTCTTCTGCGACCACCAGTTTAGCACATTTATCATGTGTATTCTGAGCTGACGCATCAGTCTCAAGCTTATCCGCAGAACTATCATACACCATCATCTGACACCCAGATGATGGTATATCAGAGTGATCAACCGCTTGCTTCAATGCCCCTTGCTTATTCCAAGATGCATGAACCATTGATTGAGGTCAATGGGATATGGTACAACCAACAGCAACCAGGGATCTGTCGCGATCATCCTGGTTTTCATTAGTCTTCAAGAGGTGCCTCTTCCCACCAGCCATCACAGGCACAGATGGGGTAGATCAGAGAGCAGCATCAACATTCCGGTCCTCGACAGTACCATCCTGCTCAGTTGAGACAGAATGCATATCAATCTTAGTATTAACAGTCTTACCTCCACAAAAGCAGTCATCTCCGCAGTAGCCTCAGTACCATCGAGGCAACTCATCTGGGTCTCAGTGTCCCTTCCAATATAACCCAACGCTTAAGTATCTCGCTAGTTTGATAGCCGACATGCAGTCGCATTTCGGTGAGAAATGGATGAGTTCAAAAACCATGTCACTGATCTCGTCAAAGGGAAGTCTGTTATTCATGCTCAGATTGAGTCAAATCTGAACAGTATAAAGAGGAAATCAGAGCACACACATTTGACAAAACCCACCCTCCAACCAAAGGTATTTCCATATGAGTCTTTTTTATTGTGATGATGATGATTTCATTTCTCTTAGGAGTGGTAGGATACCTGTAGGCAGAGAATTAACTAGGCTCGATGAAGATAGACCTGATGATACAAGCAAGCCTGTTGAGCCTGATGATGGTGGTGCTGATGTTGCATATCCCTTTGAGGAAGTTGATGGTGATGCTGATACCACCAAGGTAGACGAAAAGCAGTCAGAGTCTGATGCCGATGCAACTACTTTACCTTTTTTGTACAGTGATGATGATATCAAAATACAAAAAATGTACAAAAGAGAAAAATCAGAAAGAGAAATAAAGAAAAGACAATTGAATCTGCGAGATCTCATGAGTCTTTTATTGATCGTTACATGGAGCAAGTCCCCGTTTTACAAAAATATCTTCTTCTTCTTATGACCCTCCTATTGTACAGATCAATAAGGAGGATGTACATATTCCTTTTCCCAAGCACTCTGCTTGGAAAAAGGAGATAAAAAGGAAAACTCCAAAAAGATTCAAATTAATGATCTGACGAAAGAGATGCTAGACAAGTTAACTATTAAGCTTACTCTTTCGGAAGCCTTGGCAAACATCCCTCTTCTACAGAAAGCTCTCAAAGAGCGAACAATAGTCCACAGAAAGAAAAGGTAGCGCAGTCACTGTTTAGAAATCCATGTGTTGACCAAGGAAACATGCCACGCCATCCAGAAGCGTCTCCCAACCAAGAGATCGGACACGAGAGCACCATATGTCAGATGTGAGATTCTAAATCAGACTTTCGATCGTACTCTTTTAGATAGCAGATTGTCAACTAATTCCATTCCTTCTTCCTTACTCGACAAGTTCGAGTTCAGACCTCTTCGACCAAGCAGGACGATCTTACAGTTTGCTGATAGATCAGTTAAGAGGTCTAAGGGATTAATTGAGGATATTATCGTCAACATTCAGGGTTTGAAATTCCCCATGGACTTAGTCGTGTTGGACATGGCGGTCCCTGAATGTGTCACCGATACCCCGATCATATTAGGACAACATTTTCTGGCAACAACTAAGGTCGTTTCTGATTATGGTACTGGGAAGGTATAGTTTCACGTTCAGGGCGAAAGTAAATATATAGAGATGATCCAGGACACCCAAGCCAAATCAGAAGAGTCAGAGCGAGCATCTAATGAAGATGAGCCTGATGGTCATCAGTACTGTGATTTTGTACAGACTGACGATGAGGCAGTTTGGGCCGAACCTAGAACATGATCTTTCATCACACCTTCAACAAAGTCTGAAATTCAAATACTAGATGATGGAAGATTGGACAACACAGTCTTAAAGCTGATTAGTGATAAGGTTGATGGAGATGATTCTGTTACTTTTTCATCTTTTGATAATATTTTTGATTCCTCCGAGTCAGAAGTGAATGATCATATCTGTTAGTCACCTATAGATCAATCATATTCAGAGGATGATAATTGGTAGTGTTTCGCCGAGTTCCTTTCACTTCAAACGTCATTCGAAGAGCCTACAACAAACCTGGAGATCGAGCCAATTCAGAATTTTCAGCTATCAGATGAGTAGTCTCCAGATCATTCTGAGTCAGAGCAGGATGAGCTTACGTACACTGACCTAGTAGCCTATACCTGATGAATCTACGTTTCATCATCTTTATTCTATCATTTTGGCCTTCAAAACCCTAGTAAATGCGTGTAAATAGGCGTAATTCATGCATTTTAGCATTCATGTATATGTGTGTAAATATTGTATAAAATGCGGTTTTTAAAGCCAAAATTATAGAATAAAGAAAAGAAAAGAAAAAGAATAAAATATTGTAAATATTTTATGACCCGAAACCCCGAGACCTAGGCTTCTTGATGAATAGGTCGACAAGGAATAAAGTAGGGGGAGATAAGGGCCAAAATACAATACAAATACCTATTCTTTTTATTCATTTTGGGACCTATTTTTGGTTCCACTTTTTATACATCAAATAAAGGAACTTTGTACATGAAAGTTGTAGATAATTAAATAAAGAAAAATACAAAATTGATTTCACTGAAAAATAATACACAGGTAAAATGTTATGGTCTGAATAAAAATCCAGAAGCCCAACTTCCCATACCCGTATCTCACAAACGGAAACTCCAAATGCCGCAAACTCACCTTTAATTGTATATAGAATAAAATAAGCTATTTAATGGTGGTGGTTTCGCATTTGGCGGAGCTACGGTTTGAAAGTTGAGTTTTGGACCCTCATTGTATAGTTGTACTGATTAAAATATTCAATTTATTCTTTATTCATTATTTTTGTATTTTTACATTTTTATAATCTTGTAAATATTACTTATAATATACTTGTGTACTAAAACTAGAATAAAAGCCTAAATAAAATACAAAATAAAAATAGCTACATGAAATACCTAGATACAATACCTATATACATACCTATACCATACATACTTATATTTTATTAAATATACAAAACACATCAATAAAATAAAATAAAAATATAATTATGTGTATAAAAGTATGTTATAATTATATAAATTAATAAACACAAATAAATAAATTAAAAATACAAAAAAAATAGAAGAATAAAATATGTAGATATTATACCTATAAAGGGTACAAAAGGTAAGTTGTAAAAATATACCTCATAAAAATAATAAAAAATAAGAATAAAATACTACATAAAATAATAAACATTTTCTGTTTTATAACTAAAAATTAATAAAATCATCTCCTATTTTAAATGGAATTAACAATTCTTTTTTTCTAAGGTTTTTTCTGGTTGGTCCACGTGGACCAACCAGATTTCTTCCTTGGTTGACCTCGGTCAACTCTCTGACCGAGGTCTGGCTGTTGTCAGAAATGAGTTTTCTTGATCTTTGCCCCTTTTTGTAGGGCGCACCTTACACCGTTTCATGATGATTTCTTCACGAGTTTTTGTCCTCGAATATCACTCTTACACGCCCATGCCTCATTTCAGGGATTCGCTCAAAGTTTCTCCCGTGATCGCTCCTTGAACCTCACGCCAGAGCCATGTTTCAAAATAGACCCTCCACCTCCACGCTATTGTATCCTTGTTTTGATCCTTGTTTTGGTATTGTATCCTTTTGAACCCTCTTTTGATCCTTGTTTTGGTTCAACCTCTCCACGCTCAGGACCGGAGGCATGACAGGCCTCCTCCAGCGAGCAGGAGGAGCCCAGGCGAGGATCGAGGGGCGGGTCCAACCCCTATCTCCGGCCGCCGCCATTGAGGTTTATGCTCATGGTTTCAAGCTGTTTGAGTGTATTTTCTATGTTTTTCTTTGTAGCTTAGTTAGACACCAGTAGTGGTTTTTAATTCGTGTGCTTCTTAGGTTTTATAATCACATCATCCCTTCGATTCCGCCGTCAAACACCTTGCCGGAGCTCTTGAGCTCCGTCCACCACTTCCACCCTTTTCATCATCATCTTTCCACCTTCATTGCATGCCTGCAACCCTTGGAATCTCTTTCTGTTGTTTCTATACTCATCTGGAGTCGGATTTTTGTTAAGGAGCGGCTACCAGGAGCGGCCCTGTCCTTCCACGTCCCGGCGGCCTGTCGGCGTTTCCCACGCCATTCTGAGGCCGCCGCTTGCCAGAAGGTCAACCCCGGAGCCTCCCAGGTCGTTTTGGAGCGTCACGGATCGCAGGAGAAGCACGGACTGGCCAGGGAAACTTCGCAGCGGCGCAGTTCTTCCAGTTCTTCCTCACGCCTCTCCTGTCATTGGATGAAGGCATGTTCTTCCCGCATAGCAGCTGCCGTCGGATCGTTTGCATTCCAGCCGTCCGATCACCCAGGCACCTTCTAATCTGGAGCGTCAACACCGAAGGGGTATCGCCACCCTGAGCTTGCGCCACGTGTTTTAAGTAAACGGCGCGCAGCCGTCCGATTAGCGCCTCAGGGTATTTTGCACGATACGCCCAGATGTTTTTTGTATTTAATAATTGATTTCCAAGCTTTCATGTGTTGTTAGAAACTGTTGGACATTTTATCAACCCCCCCCCCCTGAAGTTGTGCGTGTTACACTTATAGCCCCGCCAGGCGCACGTGCTTAGCACGCTCGCCTTGGGCATTTTGCAGGGTTAGGCCCTACGGCTTTGTGTTTTGAACATTAGTCCAGCCAGTGTTTTATTCAGTTAAATATTTTGTTGGAAATATTGCGCTGGCCCCTTGAACTTTTCGCATATTATATAAAAGCCCCTGCCAACATGCCTTTTCTTTTTGCTTCTAGTAATTTTTGCATGCGTCTATGAAACCCCAAAAAAATCCCCAAAAATCACTGTAGGTTTCTGTTTCATAGTAGTTCAACATCATATTTTTATTTTTCATATTTATTGCATTTTAATATTTATTAAAAATCAAAAATAGCTATTTTGTGCACTGTCTAGCTTAGAAAATACCAAAAAAAATAAAAATACTCCAGAAAAATCCCAAAAAAATATATTTTGTTTCCTTTAGTATGCTTTAATTCCAGACCAAAAATCATAAAAAAATATAAAAGAAAACTCATAAAAAAACACAAACCCCTAAAAACCTTCATAGAATTTTATAAAATTCAAAAAAAATCCAAAAATTGTGTTTTCTTTTCTTGAATTTTCTTTGTTTTGTTACCTTTAATTTAAAATTGATTTGGGAAATTTTTGATACTGTTTGCTATTTTTCATTCCCATTTTAATTTCGGCCAGCGATTAATTCACTGTATTCTTTTATTTTGACTATTAAAAATACAAAAAATATTGGAAAAATACCCAAAAATCACAAAAACAGTAGAAAATTATAAAAAGACCAAAAATATTTTATTTCCTAATTTTTGAGCATTTTTTACCCATTTTTATAAATACCTCATTCTCCCTTTTCTTATATTGTATATATATTCCAATATTAAAAAGGAAAATTTAAAAAATATAAAATATAAAAAGGAAATTTAAAATCAGAAAATTAAAAATCAAAATACAAAAATACAAAATTAAAAATTAAAAAAAAAATTAAAAAAAAATTAAAAATCCACAAAAAATAGCACAAATAGACATTTGATCACATTCACACTTTTGAGCAATTTTGCCCCGATCTATCCTTTCTTCTCCCTGTGTTCGACCTCTACACATACTTGCACTATACACATCTTGTTGTAGAGTTATAATAAATTTTAACTCCACACACTTTCACTGCTTTACTTGATTGCAGTGGGTTAATTGTTGTTCGAAGTTCGGATTTTCGAGCGGTCACCGCATCGACTGCGGTTTCGCCTTGTGAAACCGTACGACCCTCGGATTTCTCGCTTCAACAAATGGCGCCGTTGCCGGGGAGCAACAACGCTTAGTTCGGGTCTTGTTTGTGATTGTGATTGATTGTCTATTTCGCGGTTTTTATTTTTGCTTATTTTTGCTCTTTTATTTTGATATATCATTTGAATTGTCTGACCACCCTCTTGTTTGACTTTGTGCGAGGTACGCGGATCGAGGGAGGCACTCCTTTAGTGCTCGTGAAACCACGTGAGGCGGCTTTGGCTTCACACCAAGGCAGACTTGGAGGGAATTTTAAAGACAATTTCTGAGCTTTTATTTCATTGCATTTATTTTTTGTAATTCAAGTGAGAGAGAGACCACTATTATTGTAATAATACAGGTACCCTCGAACACTTGGACATTCGAGCCTAACTTCCAGGTGTCTGTTCACGTGGGGGCTCACCGCGGCTTTTTACGGTTTTCTTCGCATTCTTTTTATTTTGTTTTGTTTTCCGATTTTATTTCTTTTGTGTGATTGAGCCCCTAGTTTTAGGATTGCTTGCGTAGCACTAGGTACAAACACCTTAATCAACATTGCATGTACCTATAGTCTCGTTTGGACTTAGTCAAATTTTAAACAGCTGATCATCACCTTCAATCCGTCGCGCCGCGAGCTCTCCCCGCAAAGCGCTTTCTCCTAAACTCAAGTGTGTTGAGCAGAGGAGGGGTGAGCCTAGACCGGACTCTTGGGTTGAAGATTGGCGGTCAACTTGTGGTTCTTACCGATAATAGCAATTTCTGAACTTAGGGCGATTTCATCGGTTGCATTTGCATATAGATGGTTTCAATTCTGCTGAGCATCCTTGCATGTAGAGTGTTGGAGGCAAGGTGAGCATTTACTCTTTAGCATTCATCATCGTTTTTGCCGCTTGCATTGCTTTCTCGCTCCTCTATCTCTGATTTTGATCACCTAGGAGCTTAAGTGAATTGATTCCCTGATAGGCTTGTGCATTTCTTATTTAAAATCCAAAAAAAAGTGATAATCAATAAAATTAGGACTGCTAACATTACTCGATCCTAAAATCAACCAAAAAGAAAAATTCTCTTGGGGCGAGTAATCCCCTCATTGTCTTCGCTTTTACTTGCTCGCGCACACCCTAAGGACTAGTGCCCAAATCCCATCTTCAACCCCTAAGTGTGTGTGCAACTTTTGGACTTCTCACCTAACTCTAAAACAGACAAGATAAAAAGACCGAATTTGCGGTCTCTACCGAGTTGAGTAGGTGAATTGAGGGTTTGTATTATTTTCATTTTTTGTTTGTGATTGTTTTGTGTGTGTCCTACATCGCTTCTGCGCACTTGCGCCTTTCTTCCCACTTCTCTTGACTTGACCATCTTGCTCTCCCGATCATTTTCTTTTGTTTCGAGATGGCCGACTGGAGCGTATTTTATCCAGACTTTGCGGATCATTCGTTCACTCCAGTCGGTCCATCTCACTTTTTCCAGGAGGACTTTGCTCCTGATTTTTGTACATATTCGACCAACCCACTATTTCAGGATCCGGACTTTGACCTTCACCAGTCATTTCCACCACCATCGCCTACACATTTCGACAACCCGCTCTTCCTCGAGTATCTTGATCCGGAATGTGATTTTTGTCCACACCCACCGCCCACATTCGACACACCCGATCCTGAGATTTTGGAGTCACCTTTCATGATGTCAACACTGGAGACCTTGAATCAGATGATGGAGCATATGAATTCGAGGATTACCGACCTTACTAGTTTAAATAAGAACCAAAATGCTGCTCCAGTCTTTGAGGATATGGAATCATTTGAGGATTATCATGAGAGCTTGCAATCGCCCAAAATACAAAAAATAAGAAAAAATTAAAAATACAAAAAGAGTTCGGGAGACACATGATCGAGCCAGACTGTGAGGAGAGGTACCACTTGCCAGGCCCTTTGACCACACAACCTCTTACACCTTGTCCCACCTTTGGCCCCGAGGATGCCGCTGTACAGACTGCTCTTGGCATGCCTCGTATATATGATGATTCTGACTTCCTCCCTTGTATGGAGGAGGTCCAAAATTTCAAAAAATTGCTGACTGAACCCGAAGTGGTGGTCACCATTCATGAGATTATCCGTGCCCCACTTCAGCAGGCCATGACTGATTTATCTGCTCCTCTTCCCAAGAAGAGAAAGCGGAGGAGCAGATCTGAGCGTCATATCTTGACCATGGCCACTGCCCACGCCATCACACACCGTCCCATTCCTCGGAAGAGGAACACTGCCACACCTTTCATTAGCTGCACCATCTCTGACTTCACATGTGATCACACTCTCCTAGACGGCGGTGCTTCGATTAGCATTTTACCCTTCTCGCTGGTACAGTATCTTCACTTAGGGCCTCTCAAGAAGACCAGGATGATCGTACAATTTTGTGATGGATCTATCAAGAGGCCGAAGGGTATCCTTGAAAACACCGTCATCTCGATTCAGGGCATGAGCTATCACGTTGATTTTGTCGTATTGCCCATGGAGACCTCCACTGGGGAGCACTCTCCAATCATCCTGGGACGACCATTCCTCGCATCTGCGAGGGTCGTTATTGATTATAGATCATGAGAGATTTGCTTCCATCCTGCTGACGAGAGCGAAGCGTTGATCATCGCACCCACTACCGACCAGAGACCTGCACCTGATGCGCCCTCACCTATCTTGGCTGACCTCAAGGACCATGACCTTGATGATACTATCAGAGAATTTTACTGCTTATTGGATTCCACTGAGACCCGAGAATTCCTCCCAGTTGAGGAAGACTCGAAAAGCATGGACCTCGACGTTCCTTCTTCTGGGACTTGGCGTTGTGTTGATGAGATCCACGGGATTTACACGATAGACACCATTGAGCAGAGGGTAGATTTAGAGACTAGAAAGGACGGACATGACTTGACTACTTTCACCGATGGGTCCGCTCCTGTCCATGTAGATACTGATGAGCCAAAGGCCAAATTTGATTTAGTTGCTTTTCTTAAAAATTCGGGCCTTTTGATGAGAAAGATGATCCGGTTGAGATTATAGAGGATGAACAGAGTTCGACTACTTCCACCGATGATTTCGTGCCTTTTGATTTTGACCTGGAAGAGACCTCGCAGGACGACACTGAGTACACTACTTCCGATGATGATGAGTTCGTCCCATTTCACTTTGACACTAGCGAGACTCCCAAGGCCGGACCTAGTCACACTTCTTTCACTGATCCGTCTGTGCCTTCACACCCTAGGGCCACTGAGGATCTTCACTCTGTCGACCCTGATCAGCTTCCGTCCACTATGGACCCCCGATGTCAACCTGCATCACACCAGATGCATTCCTCAGCGGTCCCACAAGAAGGTTCGCTTTCGATCTTCTTGATCATATGTACATCCACCTCTGTTGTACATTCTCCTTTGTTCATCTCTGTCTCTCCCGTATTGCTCGTCCATCCATTCTCGTGTTTGCCTTGCTTAGGACACACTTTGTCCTACGTATAGGAGGGGTGGACGAGCCGAGTGCTCTTTCTTCGTTCCGTGTCATCACTCCTATCGTTGCCTATACTTAGGGCTTCTTTTACCCTAAGTATAGGGGGAGTGGTATGTACATCCTCACACTCTCCCATCTTTTCATTTCTTTTCTTCTTTTCTTCTTTTCCTTTTCTATTTTCTTTATCGATCAAAAAGGTGTCGCCCCATGTAGACAGTTTTCTATACTTAGGACGCACTTTGTCCTAAGTATAGGGGGGTGTGCACCCCGAGTTTTTCATTCATTTCGATCCTCTCCATTGTCTCCTCTTCTTGTCTATACTTAGGGATATCTTACCCTAAGTATAGGGGGAGACAATCTGAGTACGATCTGCTCATTCCCACCCTTGACCCTCCCTGCTTTGTGTACAGTCTGCTATACTTAGGATTATTTGATCCTAAATATAGGGGGGACGGTCAACTTCTCATTCTTTTGTTCATTCATTCATTCTTTAGATTTTCCTATACTCAGTACGAGTTATGTCTTCTCTTTTCTCTCTGATCTATGAGGACATAGCTCAAGCTAAGTATAGGGGGTCGTATATATTGTGTATATACTTTAGCCATAACTCATACTTTCGTATTTTCTTAATAATATGGCTAATAATTCTTTAAAATTCATTAAAATCCTTAATAAAAAGGTGTTTGTTCCTCAAATTCTTTTTGTATTTACTGATTAATAAATCAGGTGAAAATGTTTTTTGCAAAATGTTTGAAAAATAGTTTGAAAATCTTTGTGAACATCTATGGAAAACTATTTTGAAAATATTTTGTTACATGTTTTCAACCTGTGTAAAAATGTGTGGTTTGTAAAATTTATTTTCTTTGTGTAAAATAAAATGTTTGAAAAATGATTTGCAAATGGTTTGAAAAATGGTTGCAAAAATATTTTGAAAAACCTATATATACTGTTTTGAAAGCCTTTGCAAAATGATTTTCAAATGTGTGTACATGTGTGTAAAATGTTTGTAAAAACTATTTTGGACTATAGTTTTCAAAAATTGTGTGAAAAGCTTGTGTCAAATAAGTTTGAGGAATACTAACATCACATCAAAAACCACTATATATATGTACTTATAAAATCGACCACTTACCCTGTAAATTCTTAAAATCCACTTCTTGTATATATAAGAAGCACTCCCGTGTACATATTTTAACCTAGTTTTCAGCCAAAAACTTTTTGTTTTCAAAAATCCCAAAAACAATTGCAAAATTAAAAACCAAAAACATTTGAAAAATCTTTTTGAAAAAAAATACAAAAAATTGCATATGCATCATCATCATCTTTTTAAAAATCCATAAAAAGTTCAAAAATTTTGAAAATTGCATCACAAAAATATTTTCTGCATTGCATATCATAGCATTAGCACTTTTCGGATTGAGTTTGATAGTTGAACAAGTCTAAGTAAAATCAGGAGATTGGAGCTTGATTGGACCTTAAAATCTACCTAATAACAGGAACCTTATAGGAACTGGGTTTGAGGCACTTCAGGTCTAGTTGACTTAATTCTTTGAGATCACGGGACTTGGTTCAATGGATTCTTGACTGCCTAAGTAGAGTATTTCAGAGCACACGTACAACTCTTGTTGATAATGACCTAACTTGGACACCTGCACCTTTCACATGGCTCAACTCAGTTGGAGTGGTGAGGGGATTGGATTTGCCGGTATGAGACGCACACAAGTGGAAACACTTGTCCTCCTCTAGGGAGGGAAGTGCACCCCAACCCGTCCAGTGATGAGGAAGTCTAAAGACAGGAGAGTGTGGGTTGCAATAAAGCTTCAAAAGAGGGATAGTCTACTGGCTCAAGAGGAAAAACTCCTTATGTAAATGCTGTTGTGAATAGTATTTCAAAAAAAAAGAAGAAGAAGAAGAAGAAAAGGGAAAAAAAGTTCAGGCATGTACAAAAATAAAAAGCATGCAAAGTATGTGAATATGTTGTATAGAAAATAAGCAAGCTTGAGCATCAAAGTCATATCATGTGAGCCTGTAGCTCGATGACTTGACTACACTGGTCTTACATCCCAGGATAGATAGCTACACTGGCTACCGTCCATTCTTCTCTTCACCCCCACCTCTTGAGCTGGTTGCCACTTGAACTTAGAAGGGAATACCCCGCTCCTCGAGGATGGAGTTATTGGATTGGGGAATCATTTGGTTGTCATACTAGAGAAGTCAGTCTCTTTGTTATTCTAGTTGGGAAGAGCCACCATCACTTACACTGTACGAGTCAGACTCATAGTCGTAAGGGTTTGCGTATGAATTGAGATATTTCTGACCTGGCTATTGAGGAGACTTGGACAGAGTTTTGGGATTCTCAAGGACTGTTGAATTTCAAAAACGGTTCTCACTAAGGTTCCGACCGCACTAAAATTCCAAAGGTCCGACTTAAGCTCCAAACTTTGATTTTGTGAACACAAGTTTGATAATTACACTTAATCTAGCTTCTTCTTTTTCTTTACTTTGTTTTTCTTTTCTTCACTTATTGCATAAGTGTTTGCTAGGGACTAGCAAAGGCAAGTATAGAGGGATGATGAATCTACGTTTCATCATCTTTATTCTATCATTTTGGCCTTAAAAACCCTAGTAAATGCGTGTAAATAGGCGTAATTCATGCATTTTAGCATTCATGTATATGTGTGTAAATATTGTATAAAATATGGTTTTTAAAGCCAAAATTATAGAATAAAGAAAAGAAAAGAAAAAGAATAAAATATTGTAAATATTTTATGACCTGAAACCTCGAGACCTAGGCATCTTGATGAATAGATCGACAAGGAATAAAGTAGGGGGAGATAAGGGCCAAAATACAATACAAATACCTATTCTGTTTATTCATTTTGGGACCTATTTTTGGTTCCACTTTTTATACATCAAATAAAGGAACTTTGTACATGAAAGTTGTAGATAATTAAATAAAAAAAAACAAAATTGATTTCACTGAAAAATATTACACAGGTAAAAAGTTATGGTCTGAATAAAAATCCAGAAGCCCAACTTCCCAGACCCATATCTCACAAACGGAAACTCCAAATGCCGCAAACTCACCTTTAATTGTATATAGAACAAAATAAGCTATTTAATGGTGGTGGTTTCGCATTTGGCGGAGCTACGGTTTGAAAGTTGAGTTTTGGACCCTCATTGTATTGTTGTACTGATTAAAATATTCAATTTATTCTTTATTCATTATTTTTGTATTTTTACATTTTTATAATCTTGTAAATATTACTTATAATATACTTGTGTATTAAAACTAGAATAAAAGCCTAAATAAAATACAAAATAAAAATAGCTACATGAAATACCTAGATACAATACCTATATACATACCTATACCATACATACTTATAATTTATTAAATATACAAAACACATCAATAAAATAAAAATATAATTATGTGTATAAAAGTATGTTATAATTATATAAATTAATAAACACAAATAAATAAATTAAAAATACAAAATAAAAATAGAAGAATAAAATATGTAGATATTATACCTATAAAGGGTACAAAAGGTAAGTTGTAAAAATATACCTCATAAAAATAATTAAAAATAAGAATAAATACTACATAAAATAATAAACATTTCTATTATATAACTAAAAATTAATAAAAACATCTCCTATTTTAAATCGAATTAACAATTCTTTTTTCCAAGGTTTTTTCTGGTTGGTCCACGTGGACCAACCAGATTTCTTCCTTGGTTGACCTCGGTCAACTCTCTGATCGAGGTTTGGCTGTTGTCAGAAATAAGTTTTCTTGATATTTGCCCCTTTTTATAGGGCGCGCACCTTACACCGTTTCATGATGATTTCTTTACGAGTTTTTGTCCTCGAATATCACTCTTACACGCCCATGCCTCATTTCGGGGATTCGCTCAAAGTTTCGCCCGTGATCGCTCCTTGAACCTCACGCCAGAGCCATGTTTCAAAATAGACCCTCCACCTCCATTTTCGAATTGAACCCTCTTTTGACCCTTGTTTTGGTTCAACCTCGCCACGCTCAGGACCGGAGGCGTGACAGGCCTCCTCCAGCGAGCAGGAGGAGCCCAGGTGAGGATCGAGGGGCGGCTCCAACCCCTATCTCCGGCCGCCACCGTTGAGGTTTATGCTCATGGTTTCAAGCCGTTTGAGTGTATTTTCTATGGTTTTCTTTGTAGCTTAGTTAGACACCAGTAGTGGTTTTTAATTCGTGTGCTTCTTAGGTTTTATAATCACATCATCCCTTCGATTCCGCCGTCAAACACCTTGCCGGAGCTCTTGAGCTCCGGCCACCACTTCCACCCTTTTCATCATCATCATTCCACCTTCATTGCACGCCTGCAACCCTTGGAATCTCTTTCTGTTGTTTCTATACTTTTCTTGCAGATCCCATGGGTCAATCGACTCATCTAGAGTCGGATTTTTATTAAGGAGCGGCTACCTGGAGCGGCCCTGTCCTTCCACGTCCCGGCGGCCTGTCGGCGTTTCCCATGCCATTCTGAGGCCGCCGCTCGCCAGAAGGTCAACCCAGGAGCCTCCCAGGTCGTTTTGGAGCGTCACGGATCGCAGGAGAAGCACGGACTGGCCGGGGAAACTTAGCAGCGGCGCAGTTCTTCCAGTTCTTCCTCACGCCTCTCCTGCCGTTGGATGAAGACATGTTCTTCCCGCATAGCAGCCGCCGTCGGATCGTTTGCATTCCAACCGTCCGATCACCCAGGCACCTTCTAATATGGAGCGTCAACGCCGAAGGGGTATCGCCACCCTGAGCTTGCGCCACGTGTTTTAAGTAAACGGCGCGCAGCCATCCGATTAGCGCCTCAGGGTATTTTGCACGATACGCCCAGATGTTTTTTGTATTTAATAATTGATTTCCATGCTTTCATGTGCTGTTAGAAACTGTTGGACATTTTATCAAACCCCCCCCCTGAAGTTGCGCGTGTTACACTTATAGCCCCGCCAGGCGCACGTGCTTAGCACGCACGCCTTGGGCATTTTGCAGGGTTAGGCCCTACGGCTTTGTGTTTTGAACATTAGTCCAGCCAGTGTTTTATTCAGTTAAATATTTTGTTGGAAATATTGCGCTGGCCCCTTGAACTTTTCGCATATTACATAAAAGCCCCTGCCAACATGCCTTTTCTTTTTGCTTCTAGTAATTTTTGCATGCATCTGTGAAACCCCAAAAAATCCCAAAAAATCACTGTAGGTTTCTGTTTCATAGTAGTTCAACATCATATTTTTATTTTTCATATTTATTGCATTTTAATATTTATTAAAAATCAAAAATAGCTATTTTGTGCACTGTCTAGCTTAGAAAATACCAAAAAATATATATAAATACTCCAGAAAAATCACAAAAAAATATATTTTGTTTCATTTAGTATGCTTTAATTCCAGACCAAAAATCATAAAAAAAATATAAAAGAAAACTCATAAAAATCACAAACCCCCAAAAACCTTCAAAAAAATATTTATAAAATTCATAAAAAATCCAAAAATTGTGTTTTCTTTTCCTGAATTTTCTTTGTTTTGTTACCTTTAATTTAAATTTAATTTGGGAAATTTTTGATACTGTTTGCTATTTTTCATTCCCATTTTAGTTTCGGCTAGCGATTAATTCACTATTTTCTTTTATTTTGACTTTTAAAAATACCAAAAATAATTGGAAAAATACCCAAAAAACATAAAAACAGTAGAAAAATATAAAAAGACCAAAAATATTTTATTTCCTAATTTTTTAGCATTCTTTACCCATTTTTATAAATACATCATTCTCCCTTTTCTTATATTGTATATATATATTCCAATATTGAAAAAGAAAATTAAAAAAAATATAAATTATAAAAAGGATATATAAAATCAGAAAATTAAAAATCAAAATACAAAAATACAAAATTAAAAATTAAATAAAAAATTTAAAAAATTAAAAACCAACAAAAAATAGCACAAATAGACATTTGATCACATTCACACTTTTGAGCAATTTTGCCCCGATCTATCCTTTCTGCTCCCTGTGTTCGACCTCTACACATACTTGCACTATACACATCTTGTTGTAGAGTTATAATAAATTTTAACTCCACACACTTTCACTGCTTTACTTGATTGTCGTGGGTTAATTGTTGTTCGAAGTTTGGATTTTCGAGCGGTCACCGCATCGACTGCGGTTTCGCCTTGTGAAACCGTACGACCCTCGGATTTCTCGCTTCAACAATACCCAGGCCCTAGTTCGACCAGCTCTACATGTTCCTTCTCCCCCCTGAGCTAAAATAGTTATCTTAGTCAATGAAATACCTATTCCTTGTAGGAGAGCCCAAAATGTTTCCGATCAACATCGCATTTGATCTGACCGAGGATCGAGAATCCCATATGATGGAGATTCTTGGAAACAATCGCAAGGCAATCGTTTGGTCAGTAGCAGATCTCCATGGGATTAGTCCGGCCATGTGCTCTCACCACATCTTTTTTGTGGATGATGCCAAACCATCTTGTGAGTTTTAGCGTAGGCTAAACCCGAATCTTTGAGAGGTGGTTATGAACGAAATATCCAAGTAGTGGAGCATCGATTTTATCTATCCCATCTCTGACTCTAAATTGGTTAGTCCATTACATGTGGTACCCAAGAAGACGGGTAATACTACAGTGATAAATGAGGACAGAGAGGAGATTGCTACCTGAGTACCGACTTCTTGGAGAGTCTGTGTGGACTACAGACGTTTGAACCAGACGACTAAGAAGGATCACTTCCCACCACAATTCATTGATCAGATCATCGAGAGGTTAGACGTAAAGAGCCATTATTGCTTTATTGATGGGTACTAGGGATATAATCAGGTGGCCATCGCACCTAAAGACCAAGAAAAGATGACTTTCACCTGTCCGTTTGGAATGTATGCTTTCAAATAGATGTCCTTTGGATTATGTAATGCTCCGACTGCATTCCAGAGGTGAATGCTTTCTATTTTTGCGGACATGATGGGCGACTTTTTGGAGGTCTTTATGGATGATTTTTGGTCTATGACAATGATTTCGACTCATGTCTTTCTAGCCTAGACCATGTGCTTCAAAGGTGCACTGAGATTAACCTCGTTCTTTCTTAGGAGAAGAGTCATTTCATGATGACTCAGAAGATGATCCTTGGTCACATCATCACCAACATGGTTATGGAGGTGGATCCGGCCAAGGTGGATATCATAAAGAAGCTCAATCCGTCGTCCAATTTGAAACAGTTATGGTCTTTCCTTGGGCATGTCGGTTTCTACCGACATTTCATTTGAGTCTTCAACAAAATTGTCTGACCGTTATCTGATCGTCTAGCAAAAGATACTGAGTTTATTATTGATGTTAAGTGTCTTTCGACTTTCAAGACTCTTTAGAATATGGTTGTAGAGGCTCATGTCCTTTAGTCACCAAATTTGGTCTCTCACATTGGAGATCCTGACGGGTGCCTCCGATTTTACCGTTGGGCTGTTCTGGGATAGAGGAGGGATGTACTTCCATATGCCATATACTACGCTAGCAAGACTTTGGATTCCTCTCGGCGGAATTATACTGTTACAGAGAAAGAAATGCTAGTTGTGGTATCTTCCCTAGATAAATTTAGGCCTCACATCTTAGGATGAAAAGTTACAATTTTCACTGACTATACCACTATCAGGTATTTAATGGACAAGAAGGATTCCAAGCCGTGTTTGACCAGATGGATCCTTCTACTCCAAGAGTTTAACAATGAGATTAAGGATAAGCATGGAGTCAAGAATGTGGCGGCGGATCACCTCTCACGATTAGAATTGACTGAGACTTCTGAGTATGATACACCTATCACTGGGACCTTTCTAGACGAGGCGATTCTTGTTGTCGCCTCACTCCCATGGTATGCCGACATTGTGAACTTTCTTGTTGCTAAGAAAGACACACAAGGTTGGTCAAGGCAGAGACTTGAGACTTTCCTCGTGAAAGCCAAGTCTTACCATTGGGAGGATCCGATCCTTTATCATGAAGGAGAGGATTCCATCTGGCTTCGGTGTATTACTTAGGAGGAATACCATAGTATCCTCACATATTGCCATAAATAAGAAGCTGGAGGACACCACTCAGGGAAGAGGACAACAAAGAAGGTGCTTCAATCTGGTCTTTGGTTGCCGACTCTCGTTGCGGATGCCCATGCATTCGTGAAGAGATGTACTGACTGTCAAAGAATGGACACTTGTGGACATAGAGACATGATGTCGATGTAGCCAATTCACTTCTGTAAAGTCTTTGATGCATGAGGTATCAACTTTATGGGCCAGTTCCCTAAGAGTCAGGGATATTAATATATTCTTATGGTTGTAGATTATGTGATTCGTTGGGTACATGTTATTCCTGCATGAGACGCTGATGCAAAAAGGTTTGAAAGTTCCAGAGAAAGCATATCATTTCGCAGTTCAGGGTCCCCCGAGTTCTGATATCAGACATGGGTAGCCACTTCATCAATGATAAGGTAAGAGCACTTGCTAACGAGTTTGGTATTGACCATTGGATTGCTACTTTCTATTATCCTCAGACAAATGGTCTATCCGAAGTTTCAAATAGGGAGGTCAAGACGATCTTGCAGAAGGTTGTCCGCCTAGATCGAAACTTTTGACTCATTTATGGGAAGTCATCCCACTTACCTGTGGAAATCAAGCATAGCTCTTGGTGGGTGGTGAAAGAGGTGATTTTTGGTCTAAGATGATACGGGAGATCAAAGGCAAATAGAATTTGCAGCCCTGGAAGAATTAGGAGACGAAGCTTTCATGGGTAGCTTGCATTATAAGAAGCAGATGAAAGAATGGAAAGATGTACACATTAGCCATAAGTAGTTTGAGCTCGATAAGAAGTGAGACTGAAACTATTTCCAGGGAAACTTCAGAGTAAATGGATAGACCCATATATCGTGCAAAATGTGTACGACAACGGTAGCATCGATATATCTGAGTTATTTTTCGAGTCTACCGTTCGAGTCAATGGTCAGCATTTGAAACCATTCCTTAATGAACCGCCAACCATTGAGGTTGCCCCTATTCATTTTGTATGAGATGTGTTCTTCACTCTTTGCACTTTACATCTCATACCTGATTTTCAAGATCACTTTGTACATATACATTTTTTATTTCATTTTTTCTATCTTCCATTTGTCTTATACCCTGATGAATATATCATTCTCACTCTTTATTCTTTTATTTTACCTTAATCTTTTAGCAAAAATATCTATAAATAAGTGTAAATACAATAAATTACCATTGTGCATATCTTTGTTAACATTCCATAATTAACACATATTTTCCAAAATAAAAGAATAAAGAAAAGGAAAGGAAATCAAGGATATAATTATGTAATAAATACATATTGACACAAACCCTGAGAGAAGGTCAATAATTGGTCAGATCGATAAGGAACAAAGTAGGGAGAGATAAGAGTCCTATGTTGTCTATATTTGTAAATATCTATACCTAATTATTTTAAATTATATTTTTTGCATGCTATATTTTTAGATACTTGTACTTATCTTCAAAACTAAAATAAAAATAATAAAATATAAAAAAATCAAAGAGAAAATCAAAACTTTGTTGCACATTTGCCAATATTGTACATAATACCTATTTATTTAACACCTTTATTTAAAAATCAAATAAAAATTCTTTTATACTCTTTAAATTATGTTATAAATAAAATGTAAAATGAAATGTATTTTTGTAAAAATAATAAAATAAAAATGCATGTATATAATATATAAATATATTATACATCTACATACTACATTATATTGTATGTACCATCTCTATGTATTTTATAAAAATAATTAAAAATGATAGAAAAATAGTTTGATAAATTACAATCAATTTTTATTTTATTCATTTTTATTTTGAAGCCATTTGTATTTTTTTATTTAGTTATGCAAATCCTTGCATTCCTATTAGTCCACCTCATATCATTGACCGTAGTCAACCTTCTCCTCCACCAGACCCAACTCGACAAACATGTCGCCGGACCCGATTTCTACATATTTTCTCTGTCGGGTCTGACCTCCATCTGCTTTGATTTTAACGCCCAATTCTCTTCATAGGATCCATGATCCTCACAGATCACTAGGAGGAGTCAGATCATCTAGGGTTGCGAGCTTCACGTTGATCTTTCTGGAACCCTGGAATACCATACATATACTCTCCTCCGCTACCCTAGATCGATAGCACGTGCCTTGTCGCTACCTTCCTCCTTAAACACCTCCAGCAGTGTGACAAATGTTCGGAGAAGCCTTTAGAGCCTAGTTTGGTGGCTCTTTTGCCGCAGCTCAAAGAACGTTGCTGGAGTACTCCGTCGTGTGTAGCCTCCTTCGCATCACGCACTGGAGTTGAGGTCAGAACCTCGCCCTCCATTTCACCTGAAGTTGTTGAGCCTATCAGAAGTTCCAGCTACTCGTTATCTCACCCGCATTTTCACTTTAGCTCAAATTCCATTCATTGACACCGCCTCCAGTTCATCAGCTCCGACCACCGTGTCGGAGCTCCATCACGTACATCGTCCCGCATGGATCGACACACCGACTCACCCGTCACCTTCCACTGCAACTTGATACCCCCTACATCCCCCTCATAGGAGTGAGAGTAGGATAGGTTTCTTCCCTCACCTCGCTGAGAACCAAAGCCCCCGCTCCATCTCACTTCTCTTAATATCAACAAGCAATAACGTGACCGGAGCAAAGCCTCTTTGTCTCTCATTCTTTCACAGGTACCCACGTGCATAGGGAGGCATGATATGAGCCTTGCTTAGGTGTCGGAGCTGCTCCAGGTGGAGCACCACCTTCTCGGCCATCCGACCATCCACTGCTTGATCCGAACCCTTTGGCCGACATGGAGAAACTTCACGAAGGTGTCGGACCCTTCAACAACTTAATCGAAACCATGGATCGGTCTCCATGTCTGGTTGAATCTCGCTCGAGCTGAGTTTATCTAGCACTTTCCTTTATCGTGTGATCTGGAGATGGAGATCCAGACTTGATCAAGACCATCCGATAGTGACCAACCTTAAGCCGTTTGATCCGAGTTGGTTCTTCATCTGTGTCGCCCGACAGATCAGTCGTGCCAATCCGTTGGATCAGACCTAATGTGGAAAATATGTCTGCACGTCCCCGACATGGTCAGAACCGTCAGATCAGCCTCGTTGTGCCTCATCAGGACCGTACACGCCAGAAGTCCCATGCACCCGACACGTACCCAAATGAAGGGTATATTTCACTTTTTCCACTTTCCTTTCATGTTATTTCTGTTTAGTCCAATAAAAAATTTGTAGTTAAAAACTTTTACAGTTCGATCCCTATAGTTTTCTTATTTATATTTTAGTCCATTTGAGTTTCAGTCATGTGCACCTGCACACCTTTTTTGGAATATTTGCAGTCTTTTCCATGAACTTGTTGGATGTTATTGAATGAATTTATAGTTTTGAAAATTTCATGTATATATATACATTTATGGATATGATTCATGTGTTGTATGTTATTGTTGTGGTGAAATTGCATCGAGGCCCTAGAATTTTATTACTTGATATATGATGGGTCCGAAGACTTAAAGTAATTACAACTAGGTCCCTACAAAGTGTATTTAATTACATATATTTTAATTAGTACAATAAATAGCAAATTAACTCCAAAAGTGGCCCAACAATTGTATGTAACTCCTGATAGTATGTACTATTTATGGTGATTTTTGCTTGTTAATTTTTTCGCATTTTTTTATTATTAAAAATTTAAAAATACCCTAAATAGTCCCTGTTTAATTTGAAAATTTCATAAAAATTCAAAATTTCATTTAAAAATTACACAAAAATTTTTTACGGTTGTATTTAATTGCCTTTTCACTTTTTGTTGAAAATCCCTTTATGAAAACCTAAAAATTTGCAAAATACTTGAAAACTTCTAAAAATTATATAAAATCATAAGAAAAATTCAAAAATATCAATTCCAGTCCATGTTTGTAGATATTTTCTTCTAGTTTATTATAAAATTCACTTCCAATAGTTTCAACCCTTTTATCTATTTTTAAATTACAAAAATTCACTGGTTGTGTACTGTTTTCTTATTTTCTCATTGTTTGATTTTTATAAAATTACAAAAAAAACATCTGAAAAATATATAAAATTACGAAAAATACTATAAAGTACAAAACCCAAAAATATTTTTATTGCATTTTTTGAGCATTTTTGACCTATTTGATTAAAAAAAGATTGTGTGTTGTCTTTGTTCATGGGCTCTTTTCCAATATTTTAAAAAATTAAAAATTTGAAAAACTAAAAACCACTAAAAAGTTTTCTTTATTTTTGGAATCTTACTACTTAGTTTATAATTGTGCTCCTTGAGTTCACCCTGGTCTCTATACCAATAAAAATAACAAACCACTTGTTTTTTGTTAGATCTATTAGTGGTTTATTTTCTCATTGATCGATTTAGTTTATTTAGGACTTGACAATTGCTTAATTTAATCTTCCCAATCAACACGAAAATTGCTTCAACACACCCTTAAATTTCGCTTATGATTTTTACTCTACTTAGGATGTACTTTATCGTAAGTATAAAGGGGTGTAGACATTGTGTTGTTCATATCGTTCTGTTTTCTTACCCATGTTGTTGCTTATACTTAGGGTGTGCTTTACCCTAAGTATCGAGGGTGTAATACTGCTCGTGTCGCTTTTGATTGTTTTCGATTTTTGTATCGTCTGCTCTCTCGCTTGTCACTAAAATGTTGATATTCTTCTTTATACTTGGGGATATTTTACCCTAAGTATAGGGGGAACAAGCCGAGTCGTTCATTGTGTACATTCTCTTGACCTCGATCATCTTCAGATTTGAGTCTGATATCCTCAAGATTACTTGATCCTAAGTATAGAGGGGATGATTGACTTCTATTCTTTTATTCATTATTCTTTTGAATCGTTGTATGATAGAATTCTTTTCACCGATCTATACTTAGTCTGAGTTATGTCTTCCTTTGTTGCTTCTTTGGTCACTATGAGAACATGGTTTATGCTAAGTATAGGGGAGTGTCATATATATATATATATATATATATATTCTATATATACTTTAGAAACCATAACTCGTACTTTATTTTTTTAATAATATGGCTCTCTTAAAGTATGGGTGTATATACTTTGGGTTTTTAAAAGCCGAAAGAAAACTGTAAAGATGACTTATAAAAAGAGAGAGATGTCTTAAAAATTGTATATAAGTATATTATAAAATACTTGGTTAAAATCCGTAATTATTTAAAACTTATATAATTCGTGTAAAACCTTGTATAAAATCCGTATCTATATATATAAATATATATAATCCTTTATAAAATATACACAATTCTTGTAAAATTTTGTAAATTGAATCAATACACTAACTCTTTCAAAAAGGTTCTAAAAATTAAAAAAGTTTTAAATTTCAAAAAAAATTGCAAAATTTTTTTAAAAACGCATAAAAAGTTTAATCCAAAAATCTACTTCATAGAAAATTTATTGCATTCATTAGCATTTTTCAGAACAAGTTTGATTCTTGAACCGAATGGATCTAAGTCTGAGAGATGAAGCTTGGTTTAGGCCTTAATCCACTTAATTCTAAAGGGACTATTAGGAACTAGAATTAAGACTCTTCAGATCTTTTTGACTTAATTAATTGAGTTCCATGAGACCGTATTCAAAATTCAACTTGAATTTGCCTAAGTAGGACACATGGTATCATCTCTTTAACTCTTCTCCATTTGAATCAATTCTGAACTCATGTACTTTACACTTAGCTCACCTTGCATGGGGTTGCGAAGGGCAGTCCATTTTAATGGTGTGTTTCCATCCATGTCTAGTGGCGCAAACATCTAAAGACTGGAGAGTGGGGTTGAAATAAAGCTTCAGATGAGGAAGGATCCGCTGGCACATTTTTTTCCAAGACCACAACAAATGGATGGAAATAAAAGATTCTATAACCGTCAGGGCACAAAAGATCTATGCAGTGCAACAATCATTCTCTACTAAAAAGAAACCATACACCTAATACAAATATGACCATAATGGCCCAAACTTCAGAAAGCTTGCATTATCTTAATGGAGACTTGGCTAAACTGGCCAGGCTTCATAAGGAGATATGATTACACTGATCATTCTCCAGTTCTCTTCTAATTCTTCTTTTTCCTCTTTACTCGATTGTGGGCACATCACGACCTGACCTTAGAAGGAAATACCTTCCTCCTCGAGGATTGGGTAGCCGGATGAGGGCCTAATGGGAGTGTATAACTGGGATGGGCGGTTTCTTTGCTTCTTTAAGCAGGAAGAGTTAACACCCTACACACAGTACAATTTGACTTTAAAGATGAAAAGTTTTCTTAATGGATGGGTGGATCTGAGCTGGCTGTTGAGGTGAACATGGATAAGGATTTGTGGAACTTGAGTATTGTCGAGAAATCCTATTTCTAATAGAGCCACGACACACTAATAATCCAAAGGCATACTCTAAGTTCTAAATTTTGGGTGAATTGAGATTCGGTTTAAAGAAATAAGCATGTTCTAAATTCTTTTATTTTTCTTTTTTCCTTTTTCTTTTTGCTTGCACTTATTTATGGAATAAGAGTTTTCTAAGGGACTAGCAAAGGTAAAGTATAAGAGAATGATGGATCTAAGATTCATTGCCTTTATTCTTTCATTTTGGCTAAAATCCTTGGTAAAATACATGTAAATGCTCACTAATTCTCATTAATTACTATTCAAACAACAAATATTAATATTATATATTTAACACTTGTTTTATACAAAATAAAATAATAAAGAGAAAAATGAAAAATAAAAGAAAAGAAGGATGTATATAATATATACAAACTGTTCCTAACCCCGAGACTGGGTCAATAGACTTGGTCGACAAAATAAATAAGTAGGGGAAATAAAGATCCTAAATTATAAAAATGTCAGAGAAACCTAGATCACAAAAATACATTTATTTATTTTCCTTGTAAATATTTCACCTATTTTATTTGTCATTAACTCAAATTAAAATATTTCCTTTTAAAAAGTTGTTTATAAATATATATATATATATACATATTAATTTTTAAAAATATTAGAAAAATTATTTAATATAAAAATAATTAATTAAAATGAATTGTAAAAGCCGTAAAAGCCGACTTCCAAGGTTAATAACTATTTATACAGAACTCCAAATCGGCCAAACTCACTTTTAGACTTCACTTTATAACTATTACTATTTATTAAAAATATCAAAAAAAATAGAATAAAACGAGTGAGTTTTGGCATTTGGACTCCTTTGTCTATATATACTATACGTAGAAGCTTCCCGAATTTCTAATTAATTATCCTTAACTCTTTTTAACTTCATCTCTTTTTCTAAAATGTTCTAAAAATCAATAGAAAAATATAACTTAAGTTAAAATGCTAATAAATCCCAAAGCCACGAAGTCATGACCTAAATTTCTGCACCTTATAACTCGACTATATGTACTCTGAATTGGGCGTAGTTACTTTTAGAATTTGTTTTATCAAATTATCTATTAAATGGCATTGATTGCATCAGAGTTAATATTTGAAAAGTGGGTTTCGGGACCATATTGGTATATATTGTATAATGTACCTTAATTTTATCTTATTTAATGTATATTATCCACCATATTTATATACTTTATTAATATTCTATTATTAAATAAAATTTATTTATAAGGTAAAATGTGTATGCCCCCTAGGGGGAGCTAACTTAGCTTCCTCCACCTCATTTTCACCATATTTTTTAAATTTTTTTGAAAAAAGCTTTATTGAATTTTCATTATTATATCCCTAAATTATATCATTCGAATTTCGTGTGAAACAGAGACTCCTACGATCTCCATCCAGATAACCATTTTTTAACAATTCTACGACAGTTAAAAATGATTGTCTGGATGGAGGGCGTAGGAGTTTCTGTTTTATACGAAATTTGAAAGGTATAATATAGGGACATAGTGATGAATATTCATGGAAGAATTTTTCAAAAAAATGGGAAAATGGGGCGAGGGAGCTAAGCTAGCTCTCCCTAGGGGGCAGCCTCATTTAACCCATATATATATGTTTATTTATTGTTTATTTAATTATTATTTATTAAGGTATTTAACTCTTTAAATAATTATATTTAATTATATATTTAATTACTTAATTACTCATTTAATCATTATCTAATTAAATATCTCTTAAATTAATTTAATCTAATAATTAAATCAATTATGTATATCTTTTTTATTTATTTCTCTGCATGTGACTTGCACGTCTCACACTCGCGTGTAACACACTTCTTCTTCCTCGTGCGATTGCGCTGCCCCCTTCTTCTCCTCTTCTTCCACCTTCTGCCTGCTGCATGCCTCCAACTTCCGGCCAACTACCTAATGGTAGGCCATTGGCCATTAGGCCAACTGCCCCAGCGTGCTCTCTGCGTAACTCCTCCTCGATAAATAGAGCTCACCATCAACTTCCCAATGATCTGGCATTAGTATGCGTGGGCTCCGATCGAGGAGAGTGACAGTCCCTCAGCTCTGTCGAGCGAGAGAGGAAGAGATGCGTGATCGTTGCTAGCACATCCCTACTCCGTCGCGAGGAGCCTCTGCGCAAGCCACCGCTGCGTCGAGGCAGTGACCACGGAGCTCCTCCGTCAGAGCTCCACCCCTAGGCGCATCCTCCACCCTTCCACGTTCAGGTTAGCTTTGTCTCTTCTCATCTTCTTCTCTACTCCCCTTCTCTTCTCCTTTTTATCTCAGATTCCTCTTCTCGATCTCTATCCTTCTTCTTTATTTTGATTCTAAAATCTCTCCTGACTCCATCGTTCCGATCACCCCATCATACCCAATCCGCTTCTCCAAACCTTCCGTATGCTCATCACCTCCGATCGTTCCTATCAGAGATTGATCCTTTTCCTCCATCCACAAATGATCCTCATTCCTTCACCCATTTAGCTTTGTTGACATTGTATCGAGCATTTTCCTCAAGTCGCATGCACATCTGCAGGAAGCAAATGATATGGATCAAAAGCAGCACCTACATGTGCAATCGAGCATATCCAAAATATTTGGAGCGTGAACATCTGAAGTTGATGTTCAATCAATCGCCCATGAATATAATATCCAGAAAAGTGAATCCATTGAGGTCTCGGATCGTGGCACCACCTGGACATTCTCATGCAGCTTTCCGAGAAGCACCATAGGCTCGAAGATCGCCGTCGTTTGGAAGCTTGAATCATCTCCGCTCAAAGTAGTTTGGAAAGAACACTTGAAGAGCGTCATCGACATCCATCAACAACCACCATCTGAGGTCGATCGGCGCCTGAAGTCTTGAAGGAGTCGTCGTCGCACTCAAAAATTGGTCGCTCCCCTTTCAATTTAGGGATTTTGAGCAGAACCATCGGATCTTCATCGATTGGACGTCCCCAGATTAAGCCACGCATCATCAACATGTTTCACCGACCGCCCACCGCTCTGCCGCTTAAGTTCTTCATGCGCGCTGCACGTGAGGATGGTAGATATTTTTAGAAGTTTACAAATTACTCCCTCGATTGTCCGTTATTCTCTAATAGTTCTGTGGATAGACACTTGCACGTGATATGCACGTGTGACTTGGACAATTGTGTAAAATACCCTCCAAGTTGCTACATTTTCACGCATGCCCTATAATTTCCAGAAAACTACAAAATAACCCCTATAATTGTATACAAATACTATATATACAACAGACGTGATAAATAAAAGATAAAATATAACAAATATTATAAAATATATATATAGTATTTCATTCTATATACAATAGTATTTTCAAAAATAAAAATATTTTCTATTTTAAATAAATAATTTAAAAATATAAAAAAAATGTAAACTCATAAAATTCGTAAAAAATCAAAAACTCTCTTAAAAATCTAATAAAAATTACCTTTAGTAGATTTCATACTTCTCATAATGAAATAAAATAAAAATTGAATAATAAAACCCATAAAAATACAAAATACATAAAAACTTTAAAAAATTCACAAAAATAAGTACAACATATCATTTTGAAGATATTTTCATCTACTTTACAGGAAAATAAAATTAAAATATTTTCATTCTATTTTCTATTTTAAAAATTCAAAATAAATAACACTTTTTATTAAAATCTCAATTTTTATTTTAAAATAATCCAAAAATCAATAAAACCCTAAAAACTCTCAAAAATTTAAAAAATAGGAAATAAGCTCAAAAAAATATAAAAATAACAAAATAAAAATCAAATAAAAAATATAAAAATTAAACTTTTATATTTACATAAATATATTAAAATGATAAACACATTATGAAATTCACCAAAATCAAATAAAAATTCGAAAAAATACTTAAAATTTACCTAAAAATTAGGAAACCAATAAAACCTTAGTTTTCTATAGTTTTACCATAGTTTTAAACAGTTTGCCTCTTTGAGTTTGACACTCCTGTGCTTTCATTATACATCTAAGTTTAGAGGTATAAATAATAAAAAATAAATTTTCTGCTAAAATCCACCTAGTCGATACAACAACCTTTTTACTCTTTAGATCAGGTGTGTTTTTCAGCAAGATATATGATGAAATACCTAAACCACTACCATTAGAAACTACAATGTTGTTTGAGTTCGTCAACTTGTATATTGGACATTATACCATTAGATTCCCATAAATTAGATATTAGAAAGATTTTTAAATGTTATGCAAATCAACATATATGATGGTGTATTATAAAATATCAATGAAAAATAGATAAATTGCATTATAATAAGTGATGTGATAATATATATATATGTATTACTTAATGCTCGTACTTTCCTACTTTTTCATATTATATTAATAACTTAACTATATATATGTTTGTGGTATTTAAGTATGTATGTGTGTCTTGGGGTGTGTGTGCGTGCGCGTGCACTAGTATATATGTGTGCATGTGAGAGTATGCATAGAGAGAGATGGTGTGTGTATGTTCCCATTTTTATTTTTTTAAATACTTCCGTGGATTTTTATAACTATATCCATAATTATGCCATTCAAGTTTCGTGTGAAATAGAAACTCCAACGGCCTCCATCCAGACAAGGTCGATTTCAATAATTCTATAACCGTTAAAAAATGATTGTCTCGATTGAGGTCGTATGAGTCTCTGTCTCGCACTATACTTCAGTGACATAATATATAAATATAGTAATGAGTTTCACAAATTTGTTTTTCAAAAAAATAAAAAATGAGAAAAATAGGGCGTGGGAGCTAAGTTAGCTCCCTCATAGATGTAGCCCAATTTTACCCATATATATAAACTTTTTTGGCCATCTTTTGGAAAATATCATCATATATTTTCATAACGATATCTCTATAATATGTCATTTAAATTTCACCAGAAACAGAGACTCATATGCCTTCCATCCAGAATAGGTCGATTACAACAAATCTAAGACCGTTAAAATTACTTGTTCTGGATGGAGAGCATATGAGTCTTTTATTTCTGACAAAATTCAAATGGCATATTAGAGGGATCTAGTTATGAAAATCCACGATGGTATTTTCCAAAAAAACACATTTTTTCCCAAAAATAGACATGTTCATGAAGTATACTCCCTTTCCTCATATGTATATATAGGGACTAGGGAAGCTGCACCCAGGGGTGTAGCCAACTAGTTGCACCGACCATTTTTTTCTTTGGTTTTTTTATGTTTTTGAAATGAAACCAAGGCATGTACCACCATGGTCCCATGCCAAATTCAACTAAAATTCAACACTTCTATCATTTTTGATGAGTCTGTGATTCATCGCCTTTATTCTTTCATTTTAGCTAAAATCCTTAATAAAATACATGTAAATAATCACTAATTCCAACTAATTAACATTCTAACCACAATTATTAATATTATACATTTATCATGTATTTTATCCAAAATAAAAGAATAAAAATAAAAAGAAAAATAAAAGAAAAGAAGGCTAGAGATATGTAATATATACAGACTGATCCTAACCACGAGACCGGGTCAATATTCACTTGATCGATAAAATAAATAAGTAGGGGGAGATAAGGATCATAATCTATAAAAATACCAAGAAAATCAAGACCACAAATATAATTTATCCATTTTTCACCATGTACATATTTCACCTATTTTATTAATCACTCATACCATCTCAAATCAAAAAACTTCTTTTGCAAAAGTTGTTCACAAAAATATAAACTATTTTTATAAAAATATCAGAAAAATATTTTGTCTCAAAAATTATTAACCGTAATGAACCGTAAAAGCTGCAAAAGCCGACTTCTAAGGTTCATAACTATTTATAAAAAACTCCAAACGGACTGAACTCACTTTCAAACTTCATTTTATACTTAATACTATTTATTAAAAATATCAAAAAAAATATTCGAATAAAATCGATGAGTTATGGTGTTTGGGACCCGTTATTTATGTGTACTATATGTAGAATCTTCCCGGATTTTTAATTAATTAACCGTAAACCCGATTAACTTAATTTATTTTCCTAATATCTTATTAAAATGTGTAAAAAATATAAAAAGATAATCAAATCAAAATACTAAGAAAATCCAAAGCCTCGAAGCCATTACCTGAATTTTTCGAACTTTATAACTCGGCCGTATGAACTCCGAATTGGGCAAACTCAGTTCTAACATTCATATCTTCAATTATCTACAAAATGACACTAGTTTCGCTGAAATTGGAGTTACTGGGGAAAACAGGATTTTCGTGTTTGTATTGGTATATTGTACAATGTACGATAATATATTATTATTTTATATAGATTAATTTATAATTATATAATTATTTAAATTAAAATTAAAATTGTAATTTTATTAATTATTTATATATCTTTTATTTAATTAATTATTCAAAAATTATTTAATTATATACTTATTTATTTAAATAATTAATACTTAATTACTTAATTATATACTTAATTATTTATTCATTTAATTATCATTTAATTACTTAATTAACTATTTACGTATTTTTTAATATAATCAATTATTAATTTAACTTAATTTAATTAACTTTAGCTTAATTTTTTTACTTCTCTCTCTCTCCTCTCTTTCCCTCTCTCTATCTTTACCAATCCCATCTTCTTTGTTCTCTTGTTAACACATCTCCTTCCTCCACCCATATTCTTCCGCTGCCCTCCTCCGTTCCTCAAACACCTGGTCATAGGCCGACCATTATCCAACGACCTCCGTTTTCTTCACCGCCCACCGGTGATGATACCCCCATCGTCTATATATACTCTTCGATTGCCCAAAAATTCGCATCCGCCATTTGCGTCTATCTCTCTCTAGAGCTCTGAGTGAGAAGTCGAGATCCGGTGACAAAGTTCCCCTTCTGCACATTGAGCGAGAGAGACCGAGACTGGCGTGATCCAGCACGTCGCAGCTTCATGCACTGCTTCAGCCCCCGTGTTCACCGCACGTCAAGGCCGAGATCTGACGGAGTTCCTCCGTGAGCTTCCGTTTCCACAGGCGAAACCCTTCGGCACTTCAAGCTTACGATTCTTTTCCCCGGTTTTCATCTTCCTCCTTTGTTCACTGATTCCTTCTCATCTCAATCATCATATTCTTATTTCCTCTATTGTTTATCCATTCAAATCCGATCATTCACCTCACCCTCTGATTCTCTTAATTTCATTTTCTATCCTACGCATTCTAACCCCTTCGGCCACATACAACGACCAGAGATTTCGGAGCTGATCCTCCATCGCTAATAACTTCTGTCACTCACCATACCCATGATGTTCTAGACCGAGCCATCGAGCTCGAGTAATCTAAAATATTTGCAGATCACTTAGACGTGCATCTGATTATTAAGCAACCATTGTCGGAAGAGACGAGCATTGAGTTATCATCAATCGTTTTGAAATCATCAAATGAGAAGCTTCATAAAAAAAACTCCGCAATCAATCGAGGTACTGCTCCAGATCCCAACACCTTTTGAGGAGAACCATCAAGAAGAGGTCACATCTGAAGAGCCAAGCTGACGAGAGGCAATCTGAATAGCGTACAGATTCTCCATGTGAGAGGAATTTCGATTGAAACACTTCGGCCTCCATAGGACCTCCTGGGATTCAATCCGAGCACATGATCACCATTTGAGGGTGAGTTGTTACGTCGTTCTCCAAGTACCACTGTGAACATCCGCAGCTCACGAAGAGCATCACCGCCTTAATTGGGATCGACTTTGCCAGTGGAAAGACACCTGTGAATCCAACTACCTGACCAACGATCATTCCCGATTCACTTCGAAGTTTTCATGTCGCGCTGAATTAACATCCACAGACTGGAGTAGAAATTTGGGGAAGAACAATAAGTTACTCCATACTTTATTATCTTCGTTCGATCACATTCGATCGGACGCACGTCGGCGTGTCACATGTCGCCACTACATCCCTGAATCGACATCCGCCTTGTCAGCATGAATCGATCGAACGTCGATGATCTAGCACGACCACCGACGCATCGCTCAGGCACGATCACACGCAGGACGTGTGCGAGATTCAATCACGTCCATGAAGGCTTGAGGCACGTGGTTAATCACATCTATTCACGAAGTTTTGCAAGTAGCGCCCGGGCATTTCGTGTAGGTCATACAAGTCCAGGATGCCTGAAGCCACCACATGAGCAACACATGGTTTATGGTTTAATTACGTAAAAAGCCCTCGACACTTTGAGCATTTACGCGAAGTCCTTCGAACTGAGTAGACACGTGCCCATGCACGTGGATACTGGGAGTTTTCCATTAAAAAAATACATTTTTCACCTTAAAATAATTCAAAATTCATAAAAATAATAAATAACTTTTAAAAATCCATAAAAATAGAAAAAAAACAAATTTAAAACATAAAAATAACAAAATTAAAATTAAATAAAAATTACAAAACATTTTCAAAAAAATAAATAAAATTAAAAATCATAAAAATAATATAAAAATTCTTAAAAATAAATAAAAATTAGGAAAACTTTTTGCCTTAGTTTGTCTATAGTTTAACCCTAGTTTAAAACAGTTTGCCTCCCTGAGTTCGACACTCCCGTGCTTATCCGATATACACTTAAGTTTAGGAGTATAAATAAAATAAGAAGATTAAGTAAAGATTGATCGTTTCTGGTAAAACTCACCTGATCGATACAACAACCACGAAATTCTTCTCTTTTTTTGCAGGAATCTGAAGAAGAAATTAGACCAGGGATTTACGGATTTTTCAGATGGCGTCGATGCTGGGGAGGCAGCGCTAGGGTAGCCGTAGATCTAGGTTTACAGTTTCTCTTTTCGCCATTTTATTTCCTAATCTCAATGCTTTTTGTTTCTGATTTGTGCAGTACAGTTAAGCCGCATAATTGAGAACCGCAAAGTCGATTTTTGTAGTTTCTTATTATAGAAAAACTATCTTGTAGGAAGGGTCCCTTCATGGTATCCTGACTTGTACGTCTCCCTCCATTCTTCTTGGGGTCTGTATCACCAGGGTTGTACTCTTAGTGGAGCAAGGCACCCATCGCGACATTTTCGCTCGTGATTTCTCTAGACAGTTTTTCTGCAACTTTTCGAGATAGCTGATTGATAGGATTTCTTGGGTTTTCCCCTTATCTATGCAAGCATAGATTAGATGCTTGCTTAGGTATACACCTAGGTGCTTGTATCTAAGGCCAAACCTAAAAAGGAAAAAAACGTTAGACGATTTCTCTGAAAATATCCAAAAAAAAGTGAAAATCGAAAATTAAAACATGGACTATTAATTTCTATCTGACCTTAAAATAAATGTAAGGACTCTACTTGTCTTGGAGAGAGCAACCCTCGAAATTTCATCGCAGGTACACTCTCCAGACTTTGCGAGTGAGAGACGACTCATAAGGTAGAGCCAGAGTCTGGTCTTCTTTCGAAATACTACTTAGTTCACGCTTTTAATCACCTTATCTTCAGTGGGTACTTTTGGGTAGCCGAAAATGATCCGGGTGTACTTAGCAGAGTGGGAGGTTTAGAGGACACTGTGTAAGGCTCCGTCCTCAAGTACGGGTAACTGAAAATGGTCCGTACTTACTCCCATACTGGCTGAGACTAGGCGATTTCTGGTGAGAACTCGGGATAGTACGACATAGAAGTTTCGGGCACCTATCCGATCTCGCTAATCTGTAAGAATATTTGTTTGCCAAATAACCCTAAAATTGAAAAGATAAACGACCGAACTCTTGCAGTCATCACTAGGTTGCGTTGGTGAACTCAGGGTTTGCTTTGTGTTTGATTACGGTGTGAGTCCAATCTTGCAAGATCTTGATCAACAAAATTCAACAAGATGATAGGAAGGCGCTCGCTCCGGTCGACTCTGACTGATCCACTCTCTCGCGAACCTACCCATTCATCTAGATCTGTTCGGGACGTCTCTCGTCCCAAACTGAAATCCACTCGAGTTGCTACTTCCAGACATGACTCTAACCCTGGAAGCTCGTTGTTGATTTCTTCTCCTACTCATTCTCATTCATCATAACCTCCAGTTACAAAAGATAATCAGCAGTTACATATTGATCTGACCAAGCCTGACTTAGATTCTTTCTCCTTTCCAGAAGACATGGCTGGCAAATGATGCAGACCACTTCTGTAGTCATTGATAAGGCTGCGATTAACAATGGTCTACTTACTTCCCTTAAGACAATGCAGAACCAGATTAGAGAGAAAGGTAGACTAATGAATGATGTTAGAGTTGAGATGACTCAGCTGCGAGCCCAACGTAACAATCCTGATGCTGAGAACCCGAGAGCTGATCATCCAAGACCTGAGGATCAGGAGCAACCAGATGGAGCAGAGAGACCGCCATTAGATCCGAACCGCACGATGCAACAACTCTACAACCCTGGAGATACTACGACTCATCAGTGGATCCGTCTCCCTGTCATTCACGAGAACTTTGAGTTCTGTCCTCAGACAATCCAACTGCTGCCCAAGTTTCACGGGCTTTCTATTGAGGAGCCGCATCTTCGCCTTCAAGAGTTCGAGCTTATCTGCAGTACAGTGCATGATGTGCATGTGAACGAGGATACGATTAAGTTGATCGCTTTTCCTTTCTCTCTCGTTGATCGAGCAGCCTACTGGCTAAAACACCTAGGGAGATATATTTCGACGTGAGAGGAGCTACGCACAGCATATCTGAACAAATATTACCCTCTCGGTCGAACGAATGCTGCTAGAGTTATGATTAGTAACTTCACCATGATCGTTTTCGATAGCTCATTGATCGGTGTCCCCATCACGAACTCTCCAAGCCAACTCTAGTACGGAGTTTCTTCAGTGGGCTGACACCAGAATTATAGGGACGGGTGAATGCAGCTTGTGGTGGATCTTATTTTTCAATGCACGAAGATAGAGTATGGGACATTTATGAGAAAATGGCAGAGAACTATACAATGATGTCCCAGACTCAGGTATATAATTAGATGAAGCCACCTACTTATCACCAGCATTCCCGAGTGGTACAAATTGAAGGGAATCCGTCTTCTGTTGTTTCGATTCTGATCAAGTCCCCATCATTTGATATGGGGATCATTTGTCAAAAGCTAGATCAGATGGAAATAATCGAGAAAAAGTGCCAAAACTTAGACAAGCTCGATAAGATCGACAAGCTTGAGAGATGCCTGATTGATCTGAAGACACATATTATGTGCCTTCAAGAAATACAAGCAGACTCCAATCGATCTTTGAGATCACAGGTTGATTCAGGAAGCCAAGATCAAGATATACTTCCTAGGCCTCCAGTATAGCACATTTACCGTGTGCATTCTGAGCCGACTCATCAACCCTCGGCGTACCCGCAACTCCAGCAGATGCCATCATCTGACACTTAGATGGCGGTGTATCGGAGCGATCAACCCTTGGCATCAATGCCCTCGGCGTACTCCGAAATGCTTGAGCCATTGACTGAGGTCAATGGGATTTGGTACAACCAGCCGCAACACCCAGGGATACGTCGCGATCACCTATGTGCCTCTTCCCAACAGCCACCGTAGGCATCGATGGGGCGGAACAGAGAACATCAGCAACATTCAGGTCCTCGTCATTTCCAGCAACCTCAGTGGAGGCAGAGCACATACCAGCCTCAATATCAGCAACATTACCCTCCACAACAGCAGCCGGCTCAACAACAGCCTCAATATCACCGAGGCGACTCATCTAGGTCTCATGGGCCTTTCCATGGCAACCCAGCCTTAGAGTATCTTGCCAACCTGATCACTGATCAGTAGACATCTTTTAGGCGAGAAATGGATGAGTTTAAAAACCATGTCACGGATCTGGTCAAAGGGAAGTCTGCCTCGCCTGCTCAAATAGAACCGAATTCAAATAATCTGAAGTGAAGATTAGAGCATGTAGATTTGACCGAGCCTACCCTCCAATCATGAGTATTTTCCGATGACTATCTTTGCTGTGATGACGCTGATTTCATTTCTCTTAGGAGTGGTAGGATGATAGTAGGCGGAGACTCTACTAGGCTCAAGCAGGATACTCTGGATAACACAAGCGAGCCTGTAGAAAACATTGATGGCGATACTGAAGACGCACCCTTTGACGATGGAGATGGTGGTGTTGAAGCCACCAAGCCTGAAGAGCAGCCAGAACCAAACGCCGATATAGCTTCTTTACCTTTCTTTGTAGCTGATGATGATGAGAGAAAAGCACAAAAAATGTATTAAAGAGAAGAATTCGAAAAAAAATAAAAAGATAATTGATCAATATCTTTCTCTTTCTGATGATTTGTAGAAATCAAGTCCTCGTTTTACAAAAACAGTTCCTTCTTCTTCTTCTTCTTCTGATCCTCCGATTGTACAGACTAACCAGGAGGATGTACATATTCCTTTTCTCAACGCACTCTACTCAGGAAAAGGCGATAAAAAAGAAAATACCAAAAAGATCCAAATGAATGATCTGACAAAAGAGATGATCGATAAGTTCATGATCCAACTCACTCTTTCGAAAGCCTTGGCACACATCCCTCTTCTACAGAAAGGTCTTAAAGAATGAACCATGGTTTGTAGGAAGAAGAGGCAGCATAATCATTATTCTGAGATCCATGTGTTGACCAAGGAAACATGCCATGCTATTCAGAATTGACTCCCAGCTAAGAGATCAGATTCGGGAGCGTCGTATGTTGAGATCCTCGATCAGACTTTTGATCGAACTCTAGTAGATAGCAGATCTTTGATTAATCTCCTTCCTTCTTCCTTACTTAACAAGTTCAAGTTCGAGCCTCTTCGACTAAGCCGAATGGTCTTGCAGTTTGCTGGTATATCGGTTAAGAGGCCTAAGGATTTAATCGAAGACATTATTGTCACCATTCAGGGTTTGTAATTCCCCGTAGACTTCGTCTTGTTGGACATTGCGATCCCTAAATGTGTGATCGATACCCTGATCATACTAGGACGACCTTTTCTGGTGACAATGAAGGCCGTTTCCAACTATGGTACTGGGAAGGTGTACTTTCACATCCAGGGCGAAAGTATACATATAGAGACGATGCAAGACCAGAATTCTAGATCAGCTGAATCATAGTGAGCATCTGATTATGAACACGACAGTCATCAGGATTTTGACTTTATACAAACCAATGATGAGGCCATCTGAGCGAACCTAGCACCCAATCTTTCATCACACCTTCAGTTGAAGCTGAGATTCAGATATCTGAGGATGAGAGATTAGAGAGCACAATCCTAGAGCCTAATAGCGAGAATCTTGATGGAGACGAGTCTGATACCTTTTCAGATCATTCATAAATTCTTTATCCCTCCGAGTCAGAAATGAACAATCAGAGCTGTCAATTACCTTCAGACCAGTCAGATTTCGACATTGTTGATTGGCAGTGCTTCGTTGAATTCTTATCACTTCAGACTTCTTCAACAGAGACTACAAGCAATATCCAGCAATCTCCAGTCCTTTCTGAGCCAGAGCAGGCAGAGCTCACGCATATCGATCTAGTAGCCTATACTCAGGCCCTAATCAAATCCGATCTTCCTGTTCCTTCTCCCCCTGAGCTTAAACCTTTGCCTCAGAGAATGAAATACTGATTCCTTGCAGATGAATCTAAAATTTTTCTAGTCATCGTCTCTTCAAATCTGATCGGAGATCAGGAATCCCATCTGATGACGATTCTTGAAAAGAACCGCAAGGCGATCGAGTGGTCAGTAGCTAATCTCTATGGGATTAGTCCGGCTATGTGCTCCCACCACATCTTTCTCGAGGATGATGCCAAGCCATCTCGTGAGTTTCAGCGCAGGATGAACCTCGAGAGGTGGTTATGAAGGAAATATCCAAGTGGTGGAGCGTCGATTTTATCTATCTCATCTCCGACTCAAAATGGGTTAGTCCTTTGCATGTGGTACCCAATAAGACGGCTATCACTACAGTAATCAATGAGGATAGAGAGGAGAATGCTACCCGAGTACCGACTTCTTGGCGCGTCTGTGTGGACTACAGACATTTGAATCAGATGACCAAGAAGGGTCACTTCCCGCTACCGTTCATTGATCAGATCATCGAATGGTTAGCCAGGAAGAGTCATTATTACTTTCTTCATGGGTACTTGGGATATAACCAAGTGGCCATTGCTCTAGAAGACCAAGAAAAGACTACATTCACCTATCCGTTCGGAATGTATGCTTTCAAACGGATGCCCTTTGGACTATATAATGCTCCATCTACATTCCATAGGTGCATGCTTTCGATATTTGCGGACATGGTGGGAGATATCTTGGAGGTCTTTATGGATGATTTCTCGGTCTACGGTGATGATTTTGATTCCTACCTTTCTAGCCAAGATCGCGTGCTTCAGAGGTATACGGAGGTTAACCTCGTACTTTCTTTGGAGAAGAGTCATTTCATGATGACTCAGGGGACTATCCTTGGTCACATCATCTCCAACCAGGACATGTAGGTGGACCCGGCCAAGTTAGATATCATTAAGAAACTCAATCCACCGTCCAATCTGAAGCAACTACGGTCTTTCCTTGGGCATGTCGGTTTCTACCGACGTTTCATACGAGACTTCAGGAAAATTGTCCGATTGTTGTCTAATCTTCTCGCAAAAGTCACCGAGTTTATCATTGATGATAAGTTTCTTTCGACGTTTGAAAATCTTAAGAACATGGTTGTAGAGGCTCCTGTCCTTCAGCCACTCGATTAGTCTCTCTCATTCGAGATCATGATGGATGCCTCCAATTTTGCCGTTGGGGCTGTGTTGGGACAGAGGAGGGATGACCTTCCATACGCCATACACTACGCTAGCAAGACTTTGGATTCTGTGCAGCAGAATTACAATGTTACAGAGAAAGAAATGCTAGCCGTAGTATTTGCCTTAGATAAATTTAGAACCCATATCATAGGATCGAAGGTCACAATCTTCACTGATCATAGCGCCATCAAGTGTCTAATGGACAAGAAGGATTCGAAGCCGCATCTGACCATATGGATCCTTCTACTCCAAGACTTCAACATCAAAATCAAGGATAAGCCTGGAGTCAAGAATGTGGTGGTGGATCACCTCTCCCGACTAGAACTCCCTGAGACTTCTGAGTTTGATTCACCAATCACCGAGACCTTCCCCGATGAGACGATTCTTATTGTCGCCTCATTGCCATGGTATGCCGACATTGTGTACTTTTTTGTTGCTAAGAAAGTCCCACAAGGTTGGTCCAGATAGATACTTGAGACTTTCCTCGCGAAAGCCAAGTCTTACCATTGGGAGGATCCGATCCTTTATCATGAAGGAGCGGATTTCATCTGGCGTCGGTGTATTATTTAGGAGGAATACCAGAGTGTCCTCAAGTATTGTCATCGATTAGAAGCTAGAGGACACTATTCAGGGAAGAGGACGTCATAAAAAGTGCTCCAATCCAGCTTTGGTGGCCTACGCTCGTTGCGGGCGCTTATGCATTCGTAAAGAGATGTACTGACTTCTAGAAAATGGGCACTTGTGGACATAGAGACATGATGCCGATGCAGCCGATTCACTTCTGTGAAGTGTTTGATGCATGGGATATCGACTTTATGGACCCATTTCCTAAAAGTCAAGGGTTCGAGTATATCATTTTAGCTGTGGATTATGTGAGTCGTTGGGTAGAGGCTATTCCTGCCCGACCTGCTGATGCAAACACGGTTTGCATGTTTCTGAGAAAGCATATCATTACGGTTTGGGGTCCCTCGTGTTCAGATATCAGACGAGGATACCACTTCATCAATGACAAGGTAAAAGCACTTGCTAACGACTTCGGTATATACCATCGGGTTGCTACTCCGTATCATCCTCAAACGAATGGTCTAGCTGAGGTCGCGAATAGGGAGATCAAGACAATCTTGTAGAAGGTTGTTCGCCAAACCGAAAGGATTGGTCGCAGCTTTTGGACTCGGTTCTGTGGGCCTATAGAACATCCTTCAAAACTCTATAGGGTACATCTCCCTTTCGACTCGTTTATGGCAAGCCATACCACTTACCTGTCAAAATCAATTACAAATCCTTGTGGGCAGTGAAAGAAGTGATCTTTGGCCTGGATAATTCGGGAGATCAGAGGCATATTGAACTTGAAACCATGGAAGAGTTACGAGATGTAGCCTTAACGAGTAGCCTTCGTTACAAGGAGCGGATGAAAGAGTGGCATGATTCCCACATCAACCACAAGAAGTTTGAGCCGAATCAGAAAGTATGGCTATTCGATGCAAGACTAAAGTTGTTTCCAGGGAAACTCCAGAGTAAGTGGAAAGGCTTGAATCTAGTGCAAAAAGTGTACGACAATGGTAGTATCGATATATCTGAGTTGTCGTATGATTCCACCTTTCAGGTCAACGGTCAGCGGTTGAAACCCTTTCTCGATCATGAACTGCAGACCGTTGAAGTTGCCCCCATCTATTTTGTATGAGATGATCTTTTCACTCTTTACACTCTACATCTCATACCTGATTTTCAAAGAACATTTGTATATACTCTCGATGTCATTCTTTCTTCCTTCCGTTTGTTTTACACCCTTAGGTTCATCTAGAATTTTGCTATATTTAGGATGTGCATTATCCAAAGTACAGGTGGGTATAGACATCGTTGTTGCTCACGTCATTCTGTTCGATTACCCCTGTTGTTGCCTATACTTCGGGTGTACTTTACCCTAAGTATAGGGGGTAATATCACTCATTTCCCCTTTTGATCATTTTTGATTCTTATATCGTCTGTTCCCTCGTTTGTTCCTCACATTTTGATTTTCTTTTCTATACGTAGGGATATTTTACCCTAAGTATAGGGGGGACAAGTTGAGCCGTTGAGTTTGTACATTCTCTTGATCTCGATCATCTTCGGTTTTGAGTCTGTTATTCTTTTGATCGACTTCTATTCTTTTATTCATTATTTTTTTGAGTCATTGTAGTATAGGATTCTTTTCACCGATCTATACATAGCCCGAGTTATGTCTTCCTTTGCCGCTTCTTTGGTCACTATGAGGATATAGTTCACGCTATGTATAGGGGGGTGTCGTATATATATGCTATATATACTTTAGAATCCATAACTCGTACTTTATTGTATTTTTAATAATATGGCTCTCTAAAAGTATGGGTGTATATTTTGAGTTTTTAAAAGCCGCAAGAAAACCATAAATATTACTTATTAAAGATTGATTAAAATTTTATATATAAGAAAATGTTGTAAAATTCTTGGATAAAATCCTTAAAAAATTGAAAATAAAACTCTTGTAAAATCTTGTATAAAAGCCATATAAATTCTACATAAAATGTGTATAAAATCCTTTGTAAAATATACCAAAATTCATGTAAATTTTATGTGAATCGAATTAATCCACTAACTCTTTCAAAAAGACCCCTAAAAATTGAAAAGTTTAAAATTCAATAAAAATTTGCAAAAGTCTTTAAAAATCACTTAAAGCATTTAAACCGAAAAAATCTACCTCACAAAAAAATTGTTGCATTCATTCATATTTTTCAGAACAAGTTTGATTCTTAGACCGAATGGATCTATGTCCGAGAGATGGAGCTTGGTTTTGGCCTTAATCCACTTAATTCTAAAGGGACATTATTAGGAATTGGAATTGAGACTCTTCAGGTTTTGTAGACTTAATTCTTTGGGTTCCATGAGACCGTGTTCGGAATTCAACTTGAAAGTGCCTGAGTAGGACACCTGGTGTCATCCATTTAACTCTTCTCCATTTGAACCAACTTTGAACTCATGCACTCTGCATTTGGCTCAACTTGCATGGGCTACGAAGAGCAATCGATTTCGGTGGTGCGTTTCTATCCTTGTCTGACGGTGATGATGTCTTAAGACGGGAGAGATTGGGGTTGAAATAAAGCTTCGAATGAGGGAAGGATCTGCTGGCACAATTTTTCCAAGACCCCAAAAAATAGGCGGAATGAAAAGATGCTATATCCGTCGGGGCATAAAAGACCTATGCAGTGCAACAATTACCTCTACCAAAAAGAAGTCAACCATGCACCAAATACCAAAAATGACCACAATAATCCGAGCTTCAGAAAAAGTCGGCATGTCTTAGTGGAGACTTGGTTAAACTGGCCAGACTTCACAGGAGATGTGATTACACTAATCACACTCCAGTTCTTTTCTCAATTCTTCTATCTTCTTTCTATTCTCGATTGTGGACACAACACGACCTGATCTCAGAAGGAAATACCTCCCTCCTCGAGGACTGAGCTGCTGGGTAAGGGCCCAATGGGAGTTTATAACTGGATGGGCGGTTTCTTCGCTTCTTTAGAGCAGGAAGAGCTAAAACCTTTCGCACACAGTACAAATTACTTTCAAAGCTGAAAAGTTTACGTGATGAATAGGTGAATCTGAGCTGGCTGTTAAGGTGAACCTGGATAAGGATTTATGGAACTTGAGGGTTGTCGAGGCTTAAATACTAATTCTAATATAGTCCCGACATGCTTATAATCCAAAGGTCTGAATCCAAGCTCTAGATTGTGGGTGAAGAGAGAATCGGTTTAAAGAAATAAACATGTTCTAAGTTCTTTATTTTCCTTTTTCCTTTTCTTTTTGCTTGCACTTATTTATAGAATAAGTGTTTGCTAAGGGACTCGCAAAGGTAAAGTATAGGGGAATGATGAATCTGTGATTCATCGTCTTTATTCTTTCATTTTGGCTAAAATCCTTGATAAAATACATGTAAACAATCACTAATTCCAATTAATTAACATTCTAATCAGAATTATTAATATTATACATTTATCACTTATTTCATCCAAAATAAAAGAATAAAAATAAAAATAAAAGAAAAGAAGGCTGGAGATATGTAATATATACAGACTGATACTAACCCCGAAACCATGTCAATATTGACTTGGTCGACAAAATAAATAAGTAGGGGAAGATAAGGATCATAACCTATAAAAATACCAAGAAAATCAAGACCAAGAATATAATTTATCTATTTTTCACCATGCACATATTTCACCTATTTTATTTATCACTCATACAATCTCAAATCAAAAAGCTTCTTTTGCAAAAGTTGTTCACAAAAATATAAACTATTTTTATAAAAATATCAGAAAAATATTTCGTCACCAAAATTATTAACCGTAATGAACCATAAAGCCGACTTCTAAGGTTCATAACTATTTACACAAAACTCCAAACATACCAAACTCACTTTTAAACCTCTTCTTATACTTAATACTATTTAGTAAAAATATCAAAAAAATATTCGAATAAAAGATGAGTTTTGGCGTTTAGGACCCGTTGTCTATATACACTATATGTAGAATCTTCCTGGATTTTCAATTAATTAACCGTAAACCCGATTAAATTAATTTCTTTTTCCTAAAATCTTATAAAAATATGTAAAAAATATAAAAATATAACCAAGTCACCAAGAAAACCCGAAGCCTCGAAGTTGCTACCTAAAATTTCTGGATCTCATAACTCGGTCGTATGAAATCCGAATTGGGCAAATTCGGTTCTAAAATTCATATTATTCAATTATCTATAAAATGACACTAGTTTCACAGAAATCGGAGTTACTGCGAAAAATGTGGTTTTCAGGTCCGTATTGATATATTGTGCAATGTACCGTAATATATTATTATTTTATATATGTTAATTTATAATTATATACTTTATTTATATTTAAATTAAGTAAAAATTTTAATTTAATTAATTATCTATAAATATTTTAATTATTTAATTATTCATTAATTATTTAATTATATATGTATTTATTTAATTAATTAATACTTAATTACTTAATTATATACTTAATTATTTTTTAATCACTTAATTATCATTTAATTACTTAATTAACTATTTAATTTTTTTAATATAATCAATTATTAATTTAATAAATTTAACTTAATTTAATGAAATTTAACTTAATTTTTTTACTTCTCTCTCTCTCTCTCTCTTCTCTCTTTCTCTCTCTCTAGCTTTACCAATCCCATCTTCTTTGTTCTCTCGTATCCCATCTCCTTCCTCCACCCATTTTCTTCTACTGCCCTCCTCCGTTCCTCAAACCGCCAATGACCTAACGGTCGGTCATTGGCCGGTTGTTATCTAATGACCTCTGTTCTCTTCACCGCCCGCTAGTGATGATGCCCCCTGTCGTCTATATATATTCTTCGATTCCCAAAAACCGCGCATCCGCCATTTGCGTCTCTCTCCAGAGCTCCGAGTGAGAAGTCGAGGTCCGGTGATAGAGTTCCCCTTCCGCACGTTGAGCGAGAGAGGCCGAGACCGGCGTGATCTAGTGTGTTGCAGTATCGTGCGCTGCTTCAGCCCTCGTGTTCGCCGCACGTCGAAGTCGAGATCTGACAGAGTTCCTCCGTGAGCTTCCGTTTCCACAGGCAAAACCCTTCGGCACTTCCAGGTTACGATTATGTTCCCCAGTTTTCATCTTCCTCCTTTGTTCTCTAATTCCTTCTCATCTCAATCATCCTATTCTTATTTCTTGTATTGTTTCTCCTTTCAAATCCGATCATTCACCTCACCCTCTGATTCTCTTCATTTCATTTTCTATTCTACGCATTCTAACCCCTTCGGCCACATACGACGGCTGGAGATTTCGGAGCTGATCCTCCATCGCCTATAGCTCCTGTCATTCACCATATCCATGCTGTTCTAGACCGAGCCGTCGAGCTCGAGTAATCTGAAATATTTGCAGATCACTTAGACATGCACCTGGTTGTTAAGCAACCATTGCCGGAAGAGACGAACATTGAGTTATCATCAACCGTTCTGAAATCATCAAATGAGAAGCTTCATAAAAAAACTCCGCAATAAATCGAGGTACTGCTCCATATTCCAACACTTTGTGAGGAGAACCATCAGGAAGAGGTTGCATCTGAAGAGCCAAGTTGAAGAGAGGCATCTAAATAAAGTACAGACTCCTCCATGTGAGTGGAATTTCGATTGAAACACTTCCGCCTCCATAGGACCTCCTGGGATTCAATCTGAGCACATGATCACCATTTGAGGGTGAGTTGTTCCGCCATTCTCCAAGTACCACTGTGAACATCCGCAGATCACGAAGAGCATCACCACCTTATTTGGTATCGACTCTGCCAGTGGAAAGACACCTGCGAATCCAACTATTTGACCAACCATCGTTGCCCGATTCACTTCGAAGTTTTCATGTCGCGCGTGAATTAACATCCACCGACTGGAGTAGAAATTTGTGGAAGAACAATGAGTTAATCCAGACTTTATTATCTTCGTTCGATCACATTCGATCGGGCACACCTCGACACGTCACATGTCGCCCCTAGATCCATGAATCAACATACGCCTTGAAACTCCATCAGCATTGATCGATCGAACGTCGATGATCTAGCGCGACCACTGACGCACCGCTCAGGCGCGGTCATGCGCAAGACGCGTACGATGAATCTCGTCCAGGAAGGCTTAAGGCACGTGGTTAAGTATGTCTATTCGTAAAAGTTTTGCAAGTAGCGTCCGGGCATTTCGTGTATGTCATACAAGTCCAGGATGCCTGAAGCCACCACGTGAGCAGCACATGGTTTATGGTTTAATTACGTAAAAAACCCCGACACTTTGATCATTTACATAAAGTCCTTCGAGCTGAGCAGGCGCGTGCCCAAGCACATAGATATTGGGAGTTCTGCAGATCAACCCCCTGAATTTCCTACATTTACACGCACGCCCCCATTTTTTTTAGATTCTTACAGTCACACCCTTGTTTATGTATATAAACAATATACATATTAACTACATATTAAATAAAAAATAGTAAATAAAAAATACAATAAAAATACGTATAAATACCTATTAATATACTATATACAGTAAAAATAGTATCTTTAAAAAAATTAACTATTTTCTATTTTTAATAAATCTCATTAAAAACACTGAAAAATATAACAACTTTAAAATTCATAAAAAAATACAAAAATACTTTTAAAAAACTAATAAAAAATACCATTAGTATATTTAGCTATATTTTATATAATAAACCAAAAAAATAAAATAAAAATTGAATATTAAAATCAATAAAAATAAATATAAAATTCATTTAAACTAGTAAAAATCATAACTAAATAAATAAAAATCATCAAAAAACACACAATATACCGTTTTGAAGGTAGTTTCATCTACATTTCAATAAAAATAAAATAAAAATATTTTCATGCTGATTTCAAACTTAAAAATTAAAAATACCTTACAGGTTTCCATAAAAAATACATTTTCACCTTTAAAATAATTCAAAATTCATAAAAATAGTAAATAACTTTTAAAAATCCATAAAAATAGAAAAAACAAATTTAAAACATAAAAATAACAAAATAAAATTAAATAAAATTACAAATATTTTCTAAAATAAATAAATAAATAAAATACTTAAAAATCACAAAAAGAATTTAAAATTCTTAAAAATAATAAAAATTAGGAAAACCTTTTACCTTAGTTTGTCTATAGTTCGACTCTAGTTTAAAGCAGTTTGTCTCCCTGAGTTCGACACTCTCGTGCTTAACCAATATACACTTAAGTTTAGGAGTATAAATAAAATAAGAAGATTAACTAAACATTAATCTTTTCTGGTAAAACTCACCCGATCGATACAACGATCGCGAAATTCTTCTCTTTCTTTTTGCAGGAATCTGAAGAAGAAATTAGACTAGGGATTTATGGGTTTTTTCAATCTCCATCAAGACTATCACATTTTTATGGTCTCAAAATTGCTGAAATTGATCCTATCTAGATGGGCATTTTAGGAATGTTTGTTTTATATGAAATTTAAAACGCATATTCCATTTTTTAAATGAAGTAAAACCCCGTAGGTTTCCTTCAAAAAAATTAAAAACCAATAGGAAAAATAGTCAGGGGTAGCTAGTTGGTTGCACCCCTCAATGTAGCTTACCTTTTCCCAAATATATATATAGAGAGAGAGAGAGAGAAAGAGAAAGAGAGAGAGAGAGAGAAAGAGGGGATTGATCTTGTAAGATGATAAGATGTAAAATTCTGGACCACTAGTTTCAACCATGAGAGAGAAAACAAGGAGAGAGAAGGCGGAATCTAGTGGTCCCGAATTTTCCATCTCAGCATCTCACAAAAATCTCATCTCACAGGATCGCACCCCCCCCCTCTCTCTCTCTCTCTCTCTCTCTCTATATATATATATATATATATATATATATATATATATATATATATTATTTATATATATATATAGGGTTAAATGGGGTTGCCCCCTGGAGGGAGCTAACTTGGCTCCCCCCGCTCCATTTAGCCCCTTTTCTTATTTTTTTGAAAATTTCTTCCGTAGAATTTCATCACTATATCCCTATATTATGTCATTAAAATTTCATGCGAAACAGAGACTCCTACGGCCTTGATGAACGCTCCCGCACCCTTAGTTAATTCGGGCAAATTAATGGTCCAAATTAATTTTAAGTGTTCGTTGCAGTCGGATACGAGAGGTTGATCAAAAACCACTTAAGACAGATTTTAGTCGATTTTAAGCGGTGATATTTTTTTACTTGGTGAAGTCCAAGGTCGATCTCAGGGGGGCAACTGTCTCCTTAGGTGGATTACAGCAATTTACAAGTGTTGATATTCGAGGGACAATTTTTTTGGTATTTTTATTTCTTATGCAGACATATGCAGACAAATCTTAGCCAATTTAACTTTAAATTTAATTGATGTATCAAACGAAGTCCAAAAATAATGAAAATTGGCCAGATGGTTATTTATGATGAAAATGACCTACACTAATTTTTTTGGAATTTTTCGACTCAAAATAATTTTTCTGTGAATTAAATAAACAGACAGAGTGATTTTCAGTGTTTAATTTTTAATAAATATCAAATCACAATTTTTCCAAGAACTAAAATTACCCTAGGAAGGTCTAATGATCAGGGACCTAGGAAAATTGACAGATCTAAAATTCACTGTGAAATGAATTAATTAAAATTAATTGAAGAAAATCACTAAACTATTTATTTAGGCCTCGTTATGCGTGCAAATGCTATGAAATTTTTATGGAGTGTTGAAAATAATGTCCTTAAGCTACTGTGAATTTTTGGTGATTTTTGAAGGCACTGATATTTAATTAAAAATCAAAAGGCATCACTGGGCAAAATATGTCTCAAATGAACCAATTAATTCATTGATAATTCAATTAAGCCAACAAAAATCAGACACGTGTACAGACAAATAGAGGGCAAAATTCTCAACAACTTGCAATTTTTAAAATTTCAAAATGATGAAAAATGCATGCTATGGACACGTGCAATCACAAGGGTGTAAATGCAATACTGGAAATTAAAAATTCAATAAGTAAACGTGCTGACAGGGACTAAAATGCAATTACCAATAGTATGCAGGACTTCTATGCAATTTCTCCACGAACCACGTGCTCCTCACGTGATGTCTGCTTCACAGGGGCCTTTTTGCAATTTCTGAAAGCTCCAGGGGCGTCGGTGCAAATAACCCAGGTCGCGCGTGCTCCTCACGTGGGGCACCTAGGTTCGGAGGGCGTCTGAGGCTCGGAGTGAGGCTCGGGGTGAGGCTCGGGCCTTCTGGAGGTTCGGCCCAGCCTTGGTGCAGCTTCGGTTCACCCGAGCCTAGGCTTGGATGCCGAGGCTCGGACAAGGCGACGTGGCGACCTGAAGGCCCTTGGATCAAGATGATCCAAGGGATGTCGATGAAGACGCGTGGCGGCTGGTGAGGCGTCCGATCCGAGGCGTGATCTACGGTCGAAGACGGGGGCGGCGAAGGGACGCGTGGCGGGGCGAGGGCCGTTCGATCAGACGATCGAACGGTTGCTGCTGCGTCGTCTCAACGGGTCCTCCGCCACCTGCGGAGGAGAGGGCTGCGCTCCGGTGAAGGCAGCCGAGCTCCGCCTCGGTGGCCAAGCTCCGGTGATGAGCTTCGTCAGCTCCCACCTAGCTCGGAAGAAGCGGAAGAGCACGAGGAGGCCTCCGGTGGTCTCTGGATCCCTGGAGGATGGCTGGAGCTCGGTGACGATGAAGCTCGAGGAGAGCTCCGGCGAGGCTCCGGCCAATGATGAAAGTAGCACCTGCAAGTGTTAAATAGAGAGCCGGAGCTCGTGCGTGCGTTTGTGGAGACGTGATGCTGGTTGGCGAGGCCTAAGGCGACGTGAGGTGGTCAGGCGACGTTGCTCCGGCCAAGTGGCGGAGCTGGAGATCGATGGATGGTGGAGTGGAGCGTCTGAAGGTGCGGAGGGGTCAGCGAGGATGAGAGCTCCGACGCGGAGCTCGGCGGAGTGAAGGCGAGGCGCGAAGATGATCGTGGTCGGAGAATAAAATCGGAGAAAATGAACACGAAAATAAAGACGAAGATCGGAGGAGATGAAGGAGGTTACCTGGGAATTGGAGCTCTGCTGGGAGTTCCAGGGTCGTCGCTCGAGGGATCGGTAAGGTCCCGAGCTCGTGCAGCTGCTCGGAGGAGTGGCTGCGACACGGCGGTGGGCCGAGGATCTCGCCGGAGTTGGATCGCTGTCGTCGCTCGACAAATCAGCCGATTGCTATCACCAATAGGAAGCTTGGAGCTCGAGGGATCTCTCTGGAGTGGCGGATAAAGGTGAAGGTCGCTGGTGATGGCGTATTTATAAGGTGGAGTTGATGGGTTAGCTGGTGGATTGGCGAAGTTGGTGGTCGTCGTGGGGCGAATATGGTGGAGGTGGTGGCGATTGAGGGTGCTGGCGAGGGAGAGGGACGAGTGGGCAGCGTCGTGGCGAGGTCAGCGGCCGGAGGAGAAGGCCGACGTGTGCCCAGAAAAGGAAAGGGGGCGCCCCTCCCGCAAGGCAAGGGACGTGGGGGAGAGGGGCGCCTGGAGGTAGGAGACGAAGTCTCCACCGTTGGATCTTGTGATCCAACGGTGGAGATTAGAGCGTGGAGCGACGGGCCAGATTAGATCTGAGGCGGTGAGATCGATGGTCGATGAAGCGGCCACGTGGCAAGCTGTGCGTGAGGCGCTAGCGAACGGTGATGATGGAGAGCTTAGGCCGATCGAGCGGTTGAGAGACGTCCAGAAAAGGAGTGGCTGAGATGCAACTTCTGAGATGCGATCGATCGGTCGTCAACGCGCCACGTGGCGAGCCCTACTCAAGGCGCTAACGAGCGGACAGATCTGAATGCGGATGAAGATCGAACGGCTGAGAGAATGAGCGCACGTGGTCACAAAGGGGCCGTTGGATCTGAAGAGAGATCCAACGGCGGAGGGCGAAGGCGGATCAGACAAAGGGCAGCGGGCCGCGTGGCGCAATCAGAGGGCGCCACGTGGCCTGCTGTGAATGGTTGGAGGAAGAAATGCGTGTAGAGAGAAGAGGAAGCCGAATTTGGAAAAACTCAAAACATGAAAGTTGTAGATCTTGATGAGATCTACAAGTTTCATGTTGACCAAAGATGGAGGTGAGGTCAAATATGGTACATAAATACAAAGATACATAAATATACATATGTAGTATACAACATGACCCAAAAACCCAAGTTTCTCATACAAGCTCCAATTTCAATGAAATTAGTCTCATTTTGAAGGTCTTTTGATATGTAATATTCTAAGAGTGAGTAGACCTAAGTAGGGGTTTGTATGCGGGCTTTATGTGTGTTTTAATGTACAAGGACTCTCAGGACAATTGGGCTATTTTACAAGGGTGGTTTTTGGCATTCTTCCCTATATTATTAAGGAGTATATAAATGTATTATAGAGAAGGAGTTATTTGATGAAGCGGTATTTTACAGGTGATTTGTGGCTTCTTATTTAAATGCAGATGAGCTGCTATAATGCATGAATTATGGATGTATGCATGAATGTTATCTATGCAAGATAAAAGGAAATATGTCTCTATTTTCTCGGGAACAAGGCTCTATTTTTGACTTTTGATGTGATGAATCACAGATTCATCAACCCCCTATACTTAAACCTTGCTCGTCCCCGAGCAACTAAATGAAATGCAAGAGTGAAATGATTTTGGGTTCCATACCAAGGTCATGAACAAAAGTTGAAAATGGAGCCTGACTCGACCTTTGGATTAATTGTGTGGTGGAACCTTATTTGGACCTGAACTTAAGACCTAACAGACTTCAAGTTCCACAAGTCTTCTATTCAAGACGCCTTAACAGTCAGGTCAGAATAAATCCTCAATCGCAAATTTCTGATGACTATGATTCTTACTTGTACTGTGTAAGTGAGATATAGCTCTCCATATCAGAAATGACTCGGAACCAGCCTCCTCTAACAAGGTAACTCAATAACCTGGTCCAGTAACTCTTTCCTCGAGGAGCGGGGTATTCCCTTCTAAGTTCAAGTGCGACCAACTCAAGAGGAGGGGGTAGAGAAAAGAATGGACGGTGGCCAGTGTAGCCACCTATCCCGGGATGCCTGACCATTGTAGCCAAGTCATCCAGCTGCATTTTCCTTGCTAATATACATACTCCGACAGGTATTATTCTTTTTCTTGGACCTGTCTGATTTTTTTGGAGTTCTTTCTTGCATTTTTTTTTTTGGAACTATATTCAAGGTGCAGCATATACATCAGGAGTTTTTCCTCTTGAGCCAGTAGACTATCCCTCTTTTGAAGCATTATTGCACCCCACAGCATCCCGTCCTTAGCCTTCATCACCACTAGACCAAGTTGAGACGCACTTCCTTCACTAGAAGAAGAAGAGAGGTTCCGCCTAGAAGTACTACCCTCATATGCTACCCCAAGTCAAAGGAAACTACTTCCTCAACACCTCATCAATGAAGAGCTATGTGCATTGTGCTTGTCCAAGTTAGGTCATTATCTAAAAGAATCCTGCGTATGCACGAGATATTCTACTTAAACTAATTAAGATGACATGTGAACATAGATTTGTGGACTCCAAGAATTAAGTCACTTGACCTGAGAAATCTTAACTCCAGTTCCTATAAGGTTCCTCTGAAATTAGGTGGATTAAGGTCAAATCAAGTCTATCCTCAATATCTACTCATGACTTGGTTCAGAACCCACTAGCTTTTCACTTTGCATATGCAAAGATATGCAGATGAGATGAGATGTCATGCTATGAAAATGCAAGACTCTTTATGCAGAGATGATGTGCAGGAGTAAATAAGAAGCCTATTTGTTTTATTTTTCTGGTATACAACAATTTTTTACAACAAATTTTACAAAAGTATGTTTTACAAGAATTTTACAAGTATTATAGTACATATTATACAAGTATAAAATTTTTTTTTTTTCGATTGTTACCCACCCACAATTATTGCAATATATACAAAAAAATACGCGAAAATACGTGAAAGTACGAGCTATGGGTAAGTATATATGTAATATATACATGCCCCCCTATACTTAGCGTGTGCTATGTCCTCAGAGCACGAAAGCGACTAAAAAGACATAGCTCGGGTTAAGCGTAGGAGAGCTAAAATAACAAAAAGTGTATAGAAGTCGTCTCGCCCCCCTATACTTAGGCTCTGGCAGCCTAAGTGTAGAAGAAGATCAGAAATGGGGCGGACGAGGTTAAGAGGAGAAATGGAGGAGTATCAGTGCGGGCATCGGTCCCCCCTATACTTAGGCTTAGGTCAGCCTAAGTATCGGTAGGAAATGAGTATAAGGACCAATGTGATCTGGAGAATGTACAGTGAATCGACTCGGGTGACCCCTTCCCCCTATACTTAGGATCTGGTCATCCTAAGTACAGTCCGAGATAATGATTCGATGATGTGGGGACAGGTTACTAGAATCGTGAAGGTAAGGATAGGATATACAGGAAGAATGATATATATACAGCTGAGTCGGTCTGAATCTTTTGAAGGTGCTGCTGATGGCTGGAGTTCATTGCTGCAAGGTCTCATATGCGGCTTGAGATGTATCTGCTGTATCTGTCTCGCATATGAATACAATCTCCTCCACATGGACTAACTGTTCATTGGATTCGACGAAGTGCTTCAACAGCTGCCCATTTACTAGGAATGTTGGTGCGTCATCTGCGAGATCTGAGATCTCGACACATCCACTATCATGCACCGTTCGGACAACGAATGGTCCCGTCCACTTAGACTTAAGTTTGCCTTGGAAAGTCTTCAGCCTGGCATTGAACAACCATACCTTCTGTCCAGGAACAAAGGTCTTTCGTCTGATATATCTATCGTGCCAACGCTTTACCTTGTCCTTGTACACTACACTGTTGTCGTATGCTCGGTTTCTGACTTCCACAAGCTCATTCAGATCCATGTCTCTTTGTTTCTGGCCTAGGTGTGTGTTCCAGTTGACCTTCTTTATTGCCCATTCTGATTTGTGCACTAACTCTGCGGGCAAATGGCACGGCTTTCCGAATACCATTCGGAATGGGGAGGTGCCTAACGGAGTCTTGTAAGCCGTCCTATACGCCCAGAGGACTTGATCCAAGATCTGAGACCAGTCCTTCCTGTCTGGGCGGACGAGCTTTTGCAATATGGTTTTCACCTCCCTATTCGACACCTCAGCCATACCATTGGTTTGTGGGTGGTAAGGACTAGCGACACGGTGTTCGATGCCGTAGTCCTTCAGGAGTTTCTTCACCTCCCGATTCACAAAGTGGCTACCCCCATCTGATATCATCATTTTGGGGATCCCGAACCGAGAGATTATGTGCTCTCTGATAAATTTACAGACAGTCCTGCTGTCTGCGGCTCGGGTCGGGATAGCCTCCACCCATCTGGACAGATAGTCAACCGCAAGAAGGATGTATTCAAACCCGTGGCTGACAGGGAATGGGCCCATGAAATCGATGCCCCAGGCGTCAAAGACATCACAAATGATGACTGGCTGCATTGGCATCTCATCCTTAAAACCAACGGTTCCTCCCATCCTCTGGCAAACTGGGCACTACTTCGCGAAGGCGGTGGCATCGCAAAACAGAGTCGGCCAGTAAAAGCCACATTGAAGTACCTTCCATGCGGTCCTCTTCCCGGAGTGGTGTCCTCCTGCCTCTAAGCTATGGCATAAAGAAAGGACACTCTGGTATTCCTCCTGAGGAATACAACGTCTCCAGACACAATCCGGTCCTTCAAAGAAAAGGATCGGATCCTCCCAATGGTAGTGTCTAGCGTCCGACTTTAGTCGGTCAATTTGGCTCTTGGGCCAATCCTCGGGAACTTTCTTGGAGACAAGATAGTTCACGATATTGGCATACCATGGGAGTGAGTCGATAACAAAAATCGACTCGTCAGGGAAGGAGTCTCGAATCGGGGAAACCTCGGAAGTATTAAGATCTTCGAGACGAGAGAGATGATCGGCTACTACATTCTTCTTTCCAGGTTTATCACGGATGTCCAAATCAAACTCCTGGATAAGTAAAATCCAACGAAGAAGACGCGCCTTCGCGTCCTTCTTCTCCATCAAATATCGTAGTGCCGTGTGGTCTGTGAACACAGTTACCTTGGATCCAATTAAATGAGATCTGAATTTGTCCAAGGCAAACACTACCGCAAGCATTTCCTTTTCGGTAACTGTATAGTTACGCTGAGCAGAATCAAGCACTTTGCTTGCGTAGTGAATTGCAAACGGGACGCCATCTCTTCTTTGTCCCAATACAGCCCCAACAGCATAATCTGAGGCATCCGTCATGATCTCAAAAGGAAGAGACCAATCTGGGGCTTGTAAGATGGGTGCGTCCATGATCATTCCTTGTAACTGCTTAAAGGCCTCAAGACACTTGTGATCGACAATAAACTCCGCGTCTTTGCCTAAAAGCTCAGTTAGCGGTCGGGCAATCTTAGAAAAATCCTTTATAAATCTCCGATAAAATCCGACATGCCCGAGGAACGACCGCATCTGCCTTACGTTGGTTGGTGGCTGGAGTCGTCTGATCACGTCCACCTTGGCAGGGTCAACCTCCATTCCTCTCTTGGAGATGACATGCCCCAACACTATGCCCTCTGTCACCATAAAGTGACTTTTCTCCCAGGAGAGCACCAAATTGACCTCACAACATCTTTTGAGGACTCGGTCCAGATTCCTAAGGCAGGAATCAAAAGAGTCGCCGTGGACCGAGAAGTCATCCATGAAGACTTCCAGGAATTCGCCGACCATTTCGGCGAATACAGCAATCATGCACCTTTGGAAAGTACCTGGAGCATTGCATAGCCCAAAAGGCATGCGCCTGAAAGCATAGGTACCAAAGGGGCATGTGAACGTGGTTTTTTCCTGGTCCTCCGGAGCTATGGCTACTTGATTGTAGCCCGAGAACCCATCAAGAAAACAAAAGAATTCTTTCCCCGCTAGTCTTTCTAAAATCTGATCAATAAATGGTAGGGGGAAATGATCCTTTTTCGTTGCGGCATTCAGGCGTCTGTAATCCACACAGACGCGCCACGACGTGGGTACTCTTGTCACGATCTCCTCTCCGTCCTCGTTGGTGGTCGTCTGAATTCCCGACTTTTTCGGGACAACATGGATTGGAGCCACCCACTTAGAATCGGAGATTGGGTAAATAAAACCCGCGTCGCACCATTTTTCTATCTCTTTCTTCACAACCTCTCGTAGATTTGGATTCAACCGACGTTGGAATTCACGAGAGGGTTTGGCTTCATTCTCCAAATATATATGGTGCGAACACAGAGCGGGATTTATCCCGTGGAGATCGGAAATGCTCCAGCCTATTGCCTTGCGGTTCTTCTCCAGGATCTCTAGCAAGCGAGATTCCTGCTCCTCGGTCAATTGCGAACTGATAATGACCGGAAATTTCTTGTCTTGGCCCGCAAGGAAGGCATATTTCAGGGTTGTGGGTAAGGGTTTGAGCTCAGGGATGGTATGATCGTCTAAGAAGTCTGGCTCAATCCGATCTGGTTTGGTGCTGGAAGTGGCTGGATCCTGTTCTGCATTGGCTGCCACCAAGCTCGGCTCTGGAGTCGGATCGTCAAAGGTCTCCATGCAATCGGCAAACGCCTCGTCCGACTCGTCATCCTCATCTTCCGATTGTCCTAAGGATGTAAGGACTGACAGGCCCACTTGGGCCTCTGTGTCATCGAAGATGTAGGGCGATGCAGGCTCAGAGCTGTACTCGTTCCTGAGGATCTCGCAGACTGACTCATGCACTGGATCATCTTCAAAGGAGATGGACTCATCGGTGCTGGCTGGGTTCTGTCTCCATGGCCCAACTAAGTCTACATGTTCACGGTCTGTTTCGAGAGAAGAGTACTCGGTGCTGGATTCGGAGTCTGGTCTCTGCCATCTCGTCTGCTTCATCTCTAATTCCTCATCTCCGCCTGGAGTTTGGAACTGAATTTTCCCATTCTTATAATCGAATAAGGCCCCTGCTGTTCTGAGGAAGGGCCTACCCAAAATGATCTGGGAATCTCTCCAATTACGAGGGGTTTCCATATCGAGGACAGTAAAGTCCACCA